>WNWU01000017.1:2303134-2329202 GCA_012654045.1 Ptyas mucosa | reverse complement strand
ATATATATATATATATATATATATATATATATATATATATATATATAAACAAACAAACAAACAAACAAACAAACAAATAAACTTGACAGTGGTTAAGCCAGCTGTTCAAAACACCCAGCTACCCTTGCCAAGTGCTGCCCCACCACATTTTAATGAGAACTGGTAGCAGTTTTATTTGCTGGCAAGATCTGTTCATTCCGGGTGCGATTCAAGGTGTTGGTCATCACCTTTAAAGCGCTCCATGACATAGGACCCGGGTACCTTCGAGACCGCCTTCTGCCACCAAGAGCCTCCCACCGGCCAGTTCGCTCCCACAGAGAGGGGCTCCTCAGCGTGCCATCGGCCAAGTTATGTCGGCTGGCGAGACCCAGGGGGAGGGCCTTCTCTATGGGACCCCCAGCCCTGTGGAATGAACTGCCCCTGGAAATGCGTAAGATCTCCGACCTCCGGGTGTTTCGCTGTGCCCTTAAGACCCTGTTGTTCCGTCAGGCTGGGCTATCAACATAATTTTAAATCGGGTGTTTTAAATCTTGGGGGTTTTAAACTGAGCCAAAATTATTTAAAAATTTTAAATTATTTTAATTGATGTCTGTCTTGTGCTTTTAATAGGCTGTACACCGCTCTGAGTCCTTCGGGAAAAGGGCAGTATAGAAATAAAACTATTATTATTATTATTATCATTATCATTATTATTATCACCATTATTATTTCAAAGAGAAATTAAGCAAACTGAAATGGAAAGGTGGGCAGCACAGGTAGTACTTTTTTTTCCTGGTATAATTTTATACCATCTTAATTACTGCTAGATTGCACTGATCACAAATGTCTGACTATTCCCTTTGCTGATATAATGCAACAGTTGGGCATTATGTTAACAAGAGATACTTAGGCACTTTCTACACATCCATTTTGTTCTTTTAGAGAGGAGTAGTTATTTGTTATTGTTCTGTGATATAAAATGTTTAGTAATATTGACCAATACATTGGGTAATAGGTGTGTTGAAAAGTATGGAAGCTGATGGAGTTACACACTTTTATGTGAATCCCCTAATTATATCTCTGTTAACCTAGCTATCTAAAATTTTTATTTTGTATCTTATTGTCCTGGTATTAATATGTCTTAAAATGTGTTATAAGTCTCTTATGACTAAAACAAAATGGTAATATAAACATTTTAATGGTGTAAACATGCCGAGTTGTTATTTTCCAGAACTGGATTGCAACATATGGGACAACAGCTGGTTCAAATGTATCTTTAATGGAGGGGTGAATATTGAAGAGGAGAAATGATGTGGAAGAAGGCAAGGCAGAAAAAAGTTATTTCCCTAGTGGGAGTGGAGAAGATCACCAACATAAAATGTCTTTATTCTGATATGGGGTTAAACTCCTATTTCAATGAAGTGTAAAAATCTGTAATGGATATTTTTAGAAAGATGTTCTTCTGTTAGGCGTTGGTGTTATGACTCATCACATCAGTGTTCATTGAAAGGAATCGAGGGTCTGTAAAGCATGGCTTAATATGCGGAATCATATTTGCTGCAAATAACATGCATTCTTTAAATTAGTTTGAATAGAGAACAATCAAGGTACTTTTATACATGCGAGAGTCAGAGGATAAAAGGAGGAAATCAGCGTTTTTCTGAAAAATCATTAACAATTCAAGAATGGATTTTTTTTTCTTTGTGAGATAAAGCTTACCTTAATAGCTTCATGGATGTGCCATTTTCTTAATCAGTTTTTTACATAATTGGATCGGATAAAAATAAAGAAGGCAACCCTATAGTTGCTTACATATCATCCATAGCAGCTATGTTTAAAGCATCTGAACCTTGTCCTAGAAAACAAGAGAGGCAGATAAAAATTTAATTACAATGAAATATTTTATTTTTATATGAATCAGGGCCAGCATTATTTTTTTTTAACAAAAAACAAAAAACAGCAAACCGGTTTTTAGAATTGACAATTGAGAATGCTGGGTCAAATCTGTAACTCACTGAGGTTGAGTTATTACTTTTGACATTTTCATGACAAGCCTTTGCATTCCAGAGCTCTGCAAAGACCTTGTCCTTCACCATCATCATCTCAACAGAATGAAGTTAAGAGAACAGTTACAACACTCACAGACACACAGAACATTCACAGAGTGTGATGACCACTTCTGGGAACAGTTTCTGGTGGGCAATAGTGGATATGTACTGCTTTTCTCCCTGAATCTTCCACTGGTTCAAGTAAAGAGCTGTGTAAGTCACAAAGGCTCCCAGTGAGTCAATGAAGGCGCTCCTGTTTTAAATGCAGGAAGAGGGTACTATCTCATTACCACCTCTAGTTAAGAGGTGGTAAGAAGTTGAACTAATTGAAGAAATAAGTGGAGACCGGGTCCTACAGAAGGACAGTGTAACTGGGAGGCAATTGATCAGAGGAAGAAACACTATGTTGATGTAATAAGGAGACAGATGGAGGAGCAAAAGGAAAAAAAAAAGGACAGGTGATCCAGTGTGGGAAGCCTGAAGGAGATAAACAGAGTAGAGATGAATAATAATAACAACAACAAAAATAGCAGAACATGAGGCAAGCACACAAGATAGGGAGAGCCAGGCAAGCAAAAAGGAGCCAAGCAAAGAAGAAATGGTGGGAAAAAAGAGATTTAGTGGAAAAGTGTGAAGGGGAAAGGGAACTTGAGGAAAATTCAAGAATAAGAAAGGAAACAGAGATTCTTCTTTGTATGACAACCCCAAGGAGAGCATATACTCAGCAGGGCTTCTTCCTACAGCAACAAGAGAGGAGAACTCGACAGCACAAAGAAGCAGGGATTTTATTTGGTAGAAGGCAGAAAAAAGGAAGAAGACAGATAATAGAGAGTGCCAGCGAGAGCAGTGTCTAGCGCAGTGGCACAGAGAAGACAAGATGAGCAATCAGAATGGGACAGAACAGGCTCGGTGACTAGTCAAATCAAGGAGAGGCAGATCATAAAGTGAAAAAAGAGTTTATTTGGAGGATCCACACAGAAGGAGAGATCAGTCTATTTTAATACATTTCTTTTGTCAGCATAAATTAAAAATGGGTGGTGAGATTAATAATTTTAACATAAAAAGCCTTATAGGCTTATTTGCCCTATTTGGTTTTCCTTTGCCTGGAATGGGATGGCGATCGCTTTTGAGAAAAAATATCAGATGATCTCATCCTTTACTGTACTCACCTCCATTTTATTGCAAAACTTCAGGAGTATTGCAGTTTAAAGATGTTTCTCTTATTCCATTTTCAGAGTTCTTTTCCATTTTCAACTAGAGTGCCTTACTTCCTTTTATATTAACCCTAGCTAGCATGTTGTTGGCTACTTCATAGATGAAGGAACCTGCTTAACTGGGTTTTCCAAATACAGTGTATGAGCTTCTAAGACTTGCTTTTTTTTTCTTTGTAAACAAATAATAAGTCCAGGGTTCCAGTGTCTCCTCATTTTTCCAGTCACTTGAGATAAAAAGAAAAGTCTTTAAAATACTATGAAATAATGCTAATGTTAAAAGGAAGGTCACAAAGCTGTTAGAATTCAAAAGGGTTAACAAGAAAGGCATGTTTAACAATGGTAGCGATGTGTGCTTTCATATATGTACATTTTGATACTTTAAATAGTGTATATTAAATAATGTTACACACCCACACACATTGTGCATGTGTAATATGTCTCAGAAATATGCATCATATATTTTAGCATATAAAGACCAGATGACTGTATAGCTGATCCTTGAATTTTTAACCCAAATACAATGAAAAATGTGCAGATAAGCCAAATTTCAAAAATTTTGTGTGTTTTAACTTTCACAGTTGGCTTATCCATGGGTAATCTTTCAATTATTCATTTTTTATGAAATTTGGGTTAACATTTTTGAGGATTATTTAAGTAGGGGATTGTACATTATACATAGGATATACAAATGCTGTGTATTTGTACAAAAGTATTACCTTGTGTATAAGATGAACCCAATTTGGGGGGCATTTTGGCATCCCAAATTCTTGATTTATTGATGAGTACATACAGCATGTCCAGGAAGAAATGTCCACAGGAAAGCATTGGTCATTGGTTTCCTGGAACAGTAAGCAGCAGGATAATTATCTGTTGGGAGGATAAAATAGCCTATAGTCTATCTTGCAAGCTTTTGCAAATGCTTTAGCCTGGATATATTGTTCTTAATTCATCTTAGAATTGATCTTGGGTATAGTGCATGAGCAATTTGAACTAAAATATGGATGTTTCTCTATTCTAAAAACTGTAAAGGTGCTGACTATCAGTTTAAAGATGGGAAACTGAAAACTGCAAAATCAAAATCTCTATGTGATATCTAAAAAGTTAAAATGTGGTTGGCATCATTATGTACTTTTGTTTTAGAGATGGGGAGGTGAAGACCCCTGCCTAGGTCACTCTGGATTTCTTCTTAAATTATATCATGTTTAGGTTTATTGGTCCATGAAGTCCTATCCACAGAAATGTTTGTAACACAGAGGATGTGTTGTATGTAGAAATCGGGGTGGAGGGGGCTTGTCAGCCTATGTGGTGATGTCAGTTTGTCAGCAGGATTTGCTAACAGATAGATTGATAATCTATCCTTCAGTGTTTGGGAAGCTATTTTCATTGTGAAAAACAAATAGTCTCACTCAAAAATTGAATATGGACAACCGTAATATGGACCCCAATTTTAGCAAGCCTTCAGTAAAGTGCCAGTTTCAGAAGCAGATCTGGAAAGGGAGTGATTTGAAAGATGAGGGCATGGGCTAGAGCAGTGATGGCTAACCTTTTTGCCATCGTGTGCCAAAAGCAGGTGGAGTGCGGTGGGGTCACACGCATGTGTGCCCACATCCATAATTCTATGCGCCCCCACCCCCCTGTGCTCCCCCCGCTTTTGGCACGTGATGGCCCGGTGGACCCGGTGGGCCCATTTTTTGCTCTCCTCAGGCTCCAAAGCCTTTCTAGGAGCCTGGGGAGGGCAAAAACAGCCTTCCCCACCCTCCCAGAGGCCCTCTGGAGGCTGGAAACAGTGTGTTTCCTGACTTCTGGTTGGCCCAGAAGGCCCGAAAATCAGCTGGCTGGCACACGCATGCGTGCTGGAGCTGAACTCGCGTGCCCACCGATATGGCTCAGCGTGCCACCTGTGGCACCCGTGCCATAGGTTCGCCATCATGGGGCTAGAGAGTGTATGTTCAAGGAGATGGGTAGCCTGCATACTTTTCAAATACTAAAGCTGCTTTTGAGACAAACAGGACTTTTTAATCAGTATAAAAGAACTTGGAAGGAACAGGTTTTCCAGTTTCTCATAAACCTGTTTTAATAATTTTGTTCCTATTAATAATATTAACAGTAAATACATTCTGTTCAGGAGATTGTCATTATGTTGTTTATTTTTGCTTAGATTCTATTCTATTCATTCTATCTATTTTTAGTTAGATTTCCCAAGAGGTTTTGCAAATTGTTTTCATTAAAACGATAAAACTGTGTGACGGTGCACTGCAGCAAAGCTTCTTCTTTTTTTTTAAAGCATATTTTTTTGCGCCTTTTTAGAGGAACCCAGTTCTTGGACTAAGAAAAGCCACTCATTAAACATGAGCTATATAAGCTTTAACTGCAGACCAATTGGCTTCTGTACATGGAATGAAAAGAGAATATCAACTGGATTTTGTTTGTAGGCATTAATGTATCTTGGATTGATCCTGGCTGTTGTCAGGCCCAAGAAACTGAGAATGACGTAAGGAGTTACTTCTGAGTAGTTTCTTTATTGTTGTTCAGCTATAAACAGAAATCTTGTCAGGTTAAACCAATTATTAGATATACTCTGTGAATTGCTAGGGTGGGTCCTCCTTCACCTTTTTCCTGTATACCAAAGATTCCAAACTCCAAGCTGTAGTTTTGCTCTCTTTAAAAGAGCCCCTCTCTCCTGTGACTCTACAGCAGGGGTGTCAAACTCAATGCCTGCAGGCTGGATTCAGCCCACAGGGTGTTTAAATCTGGCCCACAGAGCCGGGCTGGAAATAGGACTGGTCCGTGGTGCTTCTGGCAGCCAAATGGGACACAAAGGGGCTGCATGTGGCCCCTCATGCCCAGTTTTCAGCCTGGACAGCCTCCTGCAGCACTCTGCCAGCCAAAATGGTGCACGGGGGGGGGGCGTGCATGGCCCCATCGCACCCCATTTTGGCTGCCAGAGGCACCATGGGTCTGTCCTTTGCTATTTCCAGGCCAACTCTGCGGGCCAGATTTAAGCACCCCACTTTGTCCATTTTGGCCGGCAGGCTGCTGCAGGAGGCGTCTCTCCCGTCTCCCACCTCCCAGCTGGCCTGCGGAGGAGAACTACAATGCTGATCTAGCCCTCAAAGAAATCTAGTTTGACACCCCTGCTCTACAGGCTGTGTGCTAGGAAACATGCATAGGAAAACACAAGTTAAGAAGAAAGGTTAAAAAGCTACCATTGTATTGAGCCTCTTCTCAGTTATAGAAGCCCAATAGGTGATTCTTGGTCACTCATCACCTCTGCCCAATCTACCTCACACAGGGGAGAAATTGATGACAGAGTGCCATGGGTTCTGGGTGAAAAGAAGGATTTAAATCTAATGAATCAAGTATCGACTATATCGATATACCATCATTTTCTTGGGGGAAAAATGCAGAAGTGGCTTTAAAAAAACTTTATTTTCTAGCTTACAGCTTTAAAAATTCTCTGGCAGTCTCCTTCCATCTACTCATCAGTGCCAACCCTATTTAGCTTCAAAGCCCTGACAAGGTCAGCCAGATTCTGCCAACTGCTAAGACATGTTAAGGAGAAAATAGGTACAAACTCACACAACTCAAATAAGTTTTTATCTTTTCTAGTCTGTATAAATGCAATATAGTTGGTCTACTTTTTTTTTAAGCAGTATATTGATATTCTCATATGTATCCCAAAGATCTGGCTTTCTTTTCTGATACTGGAAGCTAGAAATTGAGTCATTTTTTTTTTCATTTTAAACAATTTGTAGCATTTTATAGTTAAGGGTCTTTAAGGCTGAAATGTTTATAAGAGCCATTCTATACACACTTACCAGAAAACCTGCATTCACCAGGAATAAGGTAAAGATAAAGGTTCCCCTCACACATATGTGCTAGTCGTTCCTTACTCTAGGGGGTAGTGCTCATCTCCATTTTTAAGCCGAAGAGCCAGTGCTGTCCAAAGATGTCGCCAGCATGACTAAACGCCAAAGGCGCACAGAACGCTGTTACCTTCCCACCAAAGGTGGTCCCTAATTTTCTACTTGCATTTTTTACGTGCTTTCAAACTGCTAGGTTGGCAGAAGCTGGGACAAGTAACGGGAGCTCACCCCATTACTTGGCACTAGGGATTCGAACCGCTGAACTGTTGACCTTTTGATCGACAAGCTCAGCATCTTAGCCACTGAGCCACTGTGTCCCAAGCCGCTGCGTCACCAAGAATAGGCTTCTATTTAATTCTCTTATAGGAATGTCTGACGAACAAAGCTTATAGATTTTTTTTCTTTCAATATCATGGGAATATCATTGTTTCCCTTCTTATGCTATAAACATCATAATCTATGCTTTGAGTTCTGATTTAATTCTTCAGTTTTGTCTTAAGCAATGTTTCATTTAAAACATGAACATTCTGCCTTTCCAATGAATATATATTTATTTGTGCATATATACATTTAAAAGACAATTTAACATTTTCTTATGATTGTTTTGGCAAATGCAAGCTAAACATTTGTAAAAGCTTAGAAACAGCTTTAGGGCGGGTTAATGATATCACAAGTCATGATCCAATCAATACAAAACACAGCCAGCTTCTCCTGCCCATTATCAAATTTGCTCTGGAAAGATGATTATGTATCTGTTGAAAATCTGAAGAATGTGCTTGCTTTAATTCTGTAGTTACTTTGTGTAGTTCCCTAAGTCTGACATAGAAAAGACAAACTAATGATAGAGAAAATGTTCCTTATTAACTCATTTAACAAATGATCATTTCATATGAAGGGAAGGGAAGGGAAGGGAAGGGAAGGAAAGGAAAGGGAAGGGAAGGGAAGGAAAGGAAAGGAAAGGAAAGGAAAGGAAAGGAAAGGAAAGGAAAGGAAAGGAAAGGAAAGGAAAGGAAAGAGATTGCCCCATAGTATGTGCATCACAGGAACTGCAAATCTCTGTATGCTAGAGATTCTGTACAGTACAGCATTTTTAAAAGGTAGAAAAAGTACGATATTTAAGAGCACATTTTTGAAGGATATAATACATGTGCATCCTTTAAATATTTGATATATGAAAATATATGATTATGATAAAATATGCTAAGTTAAGAGTAATATCTCATTACTGATTTTCTTTTTGAATCCAGAGGACAAAGTTGTAAATATTCACTCCTATATAAATTAACTTTATTCAGTGAGATCCTGAGAAAAAGGCAGAAAGAAATAGAAAGAGGAGAGAACATTAATAATCACTAGAACATGATACTGCATTAGCCTGAGGACAAATGTATCACAGGGAAAACTCTAAAAATTAAAAAAAAATGTGACATGGCCTTTCATTTAAAATTTGCTCTTTATATTAAGTAAATTGTGATGAAAGCAGTACACTAGGTTAAAAAAAATTATGTATAGTGCACAAGAAATCCCCTGGATTACGGGACAAGTAAATTTTTATAAAGTGTATCAGGTCATCTGTTCTTTGTGCTTCATTCCCAGGGCAAAATTACACAATATGTAAAAGAAGTATCACATTCTCTTTGTATTTTCTCCCAGTACATGACAGCTTGACACAAATTAGGATCACCACATTAGGAAGGGAGTGGTCTAATAATTCACAGGATCTGTTATTGTTTAAAAATCAATCCTTCCAATCACAGTTATGGAGGTCAAACATAATTTTCATTGAATTTGCTTTTCTGTTTTGGTGTCGATCAAGTGCACGCATGAGTAGTCCTCAGTGTAGGCTTTCTTTCTCATATGACATAATCCTGATCTAGTTATGGCACTGAAGTGAAATAATTAAATAATTGTTGGTATTACCTGTGAAAGTTGCTAATAAACATCACAGAAAAAAAAGCAAGACTAGCAACTTGTAGGTCTGATCATAATTGAGAACAAAAGTCACATTTAAGGTGGGAAATTCAGGGGATTGGGTTTGTTAACAGATTTTGGAGGAGTTGGGCAGAGTTCTGTAGATGCAAACCAAAGGTGGGTTTCAGCAGGTTCTGACGAGTTCTGGAGAACCGGTAGCAGAAATTTTGAGTAGTTCGGAGAACCGGTAGTAAAAATTCTGACTGGCCCCACCCCACCCCATCTATTCTCTGCCTCCCAAGTCCCAGCTGATTGGGAGGAAATGGGGATTTTGCAGTAACCTTCCCCTGGAATGGGTAGGGAATGGAGATTTTACAGTATCCTTGCCATGCCACGCCCACAGAACCAGCAGTAAAAACTTTTAAAACCCACTATTGATGTGGGTGATTTCTGTTAGGTAGAAGCATTGCCGGAGAATTCCATTATTAAGAGGAATGAAACATTAGGACAATCATGAGCTTCTCTTTAACTGGGGACGGAGTGCTTGTGGCTTCTTATCTCATTACAATGCTTCCTTTTTGTGGTTACTCTATTCTTTTAGTTAGTCTAATAGGATTGCAGGCTGAAGGTTGGACTGGTCATTCTGGAGTGTCGTGTGATTCGCAACCTGGTGCTTAACTCCGGCTCTTAATTATGTTAAAAATGGGAAAGAGTCTGCAGCCTCCATTTTTTCCCCACCACACTGATACTTTTTTTTAAAAAAAATAGGAAAATATTTTCTTCATATCACCAGGAAAATCATTTACAATTTCAAAGGTATACAGATTTTTGTAATATTCCTAGTATGATCTACACACACACACACACACACACACACACACACACACACACACACACACACATATATATATATATATATATATATATATATATATATATATATATATATATTCAGTATTTAATTGCAATACAAAAGCTCAATGTATTTGTTGTGGCTAATTATTTATAACTCTGAAAAACTAACAGTATTATTATCTCAAGTGAATCAAATGCTCTTCCCATCTGTTTCAAGCAGGAATTTCTGTGCAAGTATGTACAGTCATTGCTTAGATCTAATTTATGGGTAATAGCAGTAGTGGCTGGTAGCAGCCTCTAGCCAAACTTGACTGATCTTGGAAAAGCTAAGCATGATTTATACTTCCACAGAAGAGCACTGGAAATCCCAAAGATACATGGAAAGTTAATCATCCTAAAAGATCACATTGGCAACATTTTCCTATATTGTCGCTGAGAAAACACCATGTATTCACTAGGACTTAAGTATGACGCCCTGAGTCTCTGGAGAAAGGCGGCATATAAATTGAATTAATAAATATAAATTGAATTAATAAATGACTTAAGACAGTGGCCCCCAACCTTTTAGGGACCAGTTCCGTGGAAAGAGGTTGTTCTGCAGACTGGACGGGGTGTGATTTCGCATGCTGCCTGCATCCCATGGATGGAGCTTCACTTGTTTGTGTGGCCCAGTTTTTGGCATGCTGTGAAACAAGGCCAGTCCATGGACTGCTGATTGGGGACCCCTGATTTAAGAGACACTCTACTTACAAAAGATGGAAGGGCAAATTGGCAATGAGGAAGCATTTCAGAAGTTACATGCTGGCAGCTCAGTGACCCATAGCATTTGCCCACTGTCTGTCTGTCTGTCTGTCTGTCTGTCTGTCTGTCTGTCTGTCTGTCTATCTATCTATCTATCTATCTATCTATCTATCTATCATCTATGAATGTATCTTTTCTTTTATGTACACCGAAAAAGTATGCACCAAGACAAATTCCTTGTGTGTCCAATCACACTTGGCCAATAAAGAATTCTATTCTATTCTATTCTATTCTATTCTATTCTATTCTATTCTATTCTATTCTATTCTATTCTATTCTATTCTATTCTATTCTATTTTTTTGCAATAGTTTAGAATTGCTAGAGTGTAGGAATTATCCTGATGGAGGATGCATAGAAATGTTTTGGCTCACTTTTGTTGACAAAGAGAACTTGGTTGTTGCTAGGTTAACAAGCAATGCAAAACTGCACCGTCTGAGGTACGTTATGATTGCATATCAAATTAAAGGGTTAAGAGGCTAAATCTCTTTTAGTCAGATGGCTTTTTTTATCCATCCCCTGATTTTTTTTAAATTCTTGCTAAAAATAAAGCTTGAGTAAACCAAGCTAAGACTTAAATTCTTGTTTTATTTGTTTTTTTTATAATTATCTCTGCCTTCAAATCATTTTTCTAAAGTACACAGAACTTGAGCAAGTTGAAATTTAATTATGTATTGATTTAAATAAGATCTGTGAAATTAACCTTCTCTGAGCTGAGCTCATGCTTAATTTCATATGAATGCCATGATTTGCTAAAAAATATTCTTCTCTGGGAGAGAAGCATTTATTCCTTCAATAACTTTTTGTGATTTATTTGTTCAACTTGTATGTCGCCTTTGTCCGAAGACTCAAGGCGGCTTACAATGCATTTAAAAACCATATATAAAAACATTAAAAATTAAAACATTAAAAACAATTAAAACCCATTTACACCATTCATGGCCGGATCTTGCCAGATCGCAACAGCGAGATCAACAGCCCCAGGCCTGTTGGAAAAGCCAGGTCTTCACCACTTTCCAGAAGGCCAATAGGGTGGGGGTGGTCCGGATCTCAGGAGGTAACTGGTTCCAGAGAGCTGTGGTGGCCACAGAGAAGGCCCTCCCCCATGGGCCTGCCAGCCGGCACTGTTTAGTTGATGGGATCCAGAGGAGACCAACTCTGTGGGATCTTATCGGTCGCTGGGAGCTATGCGGTAGAAGGCGGTCTCAAAGATAACCTGGCCCTGAGCCATGTAGGGCTTTAAAGGTAATAACCAACACCTTGAACATGTTGATCTTAACTGATTAAACAAAATAGAAGAGAATCCTTGCCATTTGTGCAATATTAAAGGAGAAAACACCAACATAAATAAGGAAGTCTAGATACATACATATTTAAATCTTAGGTTTATTTTATTATAGCATTTCCATTTGATTATCATTTGATCTACTAAATACATTACCATTTCATAGTTCTAATATGATTTCTTAATAAACTCCAGGTGTAAAGAATGAAAGTTGATGCAAGAATAAGCAAGGAATGATTTGTTTGTTATATCCAGACCAGCTGTCTGGATTGCACATTGCCCAGAGTCCCTTTAAGAGGGGTTAAGAAGTTGTATAAATAAACAAACTGAGTTAAAAGTCTTATTTATCAAAAGTGGAAGCAGTTATCAAGGTTGGGTGTATTGCTGAATCCTCTGCTGAACAATTATCTGAGTAGAACTCACTTATTTGAGCATTGTGGAGGCCACAATCTGGAATAGATGACCTTTGAGGTTGACCTTCAAACTCGCCCACTCATCACACGCTGGCCAGGCCCATGCCCGGTTTAGCAAAGGGGAAAAAAGTCCTGATACGTCAAGTGATTTTGACATCCCTGCTCTATACCAAAACCATTTTGGATTTTTGGATACAGTATTTAATTATATAATTGTATTATATTACTGTATATGCCTTACGTAGCTTTATTTTGATAGCACACATATGTAAATTGCAGCTTTAGGTATAGTTCCTTTCGTACAATATAACAAGCATTTTGCAAAAATCGAGTTGCTGTGAGTCAAAATTAAATTGCTGTACAGATGGAAGCCTGCCATGATTTATTTTACCCAACCTCAGTCACTCCACATTATTGACATAAGCTAACTTCTTTTTCCTGGTTATGTTGTCTGCTGTGCAGATGTAGTTCGAGCACATTCTTCTGCATTTATAGCTCACTTAATAAGAGGCTATTGTGGGCATCAGTGGAGAGATCTTTGATTTCTCTCCACAGTAAAGAAAGAAGATTGTCATTGAGACCTGTTGGAGATCAAATGAGAAAATTCAGATTATCATCTACTATGATTGATGGAAGCTAAATTTCTGCTGAGCACCGTAATCAAACACAGGAGGCAAAAAAGATTTGTGACAGGATTGTCTAAGTGGAAGTCATGTGAAACACGAGTTTGTAATTTTTATTTTGAATACCGTCATCAGCAGATCCTGGATGGCAAATAAAATAGAAAACAGTAGCAGAATTCTTAAGAATGGATTTCTTAATTCATAGGTAGTTACTATTTTTGGAGTGGTGCAGAAGCCTAGAGGTGGAGCTCTGGCCTCACAATCTGTAGGCTGTGAATTTGAACCTAGGTGGAGGCACATATTTCTCTCTCTGGGCACACTGAGAATATATCTGCTGAACAAAACTCTCCATTGACGACAGGCAGGATATCCGGCCATTAAAACACTCTGCTAGCTTCATTCCGTTGCCCAGACTCCACCCAACAAGAGATTATGCGGCCGTTAAAAGATGACGATAGGTAATTGCTATTCTTCTTCCTGGAATCTTTACTGGAAATACAAAGAACATGGTTCCTTAAAAGAAGGTTAGATTATTTGTCCTTCTCGCCCAAGGTTTCATGCTTTTTAGGCATAAATCTTCCTTAACACTTTTTGAAAAAAAATGTGCTGTAGAAAAGTGTGGGATTTGATTCATAATGTGTTTCATTTGACTCTTACCTGCATCTATTTGATAGGAAAATCTCTAACCTAAAGTGGGTTGACCACATTACATGCTGCCCAGGGCTGGGCCAAGACATTGGCACCAGGAACAAAGAGCAAATGGTACAATCTGATCCAGACTGCAGTTGAATGTTTAACATGTTAGAAAATGATTGAAGAGCCAGTTCGGTCTAGTGGCTAAGACACCAGGCTAGAAAGTTGGCAGACTGTCAATTCAAGTCCCACTTTAACCATAAAAGCCAGCTGGGTGGCAGTCAGCCCAGACTCTCAGCCCAAACCACCTCATAGGGTTGTTGTAGCAATAGCATTAACACTAGACTTATATACCGCTTCATAGTGCTTTTACAGCCCTCTCTAAGCGGTTTACAGAGTCAGCAAATTGCCCCCAACAATCTGGGTCCTCATTTTACCAACCTTAGAAGGATGGAAGACTGAGTCAACCATGAACCAGTGAGAATCGAACTGCAGCCAGCAGTCAGCAGAAGTAGCCTGCAGTACTGTACTCTAACCACTCTGCCACCACGGCTCACATTGTAAGGAAAATAGGAGGAGGAAAGTGTGTCACATATGTTTGTTGCCTCGAGTTATTTATAAAAATAATAAAGGTGGGATACAAATAAATAATATAAATAAATATAAATAAACAGTTCTCTGATTAGTTTAAGCTACAGGTTGTGTGTAACACCCAACATTTAGCCAGGGCTCCCTGTCTTCCAAGACTTTTTTGTCTGCATGACAAGGCTGGTTTTCCAAGGGACAAATGCTCTTTGACAGAATGTATTTAAAACTAATAGGAAAGAGCTCCTGTTCCATCACCTGGGATTCATTTCAACTTGGCAAGGGTCCAGACTTCTCATGCCTTATGATAGGGCAGAAAAGTGAGGACAATGTATTTACAAATTGACAATATGAAAGCAAAGAGGCTATGGCTGCTTGTTCCATCTCTGTCTCTTCTTTTGGATTGCCTGTTTTGGATATTTGCCAAATATTTTTGATGGGCTGGCCTACAAATAGGCTAACACAGCTCCATGTTAGTCATGGTGGAGTCATTCTCTAAAATGGATTTTCCTGTGTGGTGATTTTGCATCCAATATGTTTCTTCTAGGTAAAAGCTTTGATTTTAGTTCAGGTTCTGATGTTTTTAGTACATAGTACATGTTGCTAGAATTTATTTATTTTTATTTAAAATTATATAACTGTCCAACTTTCTAACCAACACTGGGCGACTCCCAATCAAAAGTTAAAACAACATATTAATCATATTAAAACTATAAAACAAAACATATTAAAACATGAAAAACAACAAAGATCTGGCACCAAGTCCATCTTCTAATACGTAGTTTTCCAAACTTATCCCAGCTCTTGGCGAAAAGCCAGATCTTCGGAGCTTTACGGAAGGCTAAGAATCCATCTGCAGTGTTTCTATAAGGCTGTGTGGGGGGAACTTTAAAGGCATAGTGTTCCCCAATACAATCTTATTTTAATACTGCTGTTTATATAGGTTCTACAAGAATTTATTAATTATTTAAAATGGAGTATGGTGAAAATTGCTTTCATAAGAGTAACTTTGCAAGCAGGGTCCTAATATGAATCTTCATTTATACAGTTTTTCTTACAAAGTATAATAGCTGCACATATGAAATTAAAGTCTATATACAGAAAGATCTCTTTCACATACCACGTGGAAAGATATATTTTAAGGTGTAAACCAATTGTGTTATTATTTTACTAGATGCTGATGATGGTTGTTTATCTTATTCGTTGACAACTGTTGACATATTTGGAATTAATTATTTTGGCTTTGAACATGCTTTTGTAGAATGTTCAAAAACACGTCTCTTTCTCCCTCTTCTAAACAGCTTTGTGCTTTACCCTGCTGTCTCTCTGTTTTGCCTCTGTGACAGATCTAGATTGGTATCGAAAATCTTTTTTTAGAAGCAAATGCAGAGCCAATATTGATTCAGCCCTATGTGTTGCCCTATTAATAATAAATACTCTCCCAATCTCAAATACATTTATCCATGGAGATCACAACAGATTCTTCTTTCCCTCTGAAATTTTTTGTTTGTTTTTTAATTATAGAGACTCAGAAATACACCAGGCATTTAAGAGCACAGCCAAGCCAAAAGTTCAAGTTTAATAGGTAAAAATATCATCTCAGCCACCATCATATTTCTTTCTTTATTCAGTTTATATACAGTAGCTGGCCATATCAAGTTCATGACTGTAAGCAGCTAATGCTGTTAAAGACATAAAAGCATTTTAAAAAAACTCAAACAAACAAAAACAAGACATCTAAAACAGCAGCCAGAGTAAAACAACAACAACAACACACACACACACACACACATACCCATCACCTCAAATTAAAACAATATACAGGCTGTCCCATGACTGACATGATTTTTTTCAATTAACTCCTAGAACAAAGACTGCTTAGAAAAGCTAGCTCTTCCTATTTACTGACATATCAAACTTCCAGCTCTACCCCAATCATATATCCTCATTAATATCTAATCTGCAACAGAGGTTGCAGAGGATATTAAAATTGTCCAACAATAACAACCCTTTTCTGAGTCAAATTCCAACTTGCCACTTAGGCTCATCATGGCAGATGAAGAAGGGGCTCCCGGTGCTGTAATTTATGGGGACAATTTAAATAAACACAATACTGTTTATTTAACAGTCCGGGCACCTCTTGCAATGTCCTCCTGCTTCTGCCCTACAAATTCTAAATTATTCAACAATACAAGGATTTTAGAAAACATAGGCTCCACTCTATCTTCTGACCTCCAGGCCAGTGACAGAACCGAGATCTTAAGGCCTTATGAAATGCCAATGGGTTTGAAGCCAATTTGATTTCTAGGGGCATGATATTCAAAAAAGTGGGTGCCGTGATAGAAAAGGCTCTCTTCCTGAGCCCTGACAGATGGCACTCCTTAGCAAACAGAGCATGCCTCTTCTGCTGAATCTAGTAGGACAGGTATATTGGAAAAGTTTTTAGTAAGAAAAACTTACTAAAGTAAGTTTGGCAGTAAGATCTTGGAATGTCCCAGCAGCTACAATTAAGCCAGATTTCTTTTATCAAGGAAAACTTTGTTTATTTAAAACCAATAAACTATTTACATTTTAAATCACAGAACATTGTCTCTTGGTCTTTATTTATTTCTGAGGTAAATGTGCCTAGAGCAGCTGTAAGTCTGTCAGGTCAGTATCTATCTCTCCTCTTCTTCTCCTCCTCTTTTCTCCCGTGCTCTTTTTCTCCTGTGTGTGTGACTAAAGGGGATCATATTTATAGAGAGGCTAAGCCACTCCCCCTTCAGTCCCTTAGACAAAATGGAGGGAAAGTATAAACACAAACCCATCCTTCCAGTATAGATAGTGTAGTTCAGTGGCACTATTTTAGATTATTATCTGACAAGGTACACATAAACAGGGAGGGGCGGTCCCCAAATAACCTGCTCCCCTGCCTTGAAGAGCTTTATAGATTAGAATCAGCACCATGAATGGTACACCCGGGAACAAACTGCCAAACAGTGCAATTTGTGTAGAAGAGGTGTATTATGTGCTATATTGTAGCAGTCCATTCAGGAGGTACCTAAAATATGAGTGACCATAAGCAAGGCCTTTGGTCCAGGAAAGGGCGCAACTAAAGCACAACACAAAGCTGTGCAACACCCTCCTAATTGTGGTTGCCACCTGTTCCTTGAAAAAGAGTCAGAAGTGTAGGAAAACCACAAATTAGAGCTGGCTCTGTTTGAGAAATGCAACTCCATCCAGAAATAAAGATTAAAAATCCCTGGAACTAATACTCCAAGCCACTAAATCTTGATAAACTTGAACCTCTTGTTCTAGCCAGATCTCAATAGCCTCCATATACTGACAAAAAACCTCCATGGCATCACTTGGCTGGCAATTTAAAACTGGGTATTATCAGTGTATGGAGCAGACCTCACCCCATCCCATTAGATAACCTTACTCAGTAGTTTCATATAGAAGTTAAACAGGAAAAGAGAGAACCTAGCCTTGTGGGACCCTACGGAGCAGTGTCTATGGACTGGGCTTCTGTTCCCCTATCGGCGCCAACTGGAACGGGCTGCAGAGAAAGGAAACAGCCAGTACAATACAATACAGTACTACCCACTTTCTGGAGCCAATTGAGAAAAAGATGTCATAATCAATAATATTGAAAGCCACCACAAAGTCAAGAAGATCAAGGATAGATGTACCATCCCTGTCCCACTCCCATCAGAAGTCGTCCACAAGTATAATCAGTGCCGTTTGAATTCCATAACCAGATCTGAATCCTGACCCAAAAAATTCCAGATAATGCATTTCTTCAAGGATTCTCTGGAGCCGCTAGCATGGCCACCTTCTCTACCACCTTACCCAGGAAGGGAAACTTGGAAACTGGATAAGAATTGCCCAATAATGTTAATATAAAGCATGTGGAACCTCTCTCCTTACTGAAAAATAAAAACTAGTAAAATGATATTATGGTGTTCTAGAACTAGAGTTATAGAAAATGTTCACAAGCATTTCTTCCTATCCTGCGGAATAGGATTGATTTCTGAGTTTGCATTAGAGAGAAATAACACCCAAAACTGCTTGGTTAACAGCACATATCTAACTGGGTGTGTATTCCATAAACTTAATTGGGCTTAGTATTGAAATGGATCTGTGGAGGATGACAGTGAATACGTGTAATTTCGCTTAGCTAAATAATTGTAAAGATACTGTTTCAATAGTATCCCTCAATAAGTTCATGCGGTATTCATATCTTTCACATGTGCCACTAGCTTAAAATATGTTATCCTACCAGATTTCTACATTTATTTCTGAAATTACAAAAGCTAGACATTTTATTGTTACAATTGAAAAGTGGTTTCTTTTACATTTTGCATCATTAACCTATATAACCCTATAACTGCTACAGGACAATTTCTTGGGCAAATATATTCTGCAGGTTTAGCACAACACTGCAAATCTTGAGATGTTTATATATCTCTACCTTCATTTCCTTGAAGAAATCAGATTTGTCAACAATGACCCTATGATTAAACATAAATAATCATATAGCTGCAATATAGTTTTGTGATTTAATATTAATAAGTACTGACTTTTCCCTCTGTCCTTAACACCATTCATTCTTCTCTTGTTCTCTTCTCTTTGCTTATGTTTCTAAGAAATTCAGTATAACATTCAGTTATGCAACTCATCTAACCATTAACATTTTAAATATGTAACAGTGAGAAGAGCAAAAGTCCCATTTTATATGATATTAATTATTCCTCTCTAATAGCTTTGAAATGGAGATGACCACCGCCCCCTAGAGTTGGGAACGACTAGCACATATGTGCAAGGGGAACCTTTACCTTTATCCACTCTAGGATGAAGGCTTCTTCTTCCTGTTTCCAACCAATACGGTCCTGAATTTTCTTTTGCCAATTGGGGCCACAATATTTGCTGATGTTGTTGCTCCATCTTCTTTTAGGTCTCTTTCATTGACTCTTTTTATCAAGTGGGATCCATTCTATGACTGCCTTGGTCCACCTGCCATCAGTTCTTCTTGCTATGTGACCATTTCCATTTCAATTCTTTTATTCTCTTGGTGGCGTCATATATTTTCATTTGTCCTCTAAGTCATGCACAGGTCTTTCTATCTTGTCTTGTGATGCTGAGCATGTATCTTTCCATGGTTCTTGGCACCACTCGTAGCTTTTGTATTGATTGTGAGGTTAGTGTCCATGTTTTGCTTCATTAGCTTGGCCATTTTTATATTTACTTATGGGTAGTTCTTATTAATTCTAATAAATATGCATAGAACTGCTGCTGAAATATTTTGAGATAATATGTAATTCCATAAGTCAGATACCTTATTCCTGAGCTGCATCAAGTTCCTAACATTTTAAAAAAACCTCAATAAAACTTGAATTTTAGAATTCTTTATAGAATAGAATTCTTTATTGGCCAAGTGTGATTGGACACACAAGGAATTTGTCTATGGTGCGTATGCTCTCAGTGTACATAAAAAGAAAAGATACATTCGTCAAGAATCATAAGGTACAACACCTAATGATAGTCATAGGATACAAATAAGCAATCAAATCATACTAGGAAACAACTAATATAAATCGTAAGGATACAAGCAACAAAGTTACAGTCACACAGTCATAAGTGGCAGGAGGTGGGTGATAGGAACGATGAGAAGATTAATAGTGCAGACTTAGTGAATAGTTTGACAGTGTTGAGGGAATTATTTGTTTAGCAGGGTGATGGAAAAAACTGTTCTTGTGTCTAGTTGTTCTGGTGTGCAGTGCTCTATAGTGTCGTTTTGAGGGTAGGAGTTGAAACAGTTTATGTCCAGGATGCGAGGGGTCTGTAAATATTTTCACAGCTCTCTTTTTGACTCGTGCAGTATACAGGTCCTCAATGGAAGGCAGGTTGGTAGTAATAGTTTTTTCTGCAGTTCTAATTATCCTCTGAAGTCTGTGTCTGTCTTGTTGGGTTGCAGAACCAAACCAGACAGTTATAGAGGTACAAATGGCAGACTCAATACTTCCTCTGTAGAACTGTATCAGCAACTCCTTGGGCAGTTTGAGCTTTCTGAGTTGGCGCAGAAAGAACATTCTTTGTTGTGCTTTTTTGATCACATTTAGTCATCATAGGTCAGATACCTTATTCCCAAACTGCAAGTTCCTAACACTTAAAAAAAAACCCTCAATAAAACTTGAATTTTATAAGCATCCTGAATACCTGAATAAAGATTATGTTCCTTAATACTTTTGTATTTTCAAAATTTTTCAGGACTATTAATCTGCTGTAGTTCTTTACTTTTAGTAAATTATTTTTATTTATTTATTTACCATTTTTTGTTAAAGCATGTCAATAATGTTTTCTTTAGAAAGTACTTAGTATTGCCTGAACCACACCTTATCTTATTAACATCTAGTTTGATAATTCAATTCTCAATGCTGTGGAATATTTTTTAGTGGTGAAGCTAATAAGAACTACACATACACCCAAATGCATATACACACATA
Organism: Ptyas mucosa; assembly: GCA_012654045.1. Taxonomy (NCBI): domain Eukaryota; kingdom Metazoa; phylum Chordata; class Lepidosauria; order Squamata; family Colubridae; genus Ptyas; species Ptyas mucosa. The sequence continues at coordinate 2,308,506 of WNWU01000017.1, read as the reverse complement.
TATATTCACAGACACATATACATAGATACACATGCACATATACGTGTGTTTGTATGTGTGTGACTAAAATTATTTAATAAAAACATCTATAAATTTTCAACATGTGAAAAATGGGTATAGTTAATCACATTTGAAGGGGCAGATTCAAAATGTTTATCAAGGTATATTTGGGAAAAGAACATTAAAATCACTTGTACACATTTTAGTAACCCAAATTTATTTATTCTGGATAAAGTTAAAGCATAAAACACATCAGAAGATTTCCACAATTCTGTTCTTTATTAATAATTTTATGTAATTGGTATCATACAAATGAAATGAAACTGAATAGTATTGATTTTTTTAAAAAAAGGCTCAATAAAACTCTTTTATTTTAGCATTTTATTAAAAAGTCAGTGTTGCCATTCTGTTAAAAATTACCTCTTGTGTTGACCTTCTGTTTATGTTTATTATGAAAACAATTCCATGCTCTCCATTCTAAAATGTCATTCTATTGAAGACCCTACCATAGAACAATGTGAACTATCAAGAACTAGATAATCAATATGCAAGTGAAAATAATTACTACCTTTTTGTTCTGACATTAATTCTATTAGAATTTTGTCTGGAGTAAATTATATTAGCTTTCAGTGTATAGAATATGAATGGGATGTTGCAGAAATTCCAACAGCTAATGTTAAAGAAGGCTAAGAACTGCATTTCAAAAATCAATTCTACACTTCTCTTATAGCATAATCCTTCAGGCACACACAGACCTTCTAACCGCCTCCCATTATTTACTTTGGGCTTCCATATCATGGCCCATTATATTTTGGAAGATACCAGTATTCTCTGGAGTTTGTTAAAATGAGGTGTTATGTTTGGATGACTAAAAAAAAACAACACCTGGAAGACTTCACTTTTTACTGGGTTAAAGCTACCACTTGATAAATTCAAGGTCAGCAATGCAATTGGGATTTCAAGTTACATATATGATGGACTACAGAGAAGTGGTGAAATCCAATTTTTTTTACTATCGGTTCTGTGGGCGTGGCTTAGTGGGCATGGTGTGGCTTGGGGGCATGGCAGGAGAAAGATATTGCAAAATCTCCATTCCCGCCCCACTCTGGGGCCAGCCAGAAGTGGTATTTGCTGGTTCTCCGAACTACTCAAAATTTCCGCTACCAGTTCTGCAGAACCTGTCAGAACCTGCTGGATTTCACCCCTGCTACAGAGGTGTGCAGTGCATTTAAATGGGATAGTGTGCGACCTCATGTCTTCTAGAAGAATCAGCATGGCTGCTATGTAGGCTTTTCTGGCTGGTTGCATCAGTATGTGTATCAGTAACATTAAACAGCATTACTCCTTGGAGTGCCATGAAATTAAACAGTTGTACAGGCATGTAAATGCACAGACACATGAGAAAGGCTCTGAAACATCTAAACAAATTTCCCAGAAGACGTGGTTGCTTAAATGAGAGTATTTAACTTGCAACCAGAATGCTTTGGCATCCTTACTGATTATACCCACTACATTGTTCTGTGGAAAAGTGGTATTTTATTTCTTAAAAGAATGTAGTAGGAAGTCTGTGACAGTTCTTCTAACATGCTCTCAGTTTGGCAGTGCCATCTGAATTTGAATAAATGTGTAAAGTTTAGCAGGATTTTCTTTTCTCATGGACACTATTGTTTGTATAAAAATAAAATAGAATTGATTGCTCCTGCTGCTAAGCTATCGTTACCAAACCACCAACTAAAACTTATCCACACTGCCTGGTTGCCAACAGCTACTTTTGGAGGGTAGGAATGGATGACATGACTCCGTGTTTACCGCGCGCTCTTGTCACAGATGTAACCTCCAGGCATATTTTCCTGCTGCAGTTTTAAAGAACTTTCCTTTCTCCTTATATTGTGTCAAGTACTTCTGTCCATTTTTGCTTGGTATGCTTTACTTCATTATAGGCTAATTATAGCATGCCACTGACTTATTTGCAGAGATAGAAACACCCCTTCAATTGAGTCAATGTTTTTCCCCCATCTTTAATTTACACACTGGACTTACTACCAAAAAAAAAAAAAAAAGGCAGAGGAAAGAGGCTAGTTCATGAAAAGAAAAATAAAGTAGCTATTAAAAAGAAGAAAAACTCCTATCCGGTTTCAAACCAGAAAGCTTCTATTTACAAGGCAAGTATTAACCATGGTTATGCTATAAGAGCCTTACTGGTAGCTCTAGGAGACATTGCAGACAATGAAACATTAAAAAAAGGAATGTTATTTTAAAGCTAGATGCTGCTTGTATGTATACTTATTTGATATTTTAACTTGGAATATATACATTAAGTTTATATTGTGTACGTGCATGTATTTGTGTATGTATGTGTACATTCACATGCGAGCAAAAAAAAAATCCATAAATATCTATAAGAGACATGCTCACAGGAAGGAAAATGATTGGTCATTGCTTTCCTGGGAGAGAAAGGTGGGAGGGACAGCAAGAAGAGAAGGGCCCAATGGGAGAATGTAGCAGCCTACTATGCAGATTACATAACCTTGTAAACTGTTGCTGAAACACCTAAGTCCAAAAGAGATTTTCTTAAAATGGCTTAGAATTAAGCTGGCATGAGCATAGGATAGGGACAACATATGGATGTATTGCAGATATTCCCTAATATAGATTATTTTCAAGGGTGTGTATATAGTCAAAGCTTGTCATTCATAAATTTTCTCTTATATTTTGTAATCGGACTGATTAAATTCCAATTAACTAAATGGGGAACTAAAAGTGGGTGTTACTTGTTCATAAAAATAAATGCTACTATTTTTTTAAGAATATGAGTTAAGTTAGATGCAAATACATTATTAGACTCTAAATCCAAAATCTTATTGTTTTTCTTTTTAATAGTAGACAAAATAATTTTCATTTACATGTAGAGAGGGAGAGTTTAATTGGTCCTTCCTTAGCTATGGTCATTAAAATCTGTATATATAAATAGTTTTAATTTTAGTTTTAACTGCTCAGTCATGTCCGACCCTTGGCAACTTTGTAGGCAAATGCTGTCCATGCTACCTGGTCAAGCATAGCTTCTTTAGTTGTTGGATGTTCATCTTTGTACCAGCTTTGATGGTATCAAGACAGCTTTCCACTTCTTATGACTCCACTAACCATTCCTAGCATTATTGACTTCTCCTTTATGGACAAAATGTAATAAAATAAGTTTTAGCATTAGACATAATGGACTTTTAATTTTGATTTCTTAAGGATGTTTAAAGGGGTTAAAATATTAGTACATGAAAAATATTTGGCTATTGTTTCTGCCTAAAATGAATTGTTGAATGGTATCTTAGAATATTTATGGAAAAACTTTTTAGGTCAAATTGGAATGACAAATCCTGGATAGGAATCCTTAACTTTTTATTTTCTCCCCCAAGTTTTTATGTTTTATGTGATTCTTCCAAGCAGAGTTCTTTATTATTTCACACCTATATCCAAATCTGAGCGCTCTACTATTTGCATTTATAATATCCTCTGTGAACTCTAAGAGAGGGCCTGTCTTTATCCTCTTTCATTCACACATACTGTAAGATCTGGATTGAGTTGGCTTTTACTCTTTTGGAATGTAGCCTCTCCCTCCAGGAAATCCACCTCCCTACATTGCATTGCATCATATAAATACCTACACAGCAATGGTGGGTTGCTCCTGGTTCAGTCCGGTTCTATAGAATAGGTAATAAAACTGGCGGGAGGCTCCATCCACCCACCACGACGTTATCATGGGTGATCTGTGCATGCGCTCCCGCTGTGAACCGGTAGTAAAGGTAAGTGGAACCCACCCCTGCTACACAGCACATAAGTTACATGCATGAAATACTCATTTCATGTAGGTCTTAACCGCATTTGCATTGAATAGATAGAGCTTAGAACTGTCTTATACTTCAAGGACCCTTAGTAAGGCAAAAATGTTAGCAATCTTTCTAGGAATTAAATTATTATAATTAAGCTACAGGAGTTATTTCAGTCCTTTATAATATCAAATGAGGTTTATTATCTCTTTTATTCATTAAACTGAACATTTAAAAATGTGTCACAAATACGATTGACTGGTGCTAATGGTTGATACGGGTTGCTGCCAGCATCCTAGGTATCAACCAAGTATCTTTTTAAAATATATAATGTTCCGTGTAGCGCAGGTTTTTGCAGTTCCACTGGCATATTTTATTAGGGCATCAAAGGTGGCAAGGAATCACAGACTCCTAGCTGAACAGCACAGTTCTGAGAAATACATTTAGACCAAAAGAAAAATTACTAGGTCTTTGGTAGGGGTGCTTTGGGGCCACCACTGACCTCAGAAGCTTTGTGCTACTGTATATATAAAGTTGTGTTCCTAAGTATAGAGTCCCAAGTTCATCTCATGATCGAGAAGCAGTGTTTGCTGGTGTGAAGAAGCGGGATCTTGAAACTGTTCTTTCCTATATGGTACTTTGAAGTAAGCTTTTTCTTGGTCTGTGGAAACTTACAACACCATCCTTTAGATAAGCCACTCACTTTCTGTGGTAGGGGGGCTCATATTTTTGTTACTAGCAGTTACGCTGGTGTTATTGCAGGAAGCTGCAATTTCTTGATGTGTTGTTGTTGTTATTATTCTTTTTAGAGGAACATGACTAGAAAGTGATAAATGATAAAAATGAATAACAGAATAACACACAAATAGTAAAATTGAAATAAGTCAACAAGTGCTCTAGGATGTAATGATTATAACTTTCTAATATATCATAATTACTTATGAATCATAAAATAAAGTCACCATTAAGCTTTAGGCTAAGGATACATTATTTACTGTAATTAGAAGTTATAATAAATGAAATCGTTACCACTGAAATTTAAATAGCTCATAAAAAGAGAATTTATAGAGGAGACAAAAAAATTAATCTGAAAACAAACAAATTTAAATAGCTCATAAAATTAAAATACTGTCTATATATAAAATCTAAATTTTGGATGTAGCATCAATTCATACATTAACTTAAAGTTTAGGAATGACTGAATTCTATACCATATTTATTTTTAAAATCCAATACCTTCTACAGTTTCTGAAATGTTTTTGATGTATGGCGGGGTTTGCCATGTGGTTGGTCTCGTATTCTGGACATCAAAAAACACTCACACGACTTCCAGGGAAGAGATGGTGGGCTGAAGATGGCTCTACAAAAAGCAAAGCTGGCTGTGGCAGAAAAAAGAGCCAGAAAGTAACTGGGCCTTCATACTTCTTCAGACAAGGAAATGATTTGAAATCACCAAAAAGTGCTCCACACAGTTGCTCCTCATGAAGGGACCATAATAATAATAATAATAATAATAATAATAATAATAATAATAATAATAATAATAATAATAAT
>WNWU01000017.1:2276625-2297539 GCA_012654045.1 Ptyas mucosa | reverse complement strand
TAATAATAATAATAATAATAATAATAATAATAATAATAATAATAATAATAATATTGAATTTCTGTGAATTTACTTTCTTTTAGTCTTTGTTAATTTTTATGTCACCTGGCAGAAAATAACTTATTGCTAATGCTAAGCATTATTGATGAAGATGGTATATACATTTTTTGGGGTAAAGAAACAACAAACTACTAAGTTTGAATAAGCACAAGATCAAAACCCCTCTTGTTTACTATAAAATTATCCCCTACAATAGTAAGGTGATTTTACTACCTTCAGATAAAACTTATAGTTAGTAAAATTCTGTTGATTTGTATGCCTTTAAGTCTACACATTGTCTTTAGAAAGAAATATGCAGAACATCCAAAGTAATGGCAGAATGAATCCCATAACCAAAGAGGTAAAGTCATGAGGTTTTTTGAATTTATCATGAATAGAATAGAATAGAATAGAATAGAATAGAATAGAATAGAATAGAATAGAATAGAATAGAATAGAATAGAATAGAATAGAATAGAATTCTTTATTGGCCAAGTGAGATTGGACACACAAGGAATTTGTCTTGGTGCATATGTTCTCAGTGTACATAAAAGAAAAGATGCATTCATCAAGAATCATAAGGTACAACACTTAATGATAGTCATAGGGAACAAATAAGCAATCAAATCATATTAGGAAACAGTCAATATAAATCGTAAACATACCAGCAACAAGGTTACAGTTATACAGTCATAAGTGGGAGGAGATGAGTGATAGGAACAATGAGAAGATTAATAGTAATGCAGACTTAATAACTTAATAACTAGACTTAATAACTAATTTGACAGTGTTGATGGAATTATTTGTTTAGAGTGAGGCATTTGGGAAAAAACTGTTCTTGTGTTTAGTTGTTCTGGAGTGCAGTGCTCTATAGCGTTGTTTTGAGGGTAAGAGTTGAAACAGTTTATGTCCAGGATGCGAGGGGTCTGTAAATATTTTCACAGCCCTTTTTTTGACTGGTGCAGTATACAGGTCCTCAATGGAAGGCAGGTTGGTAGTAATTGTTTTTTCTGCAGTTCTGATTATCCTCTGAAGTCTGTGTCTGTCTTATTGGGTTGCAGAACCAAACCAGACAGTTATAGAGGTGCAGATGACAGACTTAATAATTCCTCTGTAGAACTGTATCAGCAGCTCCTTGGGCAGTTTGAGCTTTCTGAGTTGGCGCAGAAAGAACATTCTTTGTTGTGCTTCTTTGATGACATTTTTGAAGTTGGGTGTCCATTTTAGGTCTTGAGATATGGTAGAACCTAGAAATTTGAAGGTCTCTACTGTTAATATTGTGTTGTCTATTATTGTAAGATTTGGTAGTATGGGAGGGTTTCTCCTAAAGCCCACCACTATTTCTACGGTTTTGAGTGTGTTCAGTTCCAGATTGTTCTGTTTGCACGACGAGGCTAGTTGTTCAACCTCCCGTCTGTATGCGGATTCATCATTAAAAGCATATAATTGCAATTTGGGATTTTTAATCTGAATTTTTAGTTCTTATTGCCTTTATAATTTGTCCATCAATGAGATTCTTTATTGAATTAAAGAGTAATTGACAACATATATTGTTTAGAGGCCAACACAAAGAAATTCTATTTTGTATTAACCATGTACCAAGAAGCATTACTTTTGAGGTCCTTTGTACTCTCTGAGTTTGGTTGCTTTTAATTAATTAATTAATTAATTAATTAATTAATTAATTAATTAGATTTATGTGCCATCTCATCTAGATTTCCTGTGGAAATTTCATTATCCAACTAGGTAACATTGAGTACTGAAACATCTACAAGGAAACAACCCAGCTCAGAGAGCATCAAAGGACCCAAAGATAAACCCTGAGCTAAAAATATTCTCTTCTGTTGGTAGCATAATATTTGCCTTTTTGTTGCTACATTTAGTTTAATCCCAATTTCACCTATAATGTATAATAGGTGTAACTCTTTTAGATAAAAATGCAGAGGAAATCCTGATTTTCTCTTTTTTATAAGTGAGGTTGCAAACATTAACAGCTCAGAACACCAGATGCAGCGCAACTCTGCAAATCTCTGGCTGTTCGGTAGGGTATTATCAGCTTTTATCTTTTGTGGGATTCCTTTTAGAGATGTAACTTAATACTGTGATTGAAGACCTCAGTGCAACCCCACTTTTTGTAGCAAAAGGAAGGAAAGATACAGTACATCTTCAAGATCTACAATCTTAAACATAATTTAAATTGGGCATAGTCTAGTGACAAATGTTCAGATTTTCTTTTGCCTGTGCCTGTGCCTGTGCCTGTGCGTGTGCGTGTGCGTGTGCGTGTGTGTGTGTGTATGTGTGTGCGTGTGCGTATATGTATATGTATATGTATATCTATATCTATATCAGGAGTGAAATGTAAAATTTGTTACTACTGGTTCTGTGGGCATGGCTTGGTGGGGGGAGATAATGTGACTGGGTGGGCATGGCCAACTTTTTTTTTTTTTAACTTTTCAAACCATTTTTTCTAATGCTTTGAAAAGCCTCTCTGCCGATCAGGCAACTCAGCTGGGATTGTTAGAGAGGCTTTTTAAAAAATACGTCTCTGACAATCCCAGCTGAGTTACCTGATCGGCAGACAGGTATTTTTTAAAAATACCTCTCTGCCGATCAGGCAACTCAGCTGGGATGTCAGAGACTTTTCAAAGCATTTTTTTTTATCACCTCTTCGGCCAAGAGGTTGCAGAAAAAAATGCTTTGAAAAGCCTCTGACGATCCCAGCTGAGCCGCAGGATCATCAGGGGCTTTTTTTTTTTTTACTTTTAAAAGCATTTTTTCATCAGAAGAGTTTGTAGAAAAAATGCTTTTAAAAGTTTTTTTTTTAAAGCCTCTGATGATCGTGCAGCTCAGCTGGGCATGGATGGGTGGGGGGAGTGCAGTGATTTTTGCTACCAGTTCTCCGAACCACCTGCTGCCATTGCTACTGGATTGGGCGATCCGGTCCAAACTGGGAGCATTTCACCCCTGATGTATATGTATATGTATATGTATATGTATATGTATATGTATATGTATATGTATATGTATATGTATATGTATACACACATACACACACACATCTCCCTGCAATTTCTCTAAGGGAATGATGAAGGAAGCTATGACCTGGTAAATAAAGACAGTCATATGAATAGCAATTCTAGATATGGACAGCATTATACATATACCACTGCAACAGCTTTTTTGGGGGGGGGGTGATATTATGAGTACTGCTGGTTTTGAATTACACTGACTGAAGCATGTGGAATCTGTAACCAGTTACCTTTCTTTGCCTTGTGTGACAGATAAGGTATATAGAACCCTGGATTTGAGGCTGAATGCTTGTACTAGGGCCTTTGGGACAAGTTAATATATATAGTTGTTCATGCGCAAAGTTTAACAACAAGTCTTATTTTCTGAGCTGAAAAGGTTGAATACATCAAATCACAAAGTTATACTCCCCAGGGGTCTTCATAGGAAGTAAATCTGAAAAAAAAAGTTTTATTTCTCTGGTTGTTTTATATAGTGATAACCTTACTATTTTTTTTTTAAAGATTAAAGTTGCTGTAGCTAGGACCCCCCCCCCAACACAGATTAGACCTTTACGTGGAAAAGGAGGTGCCAGAAATGTCTGAGGAAGACAATACATTATTTTTTCAAGGCCTTGGGAAAGATATTCAGATATATCTGTAGCTACAAAGGTCAAAATCATTCAGGCAATGTTTTTTTTCTTTTAACACTTTATTGAAACAAAATTTGGACTTCGAAGAAGCTGGATAGGAAGAGAATTGATGCTTTTGAACTTTGGTTTAGAGAAAACTCCTGAATATATCATGACAGTCAAGAAAAAAAACAGAATGATCAAGAGTTCTCACCCGAGGCACAAATGACCAAGCTCAAATGATCATACTTTGGAAATATTACATGAAGGTTTAACTCTCCGGAGAAGGCTCTTTAGTTGGGAAAGAGAAGAAGGGAAAGACCAGCAGCAATGTGGATAGACTGAGTTACTGCTGTGATAAGTGCACCATTGGAAGATGTGAAGGACCAAGATAAGGGCAGATTATTGCTAAGAGTTGGCATCAACTTGATGGCACATAACCAAAGTTCCTTTTCTGTTTACTTTCCTGAAGACTATTACTGAGTAGATGTGAATAGGGATTGTATTTCAAAGAGGAAGGCTCCTTAAAACCTTCCCTCTGATTTTCCGCAAAAGAATGACCCTAAATGTTGACAGTAAAGGGTTTCCCGTTCTACAAATGAATACTAAATTGAATTTGCTTGGTAGATTTTGAGTATTTGATCAAATATGCAAAACTATTGTATACATTACAAAGGTGCTGTTTGTTTCTGTTTGATTTGCAGAAGGGACTTTCAACTGTAGTTCAAAACATCCATAACTAAACAACTGAAACGAACAGTGAAAATTGATAGGGTTTCTGCCATGAAAATGTATTAAACATTGGTTCAGAAACTTCAAAAGCTAGATTTAAAAGTTTAATGTATGATGAACAGAGAGAACTGTACAGCAGTGAAGAAAAAAAGTAATTGACATTTGCATAGCAAAAGCTAATGGAGAATTTAATTCATAAATACTGCAAATGAGGTGATGCTTTAGGCTTGCAGAACAAGCAAAACAAAGGAGTCTAGTTTCTTCTGTATTCAACTTTGATTTTGTTTCATTGAACACTCGTCATCACTCTAAACACTTTATAATCTTTTTGGTGTATAATTTTTGTTAAGAATTTTCATTATAGTAATAATGTTTAATACAAATTAAAGGAGTAGAAAATGCAAGAGAAAGGAGAAAAGTAAGACTATAATAAAGAGAAAAGAAGTATGTAAAGAAATGACTTCCAACCTGCATCACAAAAAAAAAATCTCTTGTCACATAATAAAATAGAAAATTTGCATCACTATTGTTTTCTCTCTCTTTTATAATAAATATACTAACAAAACACACACATGCATGCCAGTGGTGGGTTCCTCCCGGTTCGGTCCGGTTCGGCCGAGCCGTAGCGGTGACAATATGACGTCACCGAACTGGTTCTCTTTGTTTGGGAGCTGGGTCCTCCCTCCCCCCCTCGCGGTATTCTTGCCTTTTATTTGGCCCCGCCCCCAATTTTTTGCTGCCTCCCGAGTCCCAGCTGATTGGCTGGAAGGAAAAAAACTGTTTAAACTCTTCTGCTGGGCTTCAAAGGGCCGCCCTACAGCTGATCAGTGTTAAAAGGTAGTGTGGTGGTAGACCAGTGCACTCGAAAAACAAATGGGTAGACCAGGACGCTCCAAAAACAAGTGGGTAGACCGGTACAGCTTTACAAGCAGTTAAAAGCCTGGTAGACCAGTACCTCTGGTAAATCCTAAAGAATTGTCACATGACCATCAAACCACGCCCCAAAATAAGCCACGCCCACAGAACCGGTAGTAAAAAATTTTAGAACCCACCCCTGATGCATGCACAATCCCTTTTGGGCCGTGCACATGCACCCTTCCCCAAAATGGTGAAACAGGATCAGAGTAGCTGTTACAAAGATTGTCCCTAACTGTCTGCAAATGTAACAAGGGAGCACTTCCACAGACAAAATCATGGCTTCCTTCGATGTCTCTGAATTTCATGCTAATGTTAATTTAATCAGATTACCAGGTCTAGTTTTGGTTTTGCTTCTGCTTTTAGGTTTTTGGAAGCCTGGGAACTTTTATAAATGCAACATTTCTTCTTGATATATAAAGTGTTGTTTTGCAAGAACTGTTTCCAAAAAGACATAATGCATTCATGGACATACCATTTCCCTAAGTCTTTAAGAAAGCTACTGTCACCATTTTAAAACTCCTTTTTCAAATAATTTTACTAAGGGTTTGAATACAATAAAAACTAAGAGAGAAAAAAAGAGGAAAAAAAAGAACTGAAAGAAAATAGTTATCTATAAGTATAAAAAGAAAAGAACTCCATTTTGAAAAATTTAATTAGTTGCAAATTTATTATTTGGTGATATGGGGGAGGGGGGAAATCCATATAAAAGATTCTTATAATGTTCCTATCCCAGACCGCTGTTCATCCAATCAAATCTGCACATCAGTGATTATGGCAACATATCATTGCATTGACTGGGGGACTAACTATTTTGGGGTCGGGAACTAGAGGGAGTTTCTCTATTGTAGTATGTGACAGGTGATATCCAGAAGCACACTGAGATTAGATAATTCAACTCATGGAGTACTACAGGTAGTCCTTGACTTACTATCACAATTGAGCCCAAAATTTCTGTTGTTAAATGAGACATTTCTTAAGTGAATTTTGCCCCATTTTACGTCCTTTGTTGCCACAGTTGTTAAGTGAATCACTGCAGGTGATAAGTGAGTAAATCCGGTTGTTAAGTGAATCTGGCTTCCCCATTGACTTTGCTTGTCAGAAGGTCACAAAAGGGGATCACATGACCTTGAGACACAGCAACAGTCATAAGTATGAACCAGTTGCCAAGCATTTGAATTTTGATCACATGATTCTGGGGGTGATACAACGGCTGTAAGTGTGAAAAATAGTCGTATGTCACTTTTTTCAGTGCCATTGTAATTTTGAATGGTCGTTAAATGAACGGTTGTAAGTCGAGGACTACCGGTACATAATTGCTCACCCTGCTGCATTCTGGACTAGTTGCAGCTTTCTTTTTGTTAATTTGATTAATTAATTTAATTGAAGAAATTTTTAACAACATAAAAACAATACAAATGTTAGAAAGCAAAAAATGAAGAATAGTGAATAAGTAACAGAATCTAAGAGAAATACAAATAGAAAAGAAAATATTATTTAAAAAGTGGTTTCCAGTCCTTTTGATTACAGTTATAAATACATTTATATTTTATTCTTCTCTCTCTTCCCCTCCTCTCTCTCACTTTCATTACATCATAATTTTCCTTTTTCCATAAGCTACCTTTTTGAATCTTCAAGCTCATAAATCACAGGCTCATTTTTGGCTTCTTCAGCAAAAAGTCTGTAAGGGGCTTCCAATCACTGATAAATGTTGCTGTTGATCTTTTTCTAATCAAACAATTTGGTCATCTCTGCTAGCTCTGTCGTTTTCTCCAACCATTCTTCCACTGTGGATATTCATTTCCATTTTTGTGCATATATTATTCTTGCCACATTAATCACACTTAAAAATAATCCCACATGACTCTTTTATAATTGACTGTCAATTAATCCCAACAAAAAAGAGGCATGGTTTTAAATTGAATGTTTATCTATAAATTCTTTCTACCAGAATTTTCTAGACTAGCTGCACCTTTGTAGAGTCCTCAAAGACATTCCCAGTTCCTTGCAACTAATCCATTATTCAACCATCCATATGCCTATAAAACTGCACCACACTGAACAGGGACATTTTGGGAATCTGTAACTCTTAAATGCTTCAATCAATGCTTAGGAGATTCTCTTATGGAGATTCTCAGTCATCCAGGTCATGGTTGTCCCAAAGGTGCTTTTTTCAAGAGGCAATTGGACTTTCTGGTTTTCCTTTGAAGACATTTCGTTTCTCATCCAAGAAACTTCTTCCATTCCCCACTATCAATCAGAGCTGAAGAAGCTTCTTAGATGAGAAGATGAAACGTCTTCAAAGGAAAACCAGAAAGTTCAGTTTCCTCTTGAAAAAAAGCACCTTTGGGTCGGTAATGGAATGCTGTTTCTCTTCTCCAGTAATAGGTCTGCTCAGTGAGTTAGGTATTCTCACAATACAGTTGACTGAGTGGAGGTTAGTTTAATTAAGTCTGTGAGGTTAAATTTACCTCTGCCATGGAATTCCTACGATCCATGAATTCCCCTATTTTATCAGGTATCATGAGGGCCAAAAAGTTACAAACAGAGGCAACAATATCTTAATATAGGATGTACAATATTTTAAAGCTGTAAATTTAGAGTTTAAATGTTATACTGGGGCCCTATTTCTTTTTCCCACCCCCAAAATACAAGTGAGCAAAAGCAAATCATAATCTAAATATTATTTCATCACAAAATGAATTAAGTCGGCTGGCGGGCCTGTGGGGGAGGGCCTTCTCTGTGGCTGCCCCGGCTTTCTGGAACCAATTACCTCCTGAGGTCCGGACCGCCCCCACCCTATTGGCCTTCTGCAAAGCGGTGAAGACCTGGCTCTTCCGGCAGGCCTGGGGCCGTTGATCTCGTTATAGCGATCTTGCGAGACGTGGTCACAAATTGGAGTGTATGTGTTTTAACGTTTTAACGTTTTAATGTTTTAATGTCTTCTTTTAACTTTTGTATAGGATATTGTTGCATTGTTTTATTCTCTGTTGTAAGCTGCCCAGAGTCCCTTGGGAGTGGGGCGGCATAGAAATGCGACAAAATAAATAAATAAATAAATAAATAAATAAATAAATAAATAAATAAATAAGTAATTTAAGTAAATGCAATTAACATGATTACTCTTTATGTAGTTAAGGTCCATCTTTGTATCAAATAAAATTGAATGGCAACTTTGCAGGGCTTTGAAGATGATCCCTCACATTTGGGAGAGCTGCAATTGTGTACCTCTGGCTTAGAAGAAAGCACATTCACAAAATGGTTCCTCAGATTTTTTTTCCTTCCTTTTGCAGCTCTAGATGCCATGCTCTATTCTATATTGCTGAGTTGTTGAAGTCTCCCCAGAAGCTTTATTGAGAGCAAGAAAAAGGGAGATGAACAAAAACCCCGATGAAATGAATTAGATAGCGGGAGATTTTCCTGATAAGGCAAAGATCTAATAGTGATAAGAATAATAATCTACAAATAACAGATGTAAAGAAAAACATAATGTTCACTCATTGGCTTGAACCCTACGAAAAGTGAACCTTTTCACTTTTCATATATGCCTTGTTCTGCTGAGACACAATCCCAGACTTCTTTCATTAAACCAAGATAAAAGAAAAAATCATTCTGCCCATTTGTTTTGTAGGAAATGCCGCTTGTGTTGTGCCATTCATTATTTTTAAAATAATGAATAAGCCATCCCAGGAATACATCATACATACGCTGATTGGCAAAAGAAGCTGCGGATAAGGAAAGCAAACTCATCACCATCATCGTTCAGGCTTTTTAGATTTAAGTGTAGTGTATGTATTTCAGGGTAGGAATTTTTAATATTCAAACTTCTTACCAGAGTAGTGATTTTTGAAACAAGGCAGATGGGCAGGTAATGCTGAAAAACATCATAATGATATGTGCATTGCAATAAATGAGGCGAAAGCTGAAACGCTACGTTATACTAGTTCTGCAAAGGTGGAGTGATGTACAACACAACAAACAGTTCACGACTGTTTCCAGTATTCCAGAGTGTGTATCTGTGTTGTGTATATTTTAAAGGAATTTGGATGTAGCCCGTGACGGCTAGGAGGAGGTTATGGTAGCTCCTTTTTTATTTTGTGGCTCTGGAAATGAAAACGTTATGGCATATTATAGCTGGTCTGAAATTAGTATTTACCTGCAGCTATATGGTTTTTTTTAATTGTAAAAATACCCAAGATCTCTTATTTCTACATCACTCATCTCATCTAAGTGACTCTATGCTTACAATAAATGTGACTCTAGGTTTACAATAAAACACGAAAAGTAGTTCAAAATATCAATAAAAATCAGATAAAACAGAATGAAGAACAAAGTTACAATTAAAATTGAAATATTAAAAAAAATAAAAAGGGAGGGAAAGTGACCCGCACATGATCACCCACCCCTGAAGGTCTCATATCCCTCTTTGACCCCAATTGGTAAAGCCATGTCTTAACACTCTCTCAGCAGGCCAGAAGAGTGATGGTCATCTCAACTCTGGGGATAAGATGTTCCAAAGTTGGGGGCAATGACAGTGAAGGCTCCCTTCTTGGATTCTTCTTTAATTGATGGGATCTGCAACAGTGGTGGCTTCCTCCCGGTTTAGCCCAGTTCCGTCGAGCCGGTAGCAGTGACAATATGACGTCACCGAACCGGTTCTCACCTCCGCCCCCCCGCATTATTCTTACCTTTTATTTGGCCCCACCCCCAATCTATTGCTGCCTCCTGAGTCCCAGCTGATGGGCTATAAGGAAATACTGTTTAAACTCTTGCCGCCAGGCTTCAAAGGGCTGCCCTACAGCTGATCAGTGGTAAAAGGCAGTTTGGTGGTAGACCAGTGCCTCCAAAAATAAATGAGTAGACCGATGCCTGCAAAAATAAATGAGTAAACCAGTGCCTGCAAAAATAAATGGGTATACCGGTGCCTGCAAAAATAAATGGGTAGACCAGTGCCTGCAAAAATACATGAGTAGACCAATGCCTGCAAAAATAAGTGGGTAGACCGGTACAGCTCTGCAAGCAGTTAAAAGCCTGGTAGACCAGTACCTCTGCTAAATCCTAAAGAATTGTCACATGACCATCAAGCCACATCCACAAAATAAGCCACGCCCACAGAACCTGTAGTAAAAAAATTTAGAATCCACCTCTGATCCGCAACATACCTTCCTTGGCTCATGGAGTCGGATGGGATAATGTAATTGGGATGAGCCAGTTCTTCAGGTAACCTGGTCCCATGCCTTTCTCACCACACTCATTCTCCATGCCTCTGATATTAGTGAGGTACTGAGTGAAGCCTGTCCAGAAAACTTTAAAACAAGACTTTTAAATATTTTATGTATATTTAAATAGGACATCAAATATTTAAAAATAAATTGTTGATGCATAAAATATTTTGCAGATATTAAATGCACAAATCAAATTTTCACACAAAAATTTGGTTGAGGAGCATGGAAACATTTTCATACAGAAGATTGCCATCATTCTAATACTCTTTGCTCTGGGTCTTCATGAAAACCTGGAAACATATTTTGTGGGCAGAGAGTGTTAGTCTACGGTGTTAAAAAAATAAAAATCAGGAGGAGTCTGGGAGCACCTTTTCTGCCTAACATGTTTTATTAAAAGGTGTTAGCTTCTGTGAGCTGTAGCTCACTGATCATATACGTCTGATGAACTAGGCTGCAGCTCACAAGAGTTTATGCCTTGAATAAAATGTGCCAGTCAGAGAAGTTGCACATTTTGCTAGTTGAGGCTTTAGGTAGTTAAAGTTTTAATCATAGGGAGCTGCTTTATATATCAACTAGCAATCCAATCATTAGTAATAATAGTTTTCTCCCAGGCAATTCTCTGCTCTGTCTCTTTATCTATGCTTTATCTGACATGTTTCCCTATCTGACCTCATCATTTGGTATCCTCTGAGCAGTCACTTTTCATTGCTTTATAACGGGCACCCCAGGGCAAAGCTGTAATGAACTAGTGCCAGCCCTTGTGATGAGACGAATATGTAGTTAGACAGCAGACACTACTTATGTGCATCAATGTTCATTGTTCTGAACAGGTTTGCTTCCCTTAAATTTGGTAACCAGTGCATTGCTTGAGGATGGTTTCCTTTTCTTTTTCCTGAACTGAGAGTGTATGCTAATGTGGTTGTGGTAAGGTTTTCTAAAAGTATTATCAGATTGAAACAGGACTAAATAAATTAATGATTGCTAGATTTGGCCCGGGAAGAAGTCATGTTTATTTCTTGATGCACTGAAAGATGCCTTTCAGCCTATTAAAATATTTCCATTTCAATTAACCGACTGCAAGTTACAATTTTTGAGTTAAGCAGTTTTAATCTCCTTAATGGGGAAAGGGCTGAGTAAATATGGCATGCCACGTGAATAAAAACTTTCAGCTACACTTGAAAAGCAATTTACTCTACTTTTGCACACATTTTCTATGGTTTTTTTTTAAAAAAATATCTTAGACGTGATATGAAAGCATAAAAGAAAGTATGGCATAAAATAAATAGTGGTAGAAAATCCATGTTTTCAGAAATTATGAATTATTTACAAAGAGGTGAGATTCATGTTGGGATAATATATCTATCATTTATCAGCAAGGAAATGTTGATGACAAAGAAGTCACAATTATAAATGTCCAAGACTACGGTATCCTCTATACTCTATAGAGAGTCCTTAACATATTTGTTTAGAGACCATTCAAAGTTATAATGGCACCGAGAAAAGTAACTTATGATACAAACTTAGAATTTAGAATAAAAGAGTTGGAAGGGACCTTGGAGGTCTTCTAGTCAAATGACTATTGTGGCATCCCCACTGTCATATGATCGAAATTCAGGTGCTTGGCAGCTGGTGTGTATTTATGATGGTTTCAGCGAACCAGGGTCATGTAATTGCCATTTGCCACTTCCCTTGTTGTTTCTGACAAGCCAAGTCAATGGGGGAAACCAGATTTGCTTAACAAGCGGATAATTTATTCATTTACTGTCACTCTATTGCTATTTTGAAGCCTATCTAGAAATAAGCTCCAACCCTACATTTTGCTTGTTTTTCCCCTTGAATTTTATATTTTTATAGTGTTATTGATTGCTTTGAATTATCCCGATGTGAGCAACCTTAAAAGCTTCATGGTGAGAGAATTTTTTTTAAAAAAAATTAAATATACTAACGTAAATTTGATTTTTAGAATAATATTATGTTCCATCTAACAATGAATCACTTTTTTTGTTGTTGTAGCAATAGCATTTATATTTATATACTGCTCTATAGTGATATACAGCAGTTTCTGAGTGGTTTACAAATATCAGCATATTGCCCCCAACAATCTGAGTCCTCATTTTACCAACCTCGGAAGGATGGAAGGCTGAGTCAACCTCAAGCCCTGTCAGTGTTGAACTCCTGTCAGTGGATAGAATTAGCCTGCCATACTGCATTCTAACCACTTGCATCACCACTGCTTATTTGTTATGGTGGTGGTAGAATACTATGGTTGGTAAGAAAATAGCAATATGCTATGATATGTTAATATCTATTCATGTAATAATATCAGTATTCCAAAGCATACAAGCATCCAGGCACTATAGTTTTATTAATTAATGGGGCAGAAAATTATTATTTGATTTCAAGCATATTTTCCTTTTCAAAAAACCCACTACATATTCTTATTTTGTTCTGTTAGCTGAGGGCGTATTTGCAAGAATTCTGTACAATGTTGAAGCCTACACATACAGAGTGCATGATGCAAAAGAGTTCTTGAAAGACATTAAGATACACAGACATTGCTGCTACGTGCACTCTTTCTCGGGTGTTGGGTGTAAGAGAGACAATTCACCATTATTATAATATAGCAGTAAAGTTGTTGATCTAGGACTGGAGATACCCAGGTCCAAGTCCTCCTTCAAATATGAAACCTCCTTGCCTAACTTTTGGCCACTCAATCAATTGGTGTCCAATCAACCTCATGAGATAAATTTCGTGGGAATAATAATGAGGGAGCCTTCCATGAAAGCTGCTTGAGCTCCTACAAAAATGGAGTAAAATAAAATAAATACAATACAATGATCAAGCATAAAAAAGCTTTCATTTTATTGGTGATCACATATTTCATGCTGTTTACTCCCAGAAAATGCAGAAAACATATAATTACTGTTTCTTGCCAAGTTAGTATGTTGGTCCCGGTATAATAATATTATGTCTTCAGACTTTTCTGTCATTTATTGGTTAGAAATGTCTTTTCCATAATTTGTTGGATAGAAAGACCTTTTCCTTTATTTACTGTAAAGAGGTCAATCTTCAGCTTTTATATGGTACATAGTCTGTCCCAAAGAAATATTGCATTTCCAAAGTGCAGAGAATATTGTCAAAGTGCATGGTACAACATTTTATCCCATCTCTGTCATGTATGCCTAAAAGAAACTGGGCCTTGTTGGTTAGGATTTATTGTAATATGGATTTTATTTATCTTGAAACACACACTTGGAAAATATACTTGGAATAATTGTTTAGGTACTTATTGGATGGTTTAGTAGATAGTAGCACCTGCTAAGGCAAACTTGATTAATACTTGGATGAGACAGTTCCAGGCAATTAAAAGGCTGTAAGATAGACTAGGAAGTTGAGAAAACATTCTAAAAGAAGGCAATAACAATTTTATGGTTAACAAGGCCGGTACATAGACATATCCACGAAGACATCCATGGACAGCATAGACATATCCATGAAGACAGGATTTAAGCTTGATTTTAAGGAAATTTTATTTCTACGAAATATTAGAAGTAACCAAAATCATTTATTGCTCTTCTACGTTACCGGACTCCACAAGGACTGATTGCAAAGTTACCATCTCATACTAAGTGAAAGTTTCGGCTTTCCATATTAATTTTTTTGCAGTATTCCTTTTAACTACAGGAATCAATGTTTGGGAATACTTAGGGTATACCCTAATACTTAGGGTATAGCTTCCATCTGGAAAAAAAAATACTGAGAATGGCAAGACTATAGGAGCCCAACTCAGCAAACGTTTACACAATAGATTCACGTTTAAAGATTCAAGAAAAAATTAAACTTTGCAGGAGTAATATTACTTTTTTAAAACAAAACCAGACATGTTTGCAATGCCAGTTCCTTAACTAAATGCCAGGGAATGTACGTGTAACTTTGTCAGCCTTTCCCCCCCCCCCCCACTTCACACTTCTTAGAACAATATAAAAACATCTTTCTTTGCTTTCCTGTTGCGAAAACAGATTTACCATTAAATATATATGACTGTCTCACTCATAAAATTTTGAGATCTTTCTGTGTTTTTCAGTATTGAAAATAACAGTGATGACACTTATTTGCTTAAATTATGTATCCCGTGTGTACGGAATATATAAATTCTAGCTTGGAGCATAAATATAGATTTGGCCTGATTTAGCCCTCAGCGCTACATCCATTGAAGTTCACAGAATTGCATTAAAACTTGGCTTAATTTATTATTTATAGTTATACTGTTTTAAGCAATCCAAAGTATATACAGTGCTTAAAAAAATGAAAGATGTAGATAAGGTAGCACACATAGATATTATCTGCTTATGCACGTTGCCTGAGAAATGTCTTGCTTTCCATTCAAAAATCCATAGGAAAGAGTTGCATGTAGGTCATTTTGTTAAGTGTATCAGTTCCCAGTAATTTATTATTCCCAGTAATTGTTATTTGCGTCAATAAATCTTCCGCAAGTATTTGAAAGTATATCAAAATATACATTTTCAGCAGATCCATTTGCTGCCTCGCCTTCTTTCTACATCAGAGTGCCATGCTTCATCATTCAGGGGAAGTTCTTCTGGATTATATCCAGGGGTGGGCTTCAAAATTTTTAGCAAGGGGTTCTCTGCTGGGTGAGCGTGGCCATGGTGGGTGTGGCCTAGTCGGCATCCTGTATCATGGTGGGGGGCGTTTTTGCCCTTCCCAGGCTCCAGAAACTTTCTTTGAGCCTCCGGGAGGCAAAAACGCCCTCTTCAGGTTCCGGAGGCCCTCTGTCTAGAAACAGGTGTGTTTCCGCCCTTCCTGAACTTCCAGTAGATCTGTTTTTCACCCTCTCCAAGCCTCCGTGCACCCCTGCACTTACCTGCATCCAAAATGGGCCACGTGGGGACTCCTGGGAGGGACAGGGTGGCCGGGGCCAGCCAGGAGTGCAATTTGAGGGTTCTCTGAACTGCACAGAATCTTAGCTAGAGGTTCTCCCAAACCCCTGTGAACTCCCAGCAGCCCAGCCCTGATTATATCTATAGAGTGAGGTTAGGCTTTGCTGACAGCCGCCTTTGTAAGCTAATATCCCTCACTCCACTGATGAGCTGCTCCAGCAATATGTCCTCCAATTCTCTAAACTTGCAATAGGCCGCAACCTTTCTCAGTGCAGCCACATAATGGTTGACAGATTTGCCTTCCTCCTGCACTCTGCTCTGGAATTCGTGCCGTTGAATGAACTTGGATTGAACCGGAGCGTAGTGTGCTTGCAGTGCGTTCTGGAGATTTGCCCAGGGCACCATTTGCACATCTGCCAGTGCAACGAGTACCTTGGCCCTGTCAAAAATAGGAGCCTGAGTGGCGTAGGAGGCTAATGCCTCCTACTAAGGCAGCATTTAACATCCAGCTGCCTGCAATTACTGCGAGTTCAATTTTCACTAGGCTCAAGGTTGACTCAGCCTTCCATCCTTTCTAAGGTGGGTAAAATGAGGACCCGGTTTGTGGGGGCAATAAGCTGACTTTGTATAAAAAAAAATACAAAAGTATGAAGGCTATTGCTTAACGCACTGTAAGCTGCCCTGAGTCTCCGGAGAAGGGCGGTATATAAATATTTTTTTTAAAAAAAATCTCGGATCTTCCTGGATCTGGGGTTGTGATGAATCCACCGCATTTGAAGCGGTAAAAAGACTTTTGTCATCAGATAGTGTGCTAGTCCACTATAGCGAGACTCTACCATTGGTGCTAACATGTGACTCCTCCCCATTTGGGGTTGGGCTGTCCTTAGCCACCATCTGCCTAATGGCAGTGAGGCGCCCATTGCCTATTACTCTAGGACCCTGTCCTTCCCCGAGCGGAACTACAGCCAGCTAGACAGGAAAGCTCTGGCTGCAGTCGCTGGGTCTGGAGGTTCCATGACTACATGTACAGGAGAGACTTTGTGCTTGTCACCTATCATAAACCCCTTCTGGGTTTATTGGTTGGAGACCGCCCCACACCAACGATCTTGTCCCCCAGAATAACCAGGTGGATTATTTTTCTGGCGGCTTATAACTACCGACTGATTCACTGGCCAGGGAAGTCCCTGGGCCATGCAGATGCTCTCAGCCGCTGCCCGCTGCCTACCCTGGTTGAAGATCCTGCCCCCATTTGCCTGGTTCTCCTTATCAAGGACATTGACACCAGGGCAATTACTGCAGCCAAAATTGCAAGATACTCAGCTAAAGATAAAGACTTAATGAAAATAATGAATTATGTATGGCTGGGGTGGCCAGGTAGCCCACTTCAGGGTACTGTACAACCATATTATATGCGCTGAAATGAATTATCCATGTTGAAGGGATGTCTGTTGTGGGGGGAGAGGGTTGTCATACCCCCCCCCCGATTAAGACATGCTGTGCTGGAAATCTTACATGTGGGACATCCTGGAATAGTCAGGATGAAAGTCCTGGCTCAGAGCTACGTCTGGTGGCCACATATGGATCGTGAAATAGCAGAATGGGTCACCACCTGCTCACTGTGTCAGGAATCCAGAACGGCACCCCCCCACACTCCAGCTAGGGAATGGGAAACTCCTAATGCACCATGGTCCTGGGTGCATATTGACTTTGCGGGACCAGTGAAGGGCCAAACATTTCTAATTGTGGTCAATGTATTTTCTAAATGGCTGGAGATATTCCTGATGTCTACAACCACAGCTGAAGCAGTCATCTGTAAGCTCCAGTGACTATTCGCCACGCACGCCCCCCCCCCCGATGTTTTGGTATTGGATAACGGGGTCCCATTTGAACTATTCCTGGCAGAGCATGGGATCAGACATGCCCTTGTTGCCCCCTTTCATCCAGCCAGTAATGGGCAGGCTGAATGGGTAGTGAGATCCGCAAAAGAGGCACTGTCCAGAATGGGCCCAGGGGATTGACAAGCATGAATCAATAAATTTCTCCTAGTGCAACATATTATCCCAAGTGCAACAACTAACAGAAGTCCTTCGGAACTCCTCATGGGAATGAGAATCTGTTCACAACTAGATCAATTACACCCAAATTATATAGCTGAGACACCTCCCGATTCTATGGGGAAAATCTGGTCATTTAACATTGGGATCTAAGTATATGCCTGAAACTATGCCGGAGGTGCCCTCTGGATTCCAACCACTGTAGTAGAAATATATGGTCCTCGCTCGTACAAGGTAGAACTGGAGGATGGTAGATTGTGGTGATGGCACTTGGACCAACTCCGAGGCCGTCTTGAAAGCTCACCGCTGCAACCACCAGAAACAGTTCAATCTGACAAGAGGCTGAGCCCTGCAGACACTAGCCAACAAAATAAATAAATATCTAACAATGATTCAAACCCAATTGTACAGCGGGGACACCCACCTGAGGAACCGAGACTCCAGCGCAGACTTCCAGAGATGTTGGGCCTAGAGACTCTGACCACGCCTCACGATGAAATCCTGAAGATTCCATTGGCAAGTACTGAACCAACAACAAATCCAACTGCTCAGGCCGACACCCAGGAACAACTGAGCTGCGCAGATCATCTAGGGCTCAACAAAACCCCGCCTACCTACATGACTACTTTTGTAAACATATTTTTTGATTGGACTATGTTTTGTCCAGGAGGGGAGAGGTGTTACATAGTGAATAGGAGTGAGCATAGGCTTCACTCAGGTCCGCCAAACCGGCGGGAAAATACTCAAACCTCATTGGCTGACCCATCTAACAGCTCCCTTTAAATGGGCAAGCTGTCGGACGAGCCGGCTGCTGGGTTACACCAATCTACTATTAAAGAGGTATTGTTACCGTTGGAACTGTGTCCTGTCTCTTCCGTCACCCGATCTAACAGAATATACCATGGATTAGAAGTGTATGATGCATTAAGCTTCCTAAAATTAAACCTGTGTAGGCCCAAAGAGTGGATGATAGATGACTTCAGTATTTCTACAGATGCTATTTCTATTTATTTGAAAGAAAAAAAATCCTTCTTGTTGATTGCATCTCTCCCTCCCTCCCTCCCTCCTTCTCTGTCTCTCTGTCTCTGTGTTGTGGAGGTGAGGTGGTAGCAGTGGATACAGAAGTGATTTCTCATTGCTTTTTTTTCAAGAATTTCTTTTTTATATTTCCTGGTCTAGGTATTGCTATGACCTGGGGGCCTTCAACTTTAATATAAAATACTAAGTTTACTTAATATTGTTGTGACCCAGGCCCAAGTAAGTAGTAGGAAAATCAGTCAGTGAAAAAACAAACTTTATTCGAACAGCTGAGAATTACTTCATTCCCAGCATCGTTTAACTAAATTAAAGCAAATTCCTCCCAACATAAATTCCTCAGTCCTACCGCAAACCTTAGTCCAATTAGGCAAACTGCCAAAGGCCTTTCTTGGCAAACGTTCAGAAGTCACAGATACAAAAATAAATACAAGACGTAGACGAAGAAGATGACGAAGCTACCAACATTGTTTTCTGGCAAAGCCCAAACACCGTTGCTGGTCTGTTTTAAGCCTTATGGGAGGGGCCAATCATTTCTTGGCCCTACTCCCGAGTTGTCCTCTTTGCTTGAGCTACTGTTGCCTTCTGGCAGCTCTTCTCATGCGTGCATTAGGAACAGGCTTCTCCTGTTCCTCTGTCTCACTCCCATCAATCTCTGGAGGCTCTGGAGTCCGCACCTCATTCCCCGATGGCCCTGGTCTCATCTCTGTCTCTGACGCAGAGTCCTCATCCAGGCCTTCCCCAGCCTCCAGGACTGGCCCATGTTCTTCCTCAGCCTCATCGCTGTCTGACTCTGCTGCCAGCTCCACAGGCTGCTGGCGGACACAACAAGTATTTTACTTAGTTGTTGTTCTTTTTAATGAGCCAAGTTACTTACTTCTTATCATTTAGCTGAGCATTTTAAGTAAAGGCATGTTATTAAACATCCCCAATGCACCAGGCATCCAACAGAGGATAAGGGATTATCACTGTGATTTATGAATTCAGATATTATATAAAGAGAGTCTGTGATAGCAAAAAATACGGAGTTTGGTAGCATTTTTTAAGAATAATAAATTCAATTAAAATGGATAAGCTTTCGTGAGCTAAGCTCACTTCATCAGATCCATCAAGTGACTAAACTGATGTAGGCTTTAAATTAGGATGAGCTGGAGATGGGAAAATCAGGGTGCTTAGGCAGATGCAAGTTACATGTGATACAAGTTCTTTATCAATTTAAAAATTATAATAAAGATATTTCTCAGGTTAAAATAGTTAGTGGGACTGGGATTGACAGCACTAAGCAATTAATGTGTCTAAAATGGACCCTTAGCAACAACTTTTCCAGCAGTCCCAGTTTTCATTGTAATTCCAAGACCCATGAATTGTTAAGTGGGAAGTGCCAGAAGCTGTAGATAAAGTGTGCAGCTATACTGCCGGGTGGGTGGGAGAGACTGGGAAGGCCTGGCAAGTGTGCATTAGTCAGGGAAGGCCAGGGATGGGAGTGTTTACGCATCACACAAGCACAGCAAAGGTGTGCTGCATGGTGCAGGCATGTAGCCAGGTGAATGCAGAAAAGCTAGTGGGACTTGCTGGAACAACTTGCAACTTTCCCTTCCAGTTGGCAGGGAAGATCACACATGGAGGTCACGCATGGAGATCACCTGAACACGACTCCCTGCAATGTTTTAATTACAAGCTGAACACCTGAGTTCAAGTGACTGCAGAGATACTGTGATGTCCAGAACTTTGAGGGTGCTGTTTTCAGCACTTTGAACATCATTGAATGAATGGACATAAGCCAAGGACTATCCATATGCTAAAAAACTATTGTGTTTGTCGAGACCTTCTGAAATATCCTAAAACCTTTTCATGTATGTGAGTTCAACATTTTTTCCTTTAATTGTGAACATGGTGAAGTTAAAGGCCTGCTATTTTAAAGCTGAGGTCCGCTATGAAGCGTGCTGGCATTTAGTACAGCAGATGCTCAAATGCTGTGATCTGTCTATATCTATGAAGATCAGAATACTGCAGATCATGGGATTCCCTATGACATTATATGGAAGCGAAAGTTAGACTTGAAAGAAGAGTATTGATGGACCTGCACACCAAGTTACGCACAAAATGATTAATACACACACACACACACACACACACACACACACACACACACATATATATATATATATCATCATCAAGTTTCAAAACAAGGACAAAGTAACAACAAAGACCATTTCAAATTCCAAGGGCACTCCACCACAGGTCTTAGAATAGCTATTTTGGAAAAGAAGGTACCTTACCAGCAGAATTGAGTGAGAGATTGCTGCACACATTGCAATTGTTAATTGATAAAATACCGTATTTATCGGCGTATAACACGCACAGGCGTATAACACGCAC
>WNWU01000017.1:2263490-2276225 GCA_012654045.1 Ptyas mucosa | reverse complement strand
TCGGCGTATAACACGCACACATCATTTGCCCCCTATTTTCAGGGGGGGAAAGTGCGTGTTATACGCCGATAAATACGGTACTTATAATCTATCTCACATGTAACTTGCTTTTACACAACCACCCTGACTTCCCTTCCCTCTCCAAACTCCAGCTCATTCCGACTTAAATCCTACATCAGTTTAGACATTCCATGCAACTGATGAAGCAAGTTACATGTGAGATAGAGTAAAAGTCTGTATCTTTTAATGAAATGTTAGTCTGAAAAGATACTACTTGGCGTCCTCTGATTTATGAATATAACTTTCACTTTTGAGAGTCCAATTTTCTCCTGTTGTTCTTCAAATAGATGCCCTGGGAAATAAGAGAACTATTTATTTAGTTAGTTATTTCTCATTTGAATCTATTAGCTGCCCAACTTTCGGTACTCAGGGTTGTAATAATGTCTTCTAATAATAATTTTGTTTCTGAATATATGTGTGAACCAAATTTCTTAGATCACAGAGAACTGAACAATTTACATCACTGTGTATTATACACTTGAACAGATACATACATGGACACACACATACAATGTCTTGTTTTCATGCAGTCCTATCAATCATCTCTACTTTTGTACAGTGAGTTGGTGGATCATTTTATAATGCATTGGCTTGTGAGTTATAATTTACACTTATTTGCCACTCTTGCAAATTTACATTTAATTTATCACTGTTTTGATACTACACTGAAACAGAGGACAGAAAAGTCACTCTCATGCTTTAGGACTTGGATACATTAGCCTTGAAATAGATGATTTAAGATATTGTAAAATGTACATGCATTTAATTTCAGCCTTTAATGAAGATGTACCTCAACGTCTTCATAGTCAATGAAGGGTTGAGTGATTTTCTTTCTCCATGAATATGTGTAAAGTTATGTATACTTCTATATGCATAGAAAGACCGTGCCTGCCTACAGATAGATACACACATTCCTACATACATAAGCACATGCAGATCGAGATAATGCATAATACATATCCTAAATACTAAATACTTTTGCGACAGGTTACACTATACCTGCAGAGAATTGTTGCTAAATGCTTCCATAAATTTTATCTATAGATCCCGAATGATATATTTTAGAAGAGTAAAATTACGTCTGAAATTACACAGACACGGGGAATAGTTTTATGATTTTTTTGAAAAAAAGAGTTATACTATTTTTAACTATTTGTGGGAAGAAAGTATTTAAAACCTTGAATAGTTTTCTTCAGTCATAATAAGATACATCCAAAATTTACTCAAATAAATTAAAAACCCAATTCATAGATTTTATGATGTTGAAAGAAGAAGTGTATTTATGTATGCGTGTTTGTGTATGATTTTTTTTTCCTAGCCAGCTGAGACTGTTGTCAGTAACTGGTAATGGCCACTAACCTGCATTTATCTAAATTACTGCAGTCGATTTGGAAAAGGTCACTCTGGGTCTTCTGCAAGCTATTTTTCATTCGGCTTTATTGTTTCAGCACTGATCCGAGTTATTCATTCCAGGAAAAACCCTTGTTACACATGGCGTCTTGGTTTACTCATTCGTCATGTGTGAATAGAGCAGGGATGATGGTGCAAAACAAGAAAGATTGTTTTCTACTGCCAACACAGTAGGCCACAAACCTTAATAAGAACTGAGGAGCTCATTAAGGAATATAATATTTACAATGGGATAAATTTTATATATTGTCTCCTGATTGCATCAATGCTTCAAATAAAGTCTAGCAACTCTTATCTTATTTGCAGAAATGCATACTGTATATTAGTGTGCATGTGTGTGCCTTTGAGTTATTGTTGATTCCAGGCAACTGCCTAGACTAGTCCCTGCAGTTGCGGGTAGCTGGAAAATACAGCCCTTACCTTAACAAGTTGCCCCAAATTGAAATTATGACCACCATTTTATAATGCCAGTACATGATAGGTGTACAATTATGAAGGATCTGTCAGACTGAGTAGTTCATATCCTCACTGCCAACATATTTAAAACCCATCAGTATCTTCCTGTCTCCCTAGATCTGACAAAAATTTGTGGTGGCAAAACTTTCAAAAATAAATACGAGCATTTTCCAGAAGGTAGATTAGGCAAAATTACAGAACATCTCCTCATACTTAAAACTAGCATTTATCCAAACCACCATCACTGGAATGATGCAGCACCCAATGTTATATTATAAAATGCTATTTTAATTTCACGCCATCGTCCCAGCTCCTCTTTAAACAATATTAGGTCTGTACTGCTTAGAGTAACTGAAGACATTTCATAGTTACCATGATTATTAGAAGGCAGTGCTTGGAACATCTCCACTGAGACTAACATTTTTCTTTAGCCACTCTATTTTTTGACTTAAATAAACCTGTTTGTTTTGCCTCTGCTATTAGTCTGCTGAGTGTTGAGTGTTGTACACAGCTTTTGTATCTTTAAGAAATTAAGTGGATATTATACTGTCTACAGATGTGATCAAATCAAGCTTTCGTTTGAGCCTATTTGTTTCTGTTGTCAGGTGATTTTGTAGAATCTGTGAGTTAAGAAATTTTAAGCTATGAATACAATAATATACTTGTTTTTTGTTCAATACTCAGAAATGAATGCCCTACAAAGATTTACAATACTGGTAAATGTTGGCAGATAGACAGATAGTACAGATTAACAGAGTTGAAAGGGACATTGGAGGTCTTCTAGTCTAACCCCCAGCTCAGGCAGGAAGCCCTATACAATTTCAGACAAATGGTTGTCCAATCTCTTCTTTAAAACTTCCAGTGTTGGAGCACCCACAACTTTTGGAGGCAAGCTGTTCCACTGATTAATTGTTCTGTCAGAAAATTTTTCCTTAGTTGTAGGTTGCTTCTCTCCTTGATTAGTTTCCATCCATTGCTTCTTGTCCTGCCTTCAGGTGCTTTGGAGAATAGGTGCTTACATTTATAATATTATGAAGGAGAGCAAGGTCTATGCATCTGCAAAACTGTACAAACTGAGGCAAGAATAATACAATACTTCTATCGCAGTGGTTATCAGAGTATTCCCAATGGGACACAAAAGAGAAAGAAAAACTCCTGAGATCCCCTTGTGAACTGAATTCTAATGCTTACTGCTCCGCTGCTAGATATGAGACTATCTGCACAGCCTTCTCCCCAAATTCATATTTATTAAATGTGATTTTAAAAGGAGAAACATGTCACAAGACAGCATTACATCACTGATTTTATGAGCTCTGATTTTTCTGGGAACACCCCACACAGTCAGATATTTTAATGATACTAGCACGAGAAAAGGACTGCACCAATAAAGCATGCAAATGCATTAATGCAGCCTATAAATATGAAATGCACAAACACCCACACCCACACATACACACACACACAATACTGCATATAGTATAATTGTATAGAGGTAAGATTTGCTTTGGACCCAGGTATCTTCGAGATCGACTTCTGCCACCAGTAGCCTCCCACCGGCCAGTTCGCTCCCACAGACAGGGTCTCCTCAGGGTGCCTTCGGCCAAGTTATGTCAGCTGGTGACACCAGGGGGAGGGCCTTCTCTGTGGGAGCCCCAGCCCTGTGGAATGAACTGCCCCCAGAAATGTAAGATCTCCGACTTCAGGGTATTTCGCTGTGCCCTTAAGACCCTGCTGTTCCGCCAGGCCGGGCTATCAATGTAATGATTTTAAATTGGATGTTTTAAATTTTGGGGGTTTTAATATTGAGCCGAAATTATTTAATAATTTTAAATTATTTAAATTATTGTTTGTCTTTGTGCTTTTAATAGGCTGTACACTGCCTTGTGTCCTTCGGGAGAAGGGCGGTATAGAAATAAAATTAATAATAATAATAATAATAATAATAATAATAATAATAATAATACTATTATTACCATTATCATCATCTCTAAGTTTGGACAGTTGAGTATTCACAGCTTCCATATAACTATTGTGTCTTCCCCAAATCAATATCATGCGCATGAGCATATGATGCCAGAATGAATCTTGGAGTATTCAAAACATGACAGAAAACTCTAGAAAATAAGTCCTTCTCATATCTTCAAACCATCTTAAAGTTATACACGAAAAATGGGCACAAAGACAAGCATTTATTTATTTGATTATTTAAATTTATAGGGATCCAATTCCATGACACGCTACTCTGCCACTCTTCCTCTTTCAGGGTCTTGATTAGCTTCTGAAGGTAGCAAATGTCAGGATAGATCAGAGAACCTTTTCTCTCCATAGAGATACACTGTACAATTTAGAATCCTGAAAAAAAAAATACAATTCTAAATCCTGCAGAATCTTCACAGACAGAAGCACTTGTCTCTATAGACATTAATTCACTATACTGGAGGGCAATATGAAGTAGAAGAGACAAAGGCAGCATGCTTATTCTCCCATATTCCATCACTTGTAAAGAGAGAGTACATGAATTTTGAATGCATGAATCTGTCAATTATCATATGCTTTTGAGGAAAAAAAATAGAGTATTTAAAAAAAAACGTGACATGCATTTCAACAGTGTGATGGTAATATTATTTGACACAAATAATATGCCTTCAATCTTTCTTTCAAGATTCTCTCTCTCTCTCTCTCTCTCTCTATATATATATATATATATATATCCATCACATTTCTTCATATACTTTATTATATATTTCGTCTATTTAGATGAAGAAGAACTGTGCTCCTAGACCACTCTCCTAGCTAGGCCCGTGATGGCGAACCTATGGCACAGGTGCCAGAGGTGGCACATGGAGCCATATTGGTGGGCACGTGAGTGTTGCCCTAGCTCAGCTCCAGCGTACATGCGCGCACCGGCCTACTGATTTTCAGGCCTACCGGTCCCACTGGAAGTTGGGAAACTGGCAGTTTCCAGTCTCCGGAAGGCCTCCAGGAGGATGGGGAAGGCTGTTTTTGCCCTCCCCAGGCTCCTAGAAAGCTTCTGGAGCCTGGGGAGGGGGAAAACAGGCCCACCGTGCCATCGCATGCCAAAAGCAGGGGGAAGTGTGTGGGGGTCACGTGTGCATGCGTGGGAGGGTGGGGTGCATTGAATTGTGGATGTGGGCACCCGCACCTGTGACCCCCCACGCTCCCTCCGCTTTTGGCACACGACAGCAAAAAGGTTAGCCATCACTGAGCTAGGCAAATCAAAAGCAATTTTATACACTTCCATTTGGGGGGCTGGGGGGGGAATAAGCATTTTTGGTTTACGCATCTGACAAAGAGCAGCATATGCTGCAGTTAGAAAGTATTTTGATCTTTCATTCCACTGATTTACAGTATTTACAAGGTAATTATTTTGATCATGTTATAAAGCATATTTGCTTTTTTTCCAATTAGGAAATCCCAGAGAGATGGGTATTAGAGCAGCATTCAAAAATCATTTATTCAGTCTAGCAGTTTGAAACAGCAGTAGATAGATCCGTTAGCATTTTGTGAAGGTACCAGTGTCAGCTGCTGATTCTTTGTTCTGATGGAGAAAGGCTGTTGAGAAGCAGCAAGTGTCAAGAGCTAATCAGAAATTTTTAGGCACAAAGCAGAACAGCCTCACACCTCCACGAAACCAAGGTTTTTTGCTCAGCAAGTCAACAATAGATACAGATGTGATGGTCCCTCCATTTATGAATATAGTGTAAACATCAGATATTAGCAAAAGTTCCCACAATAAATAAAAACATGAGGCATGATGTTTCAGATACATTAACCTTCTTTATTTAAACTATCTATATTGCAATAAGATTCTATCTTTAAAAGTTGGATATACTTCTTTGTACTGCATATTGATAAATTATTCCAAAGTTAGTGTCAATACATTAAAAAAAACAACAGTAAGAAGTGGCTGGTTTTGAGATCAATATATTAGACCATAAAGATCCAATAATTTTGGAAACAGTGCAATCATTTGACATGTTTTAACAGGAAACAGTCTTATTAACAGGGAAATTTAATTATCCCGTATGGCATTATTTCTTTTACTTTAAAGAGCTGAGGTGGCGCAGTGGTTAGAATGCAGTACTGCAGGCTACTTCAGCTGACTGCTAGCTGCAGTTCAGCAGATCGAATCTCACCAGCTCAAGGTTGACTTGAGTCTTCCATCCTTCCGAGGTGGGTAAAATGAGGACTTAAATTGTGGTGGGCAACAGGCTGTCTTTGAAACCGCTTAGAGAGTGCTGTAAAAGCACTATGAAGCAGTATATAAATCTAAGTGCTATTGCTATTAAATGCTATCAAGTGCTAATTCTGGATCTGTTATTTTTTTCCCCACTCTTGCTAACTTCAATTTCCAAAATATACATACTGATTTTAATTTGGGGTAGAACAAAAATCCTTCCTGCGAATGAACAATGCCTTCCTTTTGCCAAGCTGTGAATCAGTTTTGTCTTCTATCTTCTTTTTCATCTTTATATGAATATTAAACGAACTTCCATTTAAGAAAGAATTTAATGCTAATTAGAAGTTAGCCTTGCAGTCACATCTCACAAATGCTTACTCAGGATATAACGTTCTTGCTCTACTCTATAAATTCAGTAAACTCTTTGGAACTTTTTAATTAACACACCCTACAATCCTAAGCATATCTACTGATTAATAAGGACAATTGAGTTTCTGGGGACTTGCTTTCAAGTAAATGCCATTACAATTTCTTCTTTAAATTCATATGTTCACATAGTAACTTCTTCCTACTGATGAACTCCAAGGTAATTCTATTCATACCTAGAAGACTCACTGCTCCCAGGCCATCTCATACTTCCATACTTGAGTGATCTTTTTCTTTCCAAGGTTTGAATTAGCTCCATCAAAATATCCAATGCTCTTCCTTCTCAAGAAATACACAAGAGACATTAGTTAAATTAGTTACATACATGTCTTTGAATAGTTCTGGAAACTTCCTTCCTTTATTTTTACCTTTTTATTTTGGATGCTTTGATTTTAATCCTTTTTAGGTGGAATTCTGGTCATAAAGGGTCAACTTCTGCAAACATGCAATATATTCTAGCACTTGCCAAAAACAATCCTTACCAAGGATTACCAAGGATAAAACCATTATACTGCACTTATTTATTTAGACAGTTGCATTATTTATTTAGCTAGTTGTAATAAATATTGTTATATCCTGCCTTTATTCTCCAAATAAAAGATGCCTTAGACACAGGTCTCCCTTTATTTTATTCCTATAACAACAACAACAACAGTAACAGAGTTGGAAGGGACCTTGGAGGTCATCTAGTCCAACCCCTGCTCACGCAGGAAACCTATACCAGGGATTTGAACCGTCAAACTGCCGATCTTCCTGATCGACAAGCTCAGTGTCTTAGCTGCTGAGCCACCTAGTGTGTGAGTGAGTGAGTCACTGGCCACTATATGACCTGCGTATCCCTCAGCCAATTTTGTCAGGGTGCCAAGGAAGATGGACATTTAAATTCAAAAATCCAAATGATATTTTTTTCAGATGTTTCTTAAACAATAGTAAACATCTGATTACCAGACCAATTTGTCATTTTTAAATATAGTATTTTGATTTTCATCTTCCTAGTTAATGTCTGTGAAATGCAGGTTAAGGACATTTTCTACAGCCAAGAGCTAGGACTGGATGTATTTAAGTAAAGTAAAGATTCTCCTCACACATATGTGCTAGTCGTTCCCGACTGTAGGGGGCAGTGCTCATATCCATTTCAAAGCCGAAGAGCCAGGGCTGTCTGAAAACGTCTCCTTGGGCATGTGACCGGCATGACTAAATGCCAAAGGCACACGGAACGTTGTTACCTTCCCACCAAAGGTGGTCCCTATTTTTCTACTTGCATTTTTTACGTGCTTTCAAACTGCCAGGTTGGCAGAAGCTGGGACAAGAAACGGGAGCTCACCTCGTTACGCGGCACTAGGGATTCAAACCGCTGAACTGCCGACCTTTTGATTGACAAGCTCAGCATCTTTGTCAATGAGCCACCATGTCCCATTTTAAGTAAAGTAGAACAACATAAACAAATAATTTTGATCTTCTAGCCAAACTAAAAATAAATTATTTGGTACAAATGTAAAATATAGGGAACTTATACAGGGGTATTCAAATATTTTAATACTCTAAGCATTTTAATTTTAAAAGGAACATTGAGAGAAAAAATGTGCTAAATTTCAATTCTCTTCTCAAGGGTTCATAAAATCAAAATTATTTGCCAAATATTAAAGATATCGGCAAAGATTTAAAATGATGACACTGTTCTCATTATTCTTTGTTTAACAATTGTTAAATTGCTTAACAATTTTATTATTAAAAAGTACAGGATTTTTTTTCAGGAAAATATTTTATTAATATTAATATGGAGTATCTTTTCTATTGCTATTTAATATGATAATATTGAGAAATATAATTAAAAAAACGAGGTTTTTTGATGTGCCATAATATTTACAAAAGGAAGGGTCATCAAAGCAAAAAAATTAAGAAACACTGATCTAGAGAATAGTCCAAAAATATCTTACAGGTAAAACCAGATGAATTTTAGATGCTCTTGCTTAGAGTAGGATCACCAAAAGGAATGAAGTTTAAATTAGTAATGACAAATTCTGTTGGCTCTTATATATCTGTTCTAAGTAGAGTTATGTAAGAATCCAACCTCGTGAAATACATTTGCAATGTATTTTGAATATATTTAGGTTGACAGTTGTGCCCTGAAGTCCTAAGTACATTTAACCTAAGAGTAAATCCCATTTCAACACAATAAACTTGATTCCGATTGTATAGTTCTATGCCCAGTTCTTTTCAGAAGTACAGTAACTCTGGATGAGTTCAAAGAGATAAAACATGCTCTTGGGAAAATATGTCGTGAAATATAGTTGCAGATCAGTTTAATACACTATGTTTCAATCCAGTTTATTTTGACTTTATCTTTTTGGAACAGAGAGCAGGCAAATTCATTTCTTGATAAAGTACTGGACTGCAGCCATTTACTAGGCTTTATTTTTAAAGATTGTCTACATATAAAGTTTCATATGTATTTCAAAGACATTTGTATAATTGAAAATGAGGCTGGAATCTCTGCTTTCTAGCATTCAATTTTTAATTCAGGTCAGAATGGAGACTGGTGTGTAGACCCTAAGCTAAGTTGCCCTAGCACCGGGCTGACCATGGACCATCCTTCCTGACCTATATAGGCAAAATACTGGCCAACTAATTTTTGTGCTATGGAGTTGCTGTTGCTATGAAGCATGTATTTTGCATTAATAATATATAAAGCAATAATGACAGTCTTGGCTAGCAGGCTTACTGATGATCAGCAAATGAACTGGATTGAATTTATATTGCAGTAAATAAATCTGGGAAGTGAGGCATGGCCATTTTTCAAATCAACCGAGCAAGAATTGTAGTCCTTGGATGGTAAGGTGATAAGGGGTTTCGAAGACAACTACAGCAAAATTTAATATATTGAGTGGGGGGGAACAATATTTTTTATTATGGTTAATGAAAGTAATACATAATTTATGTCATCTTCTTTATATATATATGGATGTACTCTATTTAACAAAAAAAATGAGAAGAATAAATTAGGATTACAATGCAAGGTCGGTAAGGAAATACTTCCTTTAAAGAGTCAGGAAGCTCTAAACACCATTTTATTCTAAGGTGCTTTAGATTTAAGTTGCTACTATAATTAGAGTGCTTCATCTTGTTCTATAGTTACTGGCACAGAATACACTAAGTTCATTTTATGTACTTTTTAGACTTGATTATTTCCCTAATGTCCATGTTTTCTAAATTATTTCTTAACCAAATACTAAACAACTAGGGTATTAACTCAGTTCTGCTGTCTGCCTAGACAGTCTACAGCTTGCTAGAAGTAAAATGAAGTAGAAATCCCTTGAAACAATTGTTTCTGTTCCATTTAGCTAACAACACACCAGATACAATCTAGTTGTATCTGCAATGGTTAGCATATTATTTATCGTAAATATTAATACAGTATTCTAATGCTGTGAATATCACACATTTTTTTGTTTAATTTTGTTTTCCTTGACAGCCTGGAGGTCAGACATTTCTGTAGTAGGTTGATTGTTGTTGATTATGTGAGATCAAGTCAGCGTTCAATTCTAGTGACCGTGTAGGTGGATCCCCTAGCCTTCTTCTTCAAGTCTTCTATTGGTGTATCAGTTTCTACTGTAATTGAGTTAGCCTAGCTTATTGTTGAATGTCTTCTTGTTTCTTCCACACTTCCTAGCATTATAAACTAGGAAGATGAATAGTAATTGAAACATCTAAAGGTATTAACAGGATGACATGTGTGTGTGTGTGTGTATGTGTGTGTGTGTGTGTGTGTATTTTTCTTCAGCCAGGTATTTTCCTATGTAAACCAAGTTTCTCAACTTGCAGCCATAGCTCAGTGAAATCACATCCACTATCCTAGGCTTTTTCAGACAGCAAGCAAGCATTTTGCTTATATACACACAAATATACACATAAAAACCTACGACAAGAGAAGAAAACACACACACACACACATATATATATAATCTTTTTCTCTTTCGTAGGCTTCATATGCTTTTCTATCTAGCCAGGTTTCTACTTACGTAAACTATGATGTTCTGCCGCCCTGTGAATTGAGATTTCACAGAACCAGGGCAGCAGAACATCATAGTTTACGTAGGTAGAAACCTGGCTAGATAGAAAAGCATATGAAGCCTAGGATATATATATATATTCATTCAGTAGAAGATTGAATATGTAATATATTATCCTCAAAAACAGAAAATATAGAATGCAATTTACATGTTATATGTAAACAGTTGCTCCAGGTTACTTCAGATTAAAAAAAGAAGAGATGAAATGACATAATTTAGAACATAAAACATTTGTTTTCAGGCAAGAATTAAGGATATTTTAAATGTAATTCTCATTCTGTTTGCTCAAAAGTAAGCCCTATTAAATTCATTATGTCCTTTAATTCTCAATAAAGGATGAGGAAGCCCTCAAATATTTCTGAATTATAAATCCCAGAACTCCAGCCTCTGATGAGAAACATTAATGTAGAACTGCAGTTCCCAATGTGATCCTCTCTAAATGTGTTAAGGCTGCAATTCCAAAATGAAACAGCCAGCATGCTGTATATAATATCAGGGAGTTGAAATGTTAATACTCTGGGAGTATTTAACAAAATTGGAGAATAAGGACAACGTGTAAGATTATGAACAGAACATGCATGACTGTTGCTAAGGTTGTCATCAGATACAAGGGCTTTTTCCTTGTGTCTATACTACATTGATAGTCTACACCAGGGCTGTCAAACTCAGGGCCTGCAGGCCAGATGTGTCACATGCTGGCCACGCCCATTCCTGGTTTGGCAAAGAAGAAAAAAGTCACGATACATCACGTGACGCTGCCATGACAACATGAGTTTGATACTCCTGGTCTACACCATTAGACAATACCACTAACAAAGCTAGAATAAGAGACCTAAATCTACCCAACAAACAATTTATTTCTTTTAAAGTTAGAAACCATTGTGATGAGTTCAAATGATCATATTTGCAAGCTGTTATATTTTCTCATCTAGCAATTGTGATGATTATTGAAATTAAAGGTCTTGAATTAATTAAATGGCCTTAGTCCTTGTGCTGGCAATTTTTTATGACAGTGAGCGCTACCATGTGATTTTACTGGAGAACCTTTGTGGTGACTAAGACAACTAGGTTGGGCAAAAAAAATGTTTTTATTATTTTTTTAAAAAAACCCTGCTGTTAAGAAAATGACCATAACCTATCATGTAACCATGTGAGATTTAGCTATCTTGTGCAATTTCTGCCCTTTCTTGGTTTTCAAATTATATTAAAACAGTTTTAGGAATTTTGTTTTAGGTCTTAGCTGCCCAATTTCAGGAATAGTACATCTTCTTGTCCCCATCCCCCTCTCTTCACACACGCACACGCACACACACACACACACAGAGGGAGAAAGACTCCAATAGGCAACAGACTGGAAAGTGAGAGAGATTTAACCTAATAACCTAAGTTTAAGAGGCTTAAACTATGTTAATATTTAGCCACATCAGCTTAGTTTTAATGTGTTTCTTTAATCATGGAAAGATGGGACAGGAAGGAATTTAAACTGAAATTGCCCTAAACTGCAGGGAGAGGGAGATTTAAGTCTTCTTCCACCAGCTATTGTGAAAATCCCTCCCAACTAGGAAGAGAAGTGGGAAACCCTTTGCATTAATGTCCGTGTGTTGAGGCAGCCAGCCAAAATTAACAACACATTCTGAATAATTCAAAGAAATTGATTCCATCTTCCCATAAAATAAACAGCCAGCACTTGCCTTAGGTTTGCATGTATAGGAATAAGATGCACAATTTAGCTGTCCTGTAAATTAAGAGGAAATTTTTCATACTTCCAAGCTGAATTTATTATGCTGTGAAGCAGAGGAACTGTAGCCATATTTGTAGTCATACTTGGCACATTTATTTATGTACGGCTGTCTAGTATTTAAATCATAGCTATGTATCAGTTCAACAATAATGACAACAACTTTGCCAAGTCAGTATTATTTCTGCTAACCTGATAGTAGAAAGGAGAGAGCGGAACACAAGAAACAGATTCATCTCAGCCATTTTCCTGAGATTGTGACTGTTATGAGATTTGAACCAGGGGCTCTTGGCTCTTCAATCATACTTTTTGTCACTGATATACACCATTATTATTATTATTATTATTATTATTATTATTATTATTATTATTAT
>WNWU01000017.1:2159295-2263480 GCA_012654045.1 Ptyas mucosa | reverse complement strand
ATTATTATTATTATTATTATTATTATTATTATTATTATTATTATTATTATTATTATTATTACATTCTTATGCCCCCCAAATCATTCTCCAATGTCCAGGCTGGCATGAAATAATTATTGACAGTGTCTGATTGTTGCATTTTATTTAGATCTTTGCTTTCATTCTATGGATTATTTCACATTTTTTTTCTTCCAGATAGACTTTATTAGGGACAACTGCATGTGGGGATATGTAAACCAAGACTTCAATATTATGCTTCTAAATGTGGCACATCATAACTAGGAATGAGTACAGTTGTGATTTGTTCTGACATTTCAGTCATGTCAATCCAGTTAATTTAGCAAGGCATTTTCTGGATGGCAGAAAACTCTCAGAATTGCCTTAGTTTTCTCATCCTTTATTAGGTCTTTAATCTTAGGATTCTGTTTTTGCTCAAGCTCTCCTCAAGAGAATATTCTGCTGCTAATTTTTTGGATTTGATTTTCTGGAACAGGGAGAGAAGGAGAGATAGAGAAAGGCGGGTGGGGAGGGGGAGTAGCTAGATTCTGATTTTACTGCAGCTCGTTTGCAGTTCAAGTTAAGGCATCTCCTGCCATCTAGTGATGAAAACGAAATTCTACCAGCAAAATACAGAGATGAGAGAACACTTGAGATGAAACGCTGGGAAATGAGAAGAAGCTGCAAATGATTCTAGCCATTTTACGCACTTTCACGTTGTATGACAGAAATGAATTAGAAAACTGCAGAAGACAGGATATGAGTCAAAAAGAGAGCCAGGTGCCTTTATGGTGAAATGAAACTTAACAATAAAAGGACAGCAACATGTGCCAACAGCAACATATCAGATGATTTGCAGATAGGTTTGGTATCTACGAGCATAGTCTTGTGGCACCCTAACAAAAGATTGTGCTGTTATATAAAGGCCTATTCTCATCAGGAATTATTCTACATGGTGTTTTCCTCAAGGCCTCTAGAAGCTCTTCCTGCAGAAAAGCCGTATCATTGTTGCAAACATTGGCTCTGAAAATATTGCTGTTCCCCAGTGAAAACAGGTAAAATTCAAGAAATTTCTACTCCCACCCAATCATTCTAGTTGCTCTCTGTTCAACTGAACGTTTGCTTTCTTTCCATTAAGCCTGCACTCTTTTGCATGCAGCTTGCATATATTGCTGTAAATTGTCCAGTTTTTGAAAGGCTTAGAGTTGTGACTAGAGCTGGTTCGTTGGCACATGGAATCTCAAGAAAGTTACTGTTCCCTACTCAGAACTGGAAATTTAAACAGTAATTAGAAACACTGTCTTTCCTGGAACAACATTGACTTGCTTGTTCCTCTCAGTGCTAGCAAAGAACTGGCTTGCTATTTTTACTTCTACCAAGAGAAACAGGAAGGACAATTCAAGAACTAGCTGGGAGTTCAGGCAATCAGAAAAGACCCTTACTCCTATCTCAGGATTTTAAGAGTCTTGAAGATGGGATTGGGATTTCTGCTTCCTTTCCTCTAAGGGTCCAGTTTAGGAAAGATTCAGTGTCGACAACAATAAAATTATTATCATAGGCTCTTATCAACTGCCTGGTTGTTGTTGTTGTTGGTGGTGGTGATGGTTACTTCAGACAGAACCAATAGGGTGAGAGGTATGGCCTGTTCCTTTTTTGCTGCTTTTTCCACTTGATGGAAAAGTAACTATTGACTGCTCATTCTCTGTGCGCAGAGGAACTGTCAGAAAGCAAAAAATGACAGTGACAAAAATGGAGATTATTCTAATAGACTATTCTAGTATGGTGAGGTCACCATATTTTGCAGCTGAAGATTGGGTTGATTGACTACCAGAACTTGAAACCAATTGCAGAGTAGTACTAACCCTTGGCAGATTATTATTTATGGGTTTAGACACAGATAATTGGAAAGAGTTGGAATGAGTTGGAATGGAATGTAGTCTGGATGGAACTACAATGGAACTACATCTACATGGAGGGAAGCAGTGGTGGGCAAACCAGTAGTGGAGGCTCCACCTACCGCCCGGATGTCTCTGCACATGTGCAGAAGTGTCACGTGAGCATGCGCACTCACGAGTTAACCAGTAGTGACCGAAATTGAAACCTACTACTGGAGGGAAGTATGCAGTGGGGTATCCCAAGGCTCTGTTTTAGGCCCAATACTCTTCAACATTTTTATCAATGATTTGGACGAGGGGATAGATGGGGAACTCATAAAATTTGCAGACGACACCAAGCTAGCAGGAATAGCCAACACTCCAGAAGATAGGCTTAAGATACAGAAGGATCTTGACAGACTTGAACATTGGCCGCTATCTAACAAAATGAAATTCAATGGTGAAAAAAGTAAGGTTCTACATTTAGGCAAGAAAAACAAAATGCACAGGTACAGTATATGTGGTACCTCACTCAATAGTAGTAATTGTGAGAGGGATCTTGGAGTCCTAGTGGACAACCATTTAAATATGATCCAGCAGTGTGCTGCAGCTGCCAAAAAAGCCAACACAGTTCTAGGCTACATAATTCTATACAGAGCGATAGAATCAAGATCATGTGAAGTGTTAATACCACTTTATGATGCCTTGGTAAGGCTACACTTGGAATACTGCATCCAGTTTTGGTCACCACCATGTAAAAAATATGTGGAGACTCTAGAAAGAGTGCAGAGAAGAGCAACAAAGGTGATTAGTGGACTGGAGTTTAAACCATATGAAGAATGGTTGTAGAAACTGGGTATGTCTATTTTAATGAAAAGAAGGACTAGGGGAGACATGATAGCAGTGTTCCAATATCTCAGGGGCTGCCACAAAGAAGAGGGAGTCAAGCTATTCTCCAAAGCACCTGAAGGTAGGACAAGAAGCAGTGGGTGGAAACTAATCAAGGAGAGAAGCAACCTAGAACCATGGAAAAATTTTCTGACAGTTAGAACAATTAATCAGTGGAACAACTTGCCTGCAGAAGTTGTGAATGCTCCAGCACTGGAAGTTTTTAAGAAGAGATTGGATAACCATTTGTCTGAAGTGGTGCAGGGTTTCCTGCCTAAGCAGGGGGTTGGACTAGAAGACCTCCAAGGTCCTTTCCAACTCTGTTATTGTTATTTGTTATTTGAGTCATTTTTGACTCAAATAACTTTTGACTAATTCTAATTTCACAAGTTACTCAAATATCAAACATCTTTTAAATAATACATTTTTACTAAAATAAATCATGCCCTGACTAAATGTATGTTATATTTCTTCAAATATGCTCTCTTTGCAGTGCTCTCTTTATTATCATTCTATTTTAAAGAATGAAATTGAACAATTAAACAATTTTAAGAAATTATCCTAATATTTGACAAGAAAATTATGTCAAGACAGGTTGTGTTTGTCTTACAACCATTCAAAATGACAACAGCACAGAAAAGAGTGAATTATAACCGGTCCTTGCACATACAGCCATTCCAGCATCTCCAAGGTTGCATAATCAAAATTTGGATGCTTGGGAACTACCATGTATTTACATTGACTGCATCTTCCCAGTGTAATGTGATTGCCAATTACAACATTCCCAGGAGTCTTCCGACAAGCAAAGTCAATGGGGGAAGCTGGATTTGCTTAACAACTGCATGATTGGCTTAAATAACTATGGCTAAAAAGTCATATAGCTTGGGTGCAACACATTTAGTGACCACTTTGGTTAGCGATGGAAGTTCCAGTTCCAATTGGGATCATAAGTTGAGGACTGCCTATATAAGAAGAGAAGAAAATTCCCAGGCAACATGAATTTCATAACTGTCCTCTACTAACAGGAGGCAT
Organism: Ptyas mucosa; assembly: GCA_012654045.1. Lineage (NCBI taxonomy): Eukaryota > Metazoa > Chordata > Lepidosauria > Squamata > Colubridae > Ptyas > Ptyas mucosa. Next base: position 2,259,689 of record WNWU01000017.1, on the reverse strand, counting down.
TATAGTTTTCACAAGAACAGGTATCTTAAAGTGTGATTTCCATGTGCAGTAGCTGCAATGACGATACAGTTGCTGCTATCATCAGTTTATTCTTACTAAATTTTGAAAAGTAATATACATTCAAATGGAACTCCCTGTGTATGTATATATGTGTCTAGATGTGTATCCTTTCATACTCCTAGACTTTAGCATGAAAGCAATTATAAATATATGGGGGGAGAGGGCAGGATTGTGCCTTCTAGTCAATATTTGACTTAGTTAATGCCTTGGCGAATCCCTGCAGTTTTCTTGGAAATATTTTGGAAGTGGTTTGCCTAGGACTAAGAGAGAGGGACTGGCCTAAGATCACTCATCTGGTCATTCATTCCTAAAGCTAAACTAGAACCCATAGTCTTCTGATTTCTAGCCTGAGGTCTTAACCAAACTTGCTCACTTGATATAAATAGCAATAGCACTTATATACTGCTCCATAGTGCTTTAAAGCCCTCTCTAAGTAGTTTATAGAGCCAGCATATTGCCCTCAGCAATCTGTGTCCTCATTTTACCAACCTCGGAAGGATGGAAGGCTTAAGCCAGTCAGAATCGAACTGCTGGCAGTGGGCAGAGTCAGCCTGCAATACTGCATTCTAACCACTGCACCATTGAGGCTCCTGGTTACCTGGTTCATAAAAGAAGATTAAGAAAAAGAACAAGGAAATTTGGTTTAGCTCAATTACTGTTGTAGGCCTGCCTGTTTCTGGGTTATGAAATCTGTGCATGCTACTTGTGGCAATGAACAATAGAGCCTGTCACACTGATGCTAATTCTGCCAGAACAGTTGTTTCTATTTCTAAAATAATGCCATATGTTGTGATGCTGCACTTTAAAGGTGTTGGGGCACATAGTTATGAGCAATAAAAAAAATTAGGTTTAAACTGCTGGAGATTAAGTGATTTGCCAAAGGCACTGAGAAAAATTAGCAGTGCTGTCTTGTGTTTTAAATAGCATTTCATGATTTCGATGCAGGAGTTTTTAAGATAGGCTTTTCCCCCCTATTAAAATCAAAGAGTGATTCTGTTTTAGAATGAACAGCAGGGAGGAAAAAGCCCAGGGACTTCCATGTCTTTTGTAGCAGAGAGTTTTCTGAAGCAATGAAAGTAAAACACAGCTGCTTTTGCATCCAGATTACACAAGGCATTTTGGCCCTGTCATTACAATACATTTGTACTGCTTTTGTGAAACTTTCCTTGCCATTCCACTGGTTGGGTGGCTTAAGCAGGAAAACCATTGATCTCAGCAAGAAGCACCAAGCTTTATTGCAGAATGACACCACTTAATGCGTTGGTGGTAGTTTTCTGGTGTGGTTTGCAGTTATTTAAATATTATTTCTTAATATAATGTATGTAGCCTAAATAACTGATTTTGTACAACGGCTGTTTTTTTTAATGTATCACAATTCTGAAATATTTATATATATATATATATAAATATATATATTTTAAAAAATAACTTTAAACAAATTTTAGATTAAAACCTCTTTCCAAACACAGGTTGAGGCATTTAAAACAATATAATACAAAGCAAAAACAGGCCTTGTAAACTGATGTTCTACTAATGCCCTCTTCAGGTGTTTTTGTCAAACAACTGCATGAGATAGTATGTGACCTTTTGAGAAATGTCTACGCACAAGCTTTCATAAACCTTTATTCTGTCTTTAGAATTTGGAATGATGGGAGATCATACAATTAAAAGTCAGCGACCTCGATCTGTTCATGAAAAAAGGGTCCCTCAGGAACAAGCTGATGCTGCTAAATTTATGGCACAAACTGGTAATACATTAATTACCTTTTATCTCCTTACTGTGTTTAATTTTAGCAATGCCACTGCATGTCTCCATAATCTTTTGCTGCATATTTGTCAGTTTTCTAAGCTGATACTTTTAAAAAGCCATTTATTCTTATTTTTTTTAACCACCAGTTAAAACTCATAAAATAAAAGATCTAAGACTTAGACAAGTGTCCAATACACATGGCAATCAATATGAAGCTTTTAAAACATATTTATTTTAATATGAAAGTTGTATTAAGTTTAAAAACCATAGTTAATCACACATTCAGAAAAAAATATATATAATTTAGTGTGTGTATGTGTGTGTTTGAAAAAGAAGATCTAAATATGTAGTGTGAATGGCAGAGGTTTCACAGCTTCAGGTTCAGATTACTGGGTGACAAATTACGTTCAATAAATAGCACAAGTAAGTATCTCAATACTCTACTTAGATTTTGTATTATGGTGTTCCCATGTCTATTTAGAAATCAACCCTGTTTTTACTAATGGGACATAGAGAAAAATGTGCAAAAAATTTTAGCCTGCCTTTCCCTATGATTAACAATTCAACAAGAATGAATACCGCATTTCTTAAGCACAGTGACTATAAATTCATATTAGGAAATGAGGTATGATTAAAAATTACAAGCTGTGCTCAAGTGACAGAGCACCTCCTTTACAAGCAGCAGTATATCCAGTTTAACCCTCAGCATTTCCAAACAGTGCTGGAATTTTTTTTTACCCTCAAATCTCGAGAAGCTACTCCCCACCAGTCGTTAAATTAGGTGGACAATGATGAAACCTAATACAAGGCAGTTTTCATTTCATCTAGCCATTTGATTTTCCTAAATGCAGACATATTTTATGGCCCAATACATATCATCAGGTCACTCAAACATCAAGCACAAAATAACACCATAATCTGGCCAATATAGAGCTTCTTCAGCACACAGTTACTTCTCCAGTATGGTTGAGTTTTGTGCAGTGAGGCCATGGACACAAATAAAGCAACAGCAAACAAAAAGCTGTTGAGATAAATTTTCTCCATATTGATGTTCAGATATTGGAGGAAGGAATCATGTGATCTGCCCTCTACACACATTTGTGTAATATTCTTTCATGTGTCCTGCAGTACATTTCAGTGTGAAATGTTTTCTATGCTGTAGAGGCTCTGTGTGTAAGACAGTCATGATTCTATCAAATAAACTTCTGATATAAATAATTTTTGATAATCTCTTAATCTCATCAGATAGAAAACAGGGTTCTTTGAACTATAATTTAACACCTGAAAAGCTGATAATCTGAGTTGGAAGATATTGATATGATCCAGTCCAATTCAATTAACTCCCATTGCTTTTGTTATAGTTAAAAACCTTATACGATTATTTTCAGTGTTTAGCTTTGATCCAATTGAGGCTCCATTCATCGCTGAAAATGTACTATCTTGATTTTTTTTAAAAAAGAACAATAATCACATCTCTCTTTTGCAATCACAACAGGACTTGGCCTTTCTGGACATTGAAGCAGCCATATAATGCCAGCTTCTTATGACCCAAGGTTTCTCAGTCTGATTTGTATTTTCACAGAATTCCCATAAAATGGTGTGATTCAGAGGTGGGCTTCAGCAGGTTCTGACCAGTTCTGGAGAACCGGTAGCAGAAATTTTGAGTAGTTCAGAGAACCGGTAAATACCACCTCTGACTGGCCCCACCCACATCTATTCTCTGCCTCCTGAGTCCCAGCAGATCGGGAGGAAATGGGGATTTTGCAGTAACCTTCCCCTGGAGTGGGGAGGGAATGGGGATTTTACAGTAGCCTACCCCTGGAGTGGAGTGGGAATGGAGATTTTACAGTAGCCTTCCTCTGCCACACCCACAAAGCCACAAAGCTATGCCACGCTCACAGAACCGGTAGTAAAAAAAATTGAAACCCATCACTGGTGCGATTGTCTGCTATAGTAGCCTGTAGATGAAATAATGCTCAAGCACGTACTTCAACACACTTACAGTGATCCATAGAGAACAACACTAAAAATACATCTGCCCTTCTGAGTAAATGTTCTTATGATTCAAAGAAAATGAATATTTAAATCCACTCCCCAAAAGCATTTTCCAAAATCCTGATTTGATAATTAAGTATCTTATATCAGCCTTTTCAAACAAAAACCACTTGTCTAACATAGAGCAAAACCACTTGTAGCTTGCATATTGTAGGTTAATTCATTTTGCAAAATATTATGCTCTGTTTTTCAACACAGTTACTAATATCTAGTCCATCTCTTCCTTTTTCCATTCTGATTTTCTTTTAGTACTGATCATTGCATATGTGATTCACTGTGAACCTTTTCTTTTCTTGTGATAAAATTAATGTTGTATTGCCTTCAGTAGCATTATTAGACTCTTCTAACATGCATCTACATTTATCTGTACTTGCTCGGAAATTAATAAGATTGATAAGCGGAATTAGAAACGGCATTCATTTGTTTCTGTGACTTGAAATTATTCCTTGTTTATTTTCCTTTATGTATTTTTTTTTAAAAAAAGCCTAGGTGATAAACTCTGATTATTTGTCATATCGTATATTTATTTATGACTTGCAGTTAAAATTGTTCAGAATGGATTTGCTGTGATATAAACTCATTTCTCTGTTTTAAACAAAAAAATAATTAAAAATGGGGAAAAAGTCAAATTTTGATGTAAGAGATATTTTAAGGGGGGGGGAACCCCTTATTTTTATGCTGCATTCATGTGTTTGGTTATGATAACTCTGCACTGCTGACATTGAAACACCTCCATCCAGAATACATTTTGTGCTTTTCTCTAGTGAATGCACAGTTTTTCTGCTTTCAAGCAGCTACACTTTCACTTCAGTGGAGAATGGAAGACCAATTTTTCCCATATGTGTCCTGCCTTTTCCATTGAAGGGAACTGAGAAGTCTTTGTAGATGAAGAAGCTGTAGGATTTTTATTCTTAAATAAATGTATACCCTTCAAAACAAGAAAAGACCCTTTTCCTGCACTGACATGGACTGATGTGGGTTCATAATGAAGTCTCCCTATCATGTATCTTTTTTTTAAATTTTAGTTTCAATGAGGAGAGGTGAGGGTGGGTGGGGAATATATTAAATGAAGGTGCTAGATATTCGTTGGAGGAAGAATTTGATCATCACCATGTTTCAAAAAAAAAAAGAAGTCCATAAGTGTTCATTGGTCCTAACAGCACATGTCTGCAGCATGACTGTATATATTCTCCAACCATGAGTTATGCTTTCCTCCATATTATCCTCTCTTTAGGTATTAAGAATTTAAAATTATCATCCAGGTAAGTGTGATATAGATTTGTGGGCCATTTTACTCAATTCATTTTACTTTGGCTACTTATTAAATGTACTTTTGCATTTGTTTATAGTTCAGATCACTCTTAGTGTTTAGGGTGGTAGCAAGACCTTAGGAATCTGCTCCAGACAAAATAAATTCCTGCTGAATGTAAGCAAAAATTAAAGCTTCTGATGTTTTAATGCAAATCATTGTATGACGATCTGATTCCATAGGGCCCTCCTAAATGCCCAGCATCTATTCAATCCCTTGGGGGAAAGATATAATTAACTGTGGGTTATGTGCTACATGTACCTCTTTTTAAAAAGGGTTGAGTACATTCAATAAAATTTGTGGGACTTGCTCAGGCACGACTGATGGCAGCATATGCTTCTAGAATTCTGGCGTGTATTATAAAAATAATATGTACGTATTCCATAGCTGCCATCTCTTCATGTCTTAGTTATATAGGCTTGGTGCAATCAAGAAAATACTTATAATATAACTTTTAATTAGACACAGAGAAGAGGGCCCTTTCTTAGTCTTCAGTCCCATTACCATGAGCAAGTCATGAGTGAAAGCTAAATCCCAGTTGACAGTAAGGACCAATTAATTCAATGGAGTGCACGAAACTCAGTACTGGGGTGTATGCAATGTGGAAAGCTGTCTCCTGAGACATGAATAGTGCAGTCATATGCTTGTTCCCCTCTGACTTGCCAAAGACAAAAACCTATTCCACAATCTAATGAATCCTAAAATTGTTCAATAACAAACCAACAGATTGCTTCCTGATTTAAGGTACAAATGTAACTCGTAGATGTGAACTTCCCGTGCTATCCTTTCCTAGTAGATTTTATCCCAGTACACAAAGCCATACATAGGGACTCCATTGAATCTTTAAGCTATGGGACCAAGACAGGAGTGGGCTGCTGGGGGTTTGCAGAGGTTCGGGAGAACCTCTAGCTAAGATTCTGTGCAGTGCCGAGAACCCCCAAATCCCATTCCTTGCTGGCCCCGCCCACCCCACCCCACCCCTCCCAGGAGTCCCCATACAGCCCATTTTGGATGCAGGTAAGTGCAGGGCACACACGGAGGCTTGGGGAGAGTGAAAAATGGGCCTAACAGAAGTTCAGGAAGGCCGGAAATGCCCCGTTTCTGGCCTCCAGAGCCTGGGGAGGCCGTTTTCTCCCTCCTGGAGGTTCAAGGAAAGTCTCCAGAGCCGGGGGATGGCAAACCACTAACTAGGCTAACTAGGCCACACCCACCATGGCCACACCCACCCAGCAACCGGGCAGAGAACCCCTTGCTAAAATGTTTGAAGCCCACCCCTGGACCAAGGTCAGAGAAGGATGGGGAAAACTCCAAAATGGGTGATGCCCCCAATTATCCAAATTTTCCTTTCCAATCAGGCTTCTGCATCTCAGCTTATATCGTTCAATATGGTCTCACAACCATCAGTGAAGTATTTGAAGGCAGACCTAGAAAAACTTCCACAGGCAGCAGAATAGTTCATAAGTCAGTTGCATGTGTCAAAATTTGAATCCCTCCTAAAGTTACATACTGTTTACAGCCTAACACTCTCAGCATTTACCACACCTTAAATGTTTTTTTTTACCCACAACAGAGCGCTGTTAGCTCGTTCCACTAATCTTGAATAAGAAAAATCTTTAACAATTTTTTCACTGTTCCGTTAACAGTTCGTAATCTTTGTGAAGCAGATGAGCAGGCTTCCTACCTTTCCTCACTACATCATATTACATAGTCACATTACAGCCAGGGTACCCTCCTTTCCTGCTCCCAGTTTTGAATGTAGAGGGGCACAGAGAGATATATGTGCTCCTGAAGGTTGTTCAGGGGAGATATATGTGCTCCTCTTGAAGGTTGTTGTCACTTACTTACATGTCTGAAGCAGACAATGAGATAGGAATGAATCTGTGCATCCCATTCCATATTTGACCCAAATGTGCTTTTTCAAGAGGCAACCGGACTTTCTTGTTTTTCTTTGAAGACATTTCGCTTCTGAAGCTGAAGAAGCTTCTTGGATCGTCTTCAAGCAAAGTGTCTTCAAAGAAAAACAAGAAAGTCCAGTTGCCTCTTGAAAAAGCACCTTTGGGACCACCATGACTTGGATGACTAAGAATATCCATAGACATTCCATGTTTGAGATGCCTTAGCCATCTCCCTGCTTTTTAACCTAATGTCAGTCATATGTATGATAATGGCTGTTTTTTTCTAGTTAGATACATTTCATTTTGTCAATCAATCAATTCATCAACACTTGTCACAACCAATGCAGTAAGTGAAAATCCTTGAGCCATGTTATATTTTGGAAACCACATTGCCAAAGTCTCATTCCCTAGACGTGAAACTTTAAAAAAAAACCACATATTTAACACTGGGATTTCTGTGCAGATAGACATGTTCAACGTAGAGATGTCTTATTAAAATGTCGGTTAATATATTTCAGAGTATATCATGCCATGGATAGTGTAAAGTTTTGTTCTCATCTCAATGTTTTAACTACAGGATCCTATTTTACAAGTCTCACTTGATAGGAATGGAAAACATTCATTCCTATTCTTGAGGAAGAGGCAGGCAGGCAGGCAAGCAGGCAGGCAGGCAGGCAGGAAGGAAGGAAGGAAGGAAGGAAGGAAGGAAGGAAGGAAGGAAGGGAAAAGGCAAAGAGAAAGAGAAAAATACTATATGTTTCTTGCTTGGGAAAACCCTAGCAACTCTTCAATGGTTTCAACATTATTTCCTGTTTGAAAAATTAAGAACTAGGCTATTTACTGTTTGAAAAGTTAAGAAGTAGGCTAAGCATAATCATATAAGATGTCATATATCAAGCCAAAGCCAGAAAATAAATAAACACAAGTGATTCACATTATTCTCACTCCACTTCTTAATGAAATGAATAGATTTTAGCCTTAAGTTGATTTTAGGATAATATGGATGAACTGAATGTCTTCTTCTGTAAAAGCATAAAAGAAAGACATCATTTACATATTTTTTTTGTTTCTGTGGAAAGACAGAAACTTGATAAGAACAGTGACTATCTGTATCTTTGTAATTATCCAGGAAAGCAAGGCCCCCCCCTTCAAATATCATTACTGAGTTTTATTTTTAAGGTGACAAAAGAAGACAATGTTAGTATATGAAACATTATCATACTTTAATTTAAGGTGGATTTATATTTCATCATATTAAGTTTTGTTCTGAATATATCTATTCCTTTGCTTTGGCCTGCCCACTTTTTGGAATGTGGCTCATTACATGCCATTCAAATACTTAGAGCTTAGGCCTCGGTTTAGCTTAACCCTTGGTCTTTAAAAAAAAGTGTTGCGTGGTCTTTTTTAGGGCATAAGAGTAGAATGGTTTGTATTTATTTGAAACTGGGTAGGATTCGGAAGCATAATAGAGGAAAAGAACAATGGATGTGCACGGCTTCAGAAACAGTTCAGAAAAAAGTGCTTTTTCTGCCTACCATCCTTTAATGCAGTCACATTTTTCCCTGGGATCACATAGCTGCCACATGAACCCCAGAAATGATGTAACTGCTACAGTAGGTTCTACATTTCCATCCTCGTGTGAACTAAAGGACCTTTTCAGAATTGAATCTGAAGCACAGCAGCACACTTGTAACATCTTGGCCTTCTCTTGCTGTTACCATTCAATAGCCTTGCCCTTCCCACATTATAAAGTTTGGAGTAGGGACTTTTTAACAGAAAAAAGTAACTATGTCTGAGAGTAAAGCACATATTGAATACTTTAAATTTAAGAAAAGTCTCTTTCTGTTAACATTGCACCTTCACACTGAAGGAACAAGTTATAATGTAGTCATTCTTTTGTATCTAATAGTTTTATGCTTGAACATGGCTGACACATTTAGTCATTCATGCCTAAGCCAACAGACTTATTCAATGCCACCTAGAGTTACTTGCTTGGGGGGGGAAAGCTATATAAATAAGATTTCTATGAAAGTAAGCAAGTTTTTATGGGAAAAATAGATCCCACCCCTTTTTTTTTCTTACTACCCCATTGTGGAAACTGCTCTGCAGACTATTCTTGGAAATTTCTCCAAGATGTGCCTGGCCCAGTCAGAATGATGCTAAGCCTTTGGCAATTGGTTGATACAAAATGGTGGGCAGTCACCATTTTGCTAATATTAGTCCTAACGGGGAGAGAAAGTTATTCTTTCCCATCCCAAGAAACTAAAACAACTGTTCCTGCTATCACTCACAATTGGCAATAAAAGTCATACTTTCCCATCCCATAAGATTTTGGGAGAAATCGCCTCACTCAGTTTCTTCGACAAAGAGACGAAGAACTCCGCTTTCATTTTGTTTCATTACAATTTGGCAAACACTACAAATATTATAAAAATAAATTAACACACAAGATTAGGTTTGCTTGTTCCTTAATGCCACTCGTTACCTGGTTTTCCTTTTACCTTGGAAATATACTTACTTTCTAACTCATTGTATATTTTTTTTCCAAAAATGCTTAAGTTAGGTGAGCTTTTATTTTAAAAATACGTTACCCATTTTTAAAAAATTGTTTCTTAAATATTCTTTGCTTGTTTTGGTTTTTTTTAAGTATAGCTCTGGCTCTGTACTCATGATTGTATTCATGTTTGCTTATTGTCTTGAATACAGGTGAATCTGGTGCTGAAGAGTGGGCCCAGTGGAGTACATGTTCAGTTACTTGTGGTCAAGGGTCGCAGGTGCGAACCAGAACTTGTGTATCACCTTACGGGACACACTGCAGCGGCCCTTTAAGAGAATCAAGGGTTTGCAATAACACTGCCCTCTGTCCAGGTAGTGTTAGCAGCCAATAAATGAATTTGTGGATATTTTTGAACTGTTGAATGCTAACCACCTGAAACACTACTCTTTATACATGGCTAGTGACAGGCACTTTATGTAGTGATTTAAGTTATTAGTCATTGTTCAAATTACTTTCTTTTGGAACTAGCAATGCATTATTTGGAGATATTCTGCATTCCAACGTTTTAAAGCATTCTTATAGTATTTACTTTGGAAAATAGCTCAACAATTACAGACACAATTGGACATGTTTTACTCCCTAATTGGTTTACATGATTACAAAGTTAACCTGAAGCTGAAATGATTTAAACTCACTGAGGCCATTTGGTTGTTCTCTGTTGTGGCAACTCAAAATCATAATTTGAGATTACTTAAAAATAAAAACAGCTTTTTTATCTTTAAGTATCTTCTTATGTTTGTGCAACTTAAACCCTCTTATGCCTTCAATATATCTAGAAAGGGGACTGGCCTTCTCGCTCCAGCCTCTCATGCTACCTTCCTCATGTAGGACATTTCTGGAAGTCAATTAAAGAGAGAATCTTTTAAAATCAATCTCCTAAACTGTATGGGATTCAAAGTTCTCCATCGTAATTTTTCATTTGAAGGGCATTGTGGGTTTCTGAGATGAATAGGCAAGTTTTTGGTTAAGAGAAAGAAATGTCAATTCACAATGTGTAAACAACTTTGGATAATCTATAAAAAATGGGGTTCCAAATTTCCATAGCCCTGTTCACACATAGATAGATAGATGATGGATGACAGATGATAGATAGATAGATAGATAGATAGATAGATAGATAGATAGATAGATAGATGCATACATACATACATACATACATACATACATACATAATATTTTTTTAAAAATATAAAAGTAATAAAAAGTAATAAAAACTAACAAAAGAAAAGAAAAAGTAAAGAAATCCAAGCAAAATCTAAAAGTGTAAGAAAGTATAAAAATAAAATAGAAAAGAATAGAAAAGAAAGGAAAAGAAAAGAAAAGAAAAGAAAAGAAAGATGCGAAGAAGTAGCTTCTGATCTTTTTTACAGCAGTTATAAGTACAACTATAAATCTGCCTCTTATTCTATGGTTACAGCATAACTTTCTATAACCTAACTAATCATCAAAAACATAACTCAGGTTCATTTTTAATGTTTTAATGTTTCATGTAAAAACTCTATAAGATATCTCTTATTAGCCCCCAAAATGTAGATATTTTCTTTCTTTTTTTTCTGAAAAGAAATCAATTTAGGCATTTCAGCAAGTTCCACCATCTTCACCAACCATGCTTTCATTGTGGGTAGTGCTGATTCTTTCCTTCTTTGTGCATACAATAATCTTGCTGCAGTTATCATGTACAAAAACAAAGTTCCTCATTTTTTTCCAATTGTTCATCCAACAATTCCAAAAGAAATTGGAAAAACATTTGTTTTAAGCTGTATGTTAATCTTTAAAATCCTCTGAATCAGTGTATGTATTTACATCCAGAATTTTCTCGCTTTTAACATGTCCACCAAACAAGATAAAATGTTACTTCTTATTGCTCACATTTCCAATTTAAATTTGAAATGCCTTTTTATATTTTAAACAATGGTACATCATTTTATAAAAATTCTCTTTAAGTTATAACATAATATAAATTTCAGTCCTATAGTTTCCCATTGTTCTATTTGTTTATTGTAATCAAAATTTTAACCTACTTTATTATACATATTTCACTTGTTTTCTATTTCAGTTTCTATTTCAGTTTCTATATTTTAGCAGTTACATGTACATCATATATATACAACTTTATCTCAAACTCAACCTTACAGTGTTGAAACCATGAATTCATTGTCTACTTTAAATCTTTCTAATAATTGTCAATAAAAGAACCATTGGCAACTATATCCCTCTGCCATCTGTTCTCTTGATTTTATTTGATATTCCCTTTGACAAAATTCTCATAATGTTAGGCATATATTCCTATTTTTTCTGGTCTATAAAATGCTCCTTATGCTGAGAGCCACAGAGGTGTTTTCGGGCACAAACTAGGTTTCCATATTCTCAATATGCAACATCTAACATAATCATTTTTAAAATCCATATTAACCTTGACTTTGTTGTGTCAGATATGTCCATGCCAGCCAAATATTGGGCCATGTCCTTCTAACTCCAAAGTCTTCTATTTCTTAGCTATACCCACTGTTTCATCCAAGCCAAATAGCAAGCTACAAAATACTACCGGTATTTTAAATCAGATAAATCCAGTCTTCTCCTTTTCTTTGCATCTTGTAACACCTTATATTTAACTCATCCTTTTTTTCTCCTGCCACATACATTTAGATACATTCTTTTGCCACTCTTTAAATGGTGCATCAGTTATCAAAACACATATTGCCTGATACAAAAACATCATTCTAGATAAAACTTCCATTTTTATGAGAGGAAATTTCCCTGAACAATGATGTTGTAGTTTTTCCCATTTTAACATACTTTTTAAATTAAATTCCATTCCTTAACATAGTTATCTGAAATGACATATAGTTCATATTTGTCATATTGATCCCTAAATATTTTACCTTCTTCTCAATTTAAAATCCATTTAATTCATAGTACTTTTTGGTCTTCTATTTTCATATGTTTTGTTAAGATTTGTTTATTAATCTTGAAGCCTGCTTTTAATTTACCCATTAATATTAAATTCCCTTTAAAGGATCTCTAGGGCAGAAGGACATCCAGGAAGAAACAAAACAAAACAATCTAACCATACTCACACAGTTTCTTTTTTTTAAAAAAAGTTTTAAAATAAGCCTTTTAAAATTCTAATCCTATTTTACATGTCTCACTTGATAGGAATGGCAAACATTCATTCCTATTCATGAAGAGGAGGGAGGGAGGACTATTGCTCAAGAGTGTAGCCCATCCTGTAAAATATATTTTAAAAAATCCCTCCTGCCCAACTGCCAGCTTTTATTTCATAATTGCAAATTACATCTACACCTTCAGTAATCAAGAATCAAAGAATAACCATGAGTCATGCACAAAACTTGGTGACAAAATAGCTCTTCTTTTTAACCTTGAAGTGCTAAAAGGTCAGAAGAAAGAATCCTTACATGAGTCAAAGCAACAAGCTCAGCCATGCCTTTGCAAAATAATCCATAAGACATGGATGGAGTACATTCCCCACATTAGCTGAGGCACCGAATCAACAGTCCTTTGCATTTTAAAACCCTACATTTTAAGGTCTCTACAATCGAAAGGCCGAAAATATAGCATAGTGCAATGATGGATCCTAAAAATTCAGCAAATCGGCCAGCTAGAATTACTCCTTTTTTAAAAACTTTTTCAAATGTTTCAAAATCAGAAACACACACACACACACACACACACACAAAGCCAGTGTTTAACAGCCTACCAAAACATCCCTGAACTTAGGTATGTAAGCGCACTCTCTGCATATTGTTTTGTCTTGTGGTGGAGTTTTCAGAAGTTTTTCACCTGTTATTCGAAGATGAAGTGTGCTTTTGAAGATGAAGATTCACTGCATTGTAAGAAAGGCATCCTAAATGTCAAAATCAACAAAGGTCAACATGAAGAATGTGTGTGCACAGACTCTATCCACATTCTTCAGCCCAGGAGACTAATCAAAACAATGCTGTCCAGTGTTAGTATTTTCTTTCTGTTTTGTATGTTCCTGTATGTTCTTCCTGTTTTGTTTTTAAGACAAGACTCCCAACATCCATATAGCAATGTACTCTGCCACCCCCCACCCCCAAGAAAGCAGTGCTTACTTTGTAGCTAGGCAGTCGAGGTATTACAAGAGGAGAAATAGGTGGATTCACAAAGCATGGTGCTCAGGAGTTCATTCTTTGGGATACCTGCTGCTTCCCTGCAAAGCTTCACTCCCAACTCACTCCCCTCATTTTAAGCAAATTGCAAGAGTGGAATGGCCACCCCTGGTCCAGGAAAAACAGTTCAAAAGATATCTCTCCAATAGACCACTGCAGGCAAGACAACTTCCAGTGACTTTGCTTGAAACAGCATGGTACAGTTGAAACATTTGCATTTTGTTTTGTGCTCCAAGCAAACCGGGGCAGGTAAAACCTAAAATTCACATACCTCAGACTTGAGCCATTTGGAGTCTGAGCTGCTTTGTATACTTACCTCTTGTGCAATCCTATACATGTTAATTCCAAAGTAACTATGATTAAATTAACTGAAAACTACTTGAAGAGATTGCATTCTGATATAGAAGTGAGCGACATAAATTGATTTTTTTAAATTGCCTGTGGCCCTGCATGTTTGCACAGAATATTGGGGAAGAAATCTGAAGGAATCCAGATTTTCACCTGCTGTTTCTGTTGAGTTTCCTGTTGTTTATGAGAAAGGGAAAAATGCATATGAGAAATGGGACTAATGTAGATGTTTAAACACGTGAATTATAGCTAATTATTACAAACTTCTACAAATTTCACCCTCTCAGTTAACCATGGTTTATGTCATACCAAACTCAATAATGGCTAATGCTAATTAAATAGGGGTTTGGTACCCAATAAAAACCTGAAATTTCTTTATAACATTAATCTCCAGATTAAATCAAATGTATTGCTTGAAGTTACCGCGATGGAGGGACTTCATACATGAGTTTGGAAAGAGAGCTTCCATGCTCTTAGATTTGTCACAGTCCCTAAATGGCTTTTCTCCATATAGGAACAACTGTCCATGCAGTTGAACATACATTGGTAAATTGAAATGAAAATCAATTAAAAAGGAAGATATTATTGATTTACAATGACTCTGGGACAAATAGATTTTTCACAATATCATTTAAAAGCATCACAAGAAATGATGACTGCTTGGGGTAGGAAGTATCCCATATCTTTTTGGCTCTTCAGTTGTTAAACCCACCTAGCCAACCTTTTTAATCTTATGAGTTATACCAGTCTTAACTTTGCAATTATTGCTAAAATGCTTGAGATAATCCAATCAGAAGAGGGATATAAATTTGGTATTTCCTCCTCCTATTGCATAACATATTTTCAGCAGAAACTTTGTGCCCTCTTTGCTTGAAATTGGAGCTCCACTTTGCTAAAAAAAAATTCTATATCTTGTCTGATTGTAGAATTGAGTTAGACCAACTTTTATAGCTACAATATATTTTTTTTAAAAAAAGAAAACCTGAATTGCTGCTTTTCATTCAGGAAAATGGAATCCTTGGCAGAGCTGATGCAATAGTTTTTAGAACTGAATACTTAAAATAAATCCCAACATATTTTATAGAGACTAAAAGATTTTACATGGCTGGAGAGATAATTATGCAGTTCATTATTTCATTTACTGAGTATCTAAATCATTATTTGAAAGCCAAATACTGCAATCATGCCTTTGAAAAAAAATATAAGTATTAATGAGATTAGTACACTTAATGGCAAACCAGCTTCATTCATGTTCAAATCTGATTGCGTTTATTGAACTTATTAGAACAACAATAAATTCCTTATTTTCCTCAGAGTGAATGAAACTAGTTATGGAAAGAATAAATGCACTAGGTTAAAAGAGGAAAGATTTTGTCTGGAGACATTAAGACATCTGAATTTAAAACTGAAAAGCATGCCCATGAAAGTATACAATAGGGCAGTATTTTACATTCTCTGCTCATTTACATATGTCTAGTGACATGAGCACCATGTTTTTCAAGGTATAATTCAGAGAAAACAATAATAAAATACTAAAGTCTCCAGAATTTATGGCTGGAGGTAACTCAACTCCATTTATTGAGTAGGAAAACAAACTCAATAACTACTAACATTATGTTGGTTTATTCCCACACATATATTTTTCGGCTGATGTTCCTATTGATCAGCTGCAGGCATCCTGAACTTTATCTGGAAAGCTATCAGTTATACTTTATTGCTAATAGGCAAAGACTGCCTGGCAAGTCCAGGGCTAGCAAAAAAGATCTTGTTGTTCCACCTAAATTGCATTAGCCTACACTTCTGTTTAAGTATGAACAACTAGCTTCAAGCATCTTTGTCGTACTTCTCTTGATTGACTCCAAATAGAACTCAGAACTTCTGTTTCATTTATAGTTTAACTACAATAAAAAGAAAGCATAACGCTAAATGGGTAGCTGACATTTTAATCAAACTTTTTGTTCCTTTTTAGCAGAGTATGATAAATCAGTATTATAGTATAGTATAACATAACCAACCAATCAATCAATCAATCAACCAATCAAAAACATGTAGATGAAGCTTTATAATATAGGACACTCCTGCCTATTGACTAAAACTCCTGGATTTAGAAAACTGGTAAGTTGGAGAGAAAAATACTTTCAACATCTGAACAACATTTTTGTTGTGGCATTCACTCGTGAGTTTTTTCCCTGCATTTTGAAAGAGTGCAAACCAGGTATATATCTATTTCTTGCTGAGACCTGATATTTGTCCCATTATATTTGGACTTACTGGTGACTTCTTTTGGCTATGTTAATTGGTTTCATAATACAAATTCTCAGAACTATTTGGAACAAAATTGAAATATCAGCAATCGAGGAATAAATGTGCCATTTGTATATGAACACAAGCAAATGAAATTTAGTGTTGAAGCTGGAAATAAGAAAATAATTTATAATTTAAGCTTGATAAATAGATGAACTCTTTTTATCATAAAGTTATACCTTAGAGTGGAACCAGTTTAGGACTATTTTATGGCACACCTTGGTCATACTTTGAATTTTTACAAAATAAAGAACATTAATTGTATTGTCATCTGCTTTTTTGAAGCATTTTATTTTGACTGGGAAAGCGCAGTTTTGAAAAGTGTCATACATAAATAAATAAATAAATAAGCATTTCCTCCATTTTGCATAGCCTAGTCAAAGATCCATTAGTTCACATTTATATTAAGATGAAACACTTGATGGGGTGAATTTCAGGCTCATCCATCTACCTGATGATAATCTACTTGCTGTACTGTTCAACATACTGTTACCAAATACACATTGTCATTATGGTTTTATAATATGAGATGACTATTAAGGCTATATTAAAGAAGCCTGTGTTACTAAGTGTTATTGTTCTAAGAGCACCTATATATGAATATTACCATTTATTTATTCCTAGTCATTAGTAGAAGTTATGTGTCATTAATCTATTTCAAACATAAGGTGGAACACCGCATCCTTGAAGCTGTTTAATGATAATATTGATACATTCCTTTCTAGAGGAAAACTCGGTTATGTGTCTAGAATTACTTTGGCGTGTAGATCTGCTGTCTTCAATGAAATTTATTAAAGTTAATAGCATTTATGAAGAAGTTGTTGATTGTCTAGGATTCTCATAGCTCTCTAGACTAGATCCAGGTGCTATGACTCTGTCCATATTTCAAACTTATACATTCCAAAGTATATTAAATTAGATTTCCTTTGGATAACATGAACTCTGGAGTACTGAGTTGGCTTAACGATCAATGTTCGAGAGAGCTTTCTTCTATCCAGTACTAGCGTGCTCTCTAAAATCCATTAATCGCTATTTGTAAATGGCGGGATTGCTATTCTTTCTCTCTTTGACGTTGGCCATGTAATGCCTCTTATCATTTCCTCTGTTTGTTTTGAATTCATTCTGTTACTGGTGTTCTTTCCTTCTTAAAGCCTCTTTGCTTTATTACAGTACATGGAGTTTGGGAGGAATGGTCACCTTGGAGTTTGTGCTCATTCACATGTGGTCGAGGCCAAAGAACTAGGACAAGGTCATGTATACCTCCTCAGTATGGGGGAAGATCGTGTGATGGACCTGAGAC
This sequence comes from Ptyas mucosa, assembly GCA_012654045.1. Lineage (NCBI taxonomy): Eukaryota > Metazoa > Chordata > Lepidosauria > Squamata > Colubridae > Ptyas > Ptyas mucosa. Next base: position 2,241,960 of record WNWU01000017.1, on the reverse strand, counting down.
ACAGCATAAGCCTTGCAATATTGCCCTGTGCCCTGGTGAGCATGCATAGAAAGACTGTTATTGCTTATGAGGGATATCTCTCTCTTTCCCACTCTCTATCCCTCCCTCCCTCCCTCCCTCCCTCCCTCTCTCTCTCTCCCTCCCTCCCTCTCTCTCTTCCTCCCTCTGTGGCCTGCTTTTGTCATTTTCTACACTTAACAGCCTAAAAACTGCATGAAGGCTTCATTACTGGAGTAAACTGGAGAATTAATTAGTACGTATGGTTAGAGTTGGGCAAGCAACCTTATCTTTGTCCTGAAAACCATTTCTGCTTCTTAGACCTTAAAATCACATGCTTGGCAATCCTTGGGAAGGCACAGCAAGAACTCAAATTGAGACTCCAAGGACACAAATGTCAAGGCTTTTATCAGCTTCCACCAGATCCCTTGTCCCAAATCAATACAAATCCATCCTTGGGAAAGGAAGATAGCTAGGCATTAAATGCTCTCCAAAAAGACTAAAGGGATCCATGGTATATGAATGAAAAATGAAAACTCAGAACAAGAATGGCTTTTTAATCCAGTAACAATCCCCTGTGTAAAAAGATGCTATTGTCAGAAAGGCAGCTCTTTCCAGGTCTTCCAGTGACTCTCTGCTTCCCTGAATAGAAAGACTAAAATGTGAATAGCTAATTTGCTTAGTAAACCTGCTCAGTTTGGTGCCTTCAGTAAACCATGGTTCAGCTAACCATGTATTGTGAATGCAGCTAGTGTATGCATGGGGAGGACTGTTGGGTACTGGAATGGCAGAAATACTTTTGAGCAATTTATAAAATAACATATAACAGAATTTCCATCGAAGTCAGAAATGCCTATAGTTTTGCACAAAGTCCCTCTTGGATCTTAGATTAATTAATAATATATAGATTTATTAATAAATTAATTAGATTAGAGCGCACTGGTTAGAGTGCAGTACTGCAGGCTACTTCAACTGACTGCTGGCTGCCTGCAATTTGGAGGTATAAATCTCACCAGGCTCAAGGTTGACTCAGCCTTCCATCCTTCCGAGGTGGGTAAAATGAGGACCCAAATCATAGGGGGCAATATGCTGACTCTATAAACTGCTTAGAGAGGGCTGTAAAGCACTGTAAAGCGGTATATAAATCTAAATGCTACTGCTATTGCTATTTATAACAGAAACATTGTGGTTGCTTTTGGGGCAAAAAGTAAGATTAAGTAGATGATGCTGAATCTAATACCAATAACGACCATTTTAGAAATGGTCAGGTAAGGAACATCTCTTTTTTCATACTATCCAGTGTATTCTCCAGGCATACTTTTCATACTAACATTATTTTAAAACTCTGCATTAGTCTATTTGTATCAGATATTATCAATAATCTACATGTTAATCCATTTAGTGTGCATTAAATATTATTCAGTTGCAGCGTTCAATGTCTTTGGATGTGAGGCATGTTACTGAAATGGAAGCTGATAAACCTTCTGAAGGGATTCAAATTAAATGATTATTTAAGTGAAATCTATGACAATTCTGAATACTGATGTTCTGATGAGTAAGATGGAAGGCTATATCCATATATGCATCGCTGTATGGTATGAGTTTTTGGTATGAGCTATTAGGGAGAAAATCTCATCTCTTTGTTTTATTGCCCCAGTGATTTTCCCTGAAGGAAAACAGAATAAAACAAAGTAAAGGAGATATTTATAAGAGTGTTCTTGAAACAATGTAGTTTAAGTAGTTAATACTATTAAGCATTGGTAGCAACAATCCCTTTAGCTTAAAAATATCATGTGATAGAGCACTGCCATAACCATTTAACAGACACAGCATAAGGAGACACAAATAAAGTATAAAGAGAACAATGTAGTACAAGCCTACAGTATCAAGAAATGTTGGGTGGCCCATTAATTATTCATTTCAACCGATTTCTCAAAGTATAATCATATCTCATAAATAATGTTATGTTCTGAGTTCATTACTTAGCTTGTCACCTTTCTTGTAATATCATTCCGCAATGGCATTGAACTAGGAATAAATGACAGCTGATGTTTATAAGATGTCACCTTGGTATAAAGCTGCAAAATAGACTTAATAGATACATCCATTTGGACAGGGTTTTTTTTTTAGTTTTCTAAAAGTGAAAGTAGTACTTACGCCACCATAAATGTCTACAGTCTTGGTTATTTGGGAGACTTTCTTAATTGAAAATAGAAGCCTGCATTCACATAGTTACTATTGTTTTCTATTATTTTATAATGAAAATGCACAAACCAGAGATTGGGACTTATCTTACACTATATGGTCTGTCTGTGTTTCTCATAGTTTTCTTTTCAGAATAATACTGTTTAAACTCCTGAGCCTTTCCACTTATCCAGAGTTATTATGTCCAACCACTTAAGTCTCCATTATTAACATAAATGAGGAAGGAGCTTAGTATTTGGATAAAGTGCAAATACTTTATATCTTTGAGTAAATACCACATTTTAACTTGTTCCCATGTCATATTTCTTAATGGAAATGGCATTTGAAATTGTAGTACAAATATACCTTCAGCCCATCTAATCATACTTTGCCTTATTGCACCTGAAAAAACATCTTATCTTACTTTTGTCCAATAGGGGATCAGTGATATGCTTCATACATACTTCATTTGGAACAAAAAATTTAAAACGCTCCAGAACTGCTTAGAGGTACTCCTTAGGCTATATGCTTCATACCAAATACTTGATTTATGGCAAGGAGCCAAAATAGATTTACTTAGGGATTTAATCAGTGACAACATCAAGTGCCACTGATTAAATCCCTAAGTAAATCTATTTTGGCCCCTTGCCATAAATCAAATCTTTGGTATGAGACAATACCCACCCTATGCTTAGGTAGATGTGTACTCGTTGTGACAGAGGCTCTTCATATAGGGAGCTGAGGAACAAGCAATTGTTTGCTTGTCATATTCAAAATATACTATTGATGCCTCTGCTGGCTCTTTCATTGGTGTTGGGTAGTGTAGTCTGCTTCACCCAGAGCATCCCATTTACTTGTCAGTCTGGAATATAATTGTTGAATGGAAAGTTATAAATTGCAAGGCACGAGTGCTGTGCAATGCTTCAGTTTAGGTTCAGAAGAGATACTATAGAACAAGAGGGAGTATGAACAAAGCAGCTGCCTGTGAAAACAGATGTGATGTCTTTAATATGTCTCAAATTGATGCTGTATTCACAACCCTGGACTTTCTAAAGCATGTCTTCTGAATTAAATCTAAAACATAGCCCATCCCTCTGAAGAGATACTTGGCTATAGCTTCTGACAAGAAGTGAATAAGACAGGACTCCTACACCTATAGGACACCACAATTATCAGAAACCAAAAGTAGCATCTAAATGAAATAGAGGCTGGAAAACGTTAAGTGATTGTATGTAGTGCCAGTTTAGGAATGAGTTCCAGTCCCAGGGTCTGCTCTTAAATTGTATTTGTATGGAAACTGGGACAATATTATTGCATAGTACTATACAAGTAGTACTGTGTAATGAACTCGAACCATTGTGTATTTAGCCTGAAGTATTGTGTATTTAACTCGAATTTTGCTACAATAAGTTCCGTTCTTAACTATGGGCTATCGGTAAACAGGGCATTCTAAATCCTGGAGATTATCTGTATCTTTACAGGTTATGAATTAAATTATCTAGAGCAGCGGCCCCCAACCTTTTTGGCACCAGAGACTGATTCTGTGGGGAGAGGTTTTTCTGCGGACCAGAGGGAACATGATTTCAAATGCTGCCTGCATCCTGAGGATGGAGCTTTGCTTGTTCATTTGCTGGCATGCTGCGGAATGGTGCCAGGCAATGGACCAGGGGTTGGGGATCCCTGATCTAGAACGAAGTTATCATTATCATCAATAAATATGAATAAACATTAAACTCACGATACAAAAAAGCCCTTCTGTGTTCAATTCCAAATGTAAATCTAAAATGAACAAGTTATACTCAAAGAAGAAAAATCTCTGGGCCCTATAAGGCAGATGGATTTCATTTCTGTTTTGCTCTGTTGCAATAGTTGATGGACAGTGGCAAGAGTGGAGTACTTGGAGTCAGTGCTCGGTGACCTGCTCCAATGGCACGCAGCAGAGAAGTCGACAATGTACAGCAGCAGCACACGGAGGCTCTGAGTGCAGAGGTCCATGGGCAGAAAGCAGGGAATGTTACAACTCTGAATGTACAGGTACATTACATTCTCTCAATCCCTTCTTATATGGTGGTGGGAAAATATTGGCTATTCTCCTTTATTCTCTTAACAGTCTGGGATGCCAGAGAGGCTGAGAGATATTGGGGGGGGGGGGTACAAGAGATGTTCTTGGGGGTGGTGGTACAAGATTATCTACCACCTTTTGAGCAATTTCTAACCTGTGATCTTCTAGGAAATTGAACTTGCTCTTCTGTTCCTGTAGTCTAATATACCATTCTTACCGTCCTTGTCTAAAAAAGTTGCCTCATGTTTAATACATGGCAACATCATTTTTTTCCCCCTTCTGCTCATTTGCATTCATTTTTAGAGTACCGGGGGAGTGGAAATAGTAAACATAAAATTATTCTTTCTCAGCCCAACTCACTTCACAGGGTTGTTGTTGTGGGGCAAATAGGAAGAGGAAGCTATGTTGGATATGTTCATCAGCTTGAGTTATTTTTAAGAATAATAAAGGTGGGACACGAATGAATGAATGAATGAGTGAGCGAGTGAATGAATGAATGGGTGAGTGAATGAATGAATGAATGAATGAATGAATGAATGAATGAATGAATGAATAGCAGTGTTTAATGGAAGGGGGAATGACAAGTTATAGGGCCTGAATTTAAGAATGCTTCAACAAGATCCATAATAATGCAATGCCTCATTTTGATTAGACTGCAGTTAGAGATATCAAATATGCATCTGCTGCAAAACCTTGTGGACAGAGATATCTTGGTATAGTTACCCGTCAGGTGATATCTTGTTTAGATTACTTTAAACTAATTAATATATTGTTAATATCTTGTTTAGATTACTCTGAAGAAATTTTTTTAAAAAAAATGCAATCGAAAAATTACTACTGTACAACTCCCAACAATGATTAGGCTGGCTAACTCTGCAGTGCTGAAAACATATATATCATCAAAGTTAAAGTGGTTGTATTGGCTCTTGGTCCTCCTTTGGGCATACTTGAAAAACTCTGGTCTTCTAAAGCTCTAAGTGATTTATTAAGACTAATTTATAGCAGGGAGCAGCACCAAGCTGGCCTCGGCTAACCATGAGGAAAGTTAGCAGAGTCTGACTTGATTAAGGTTTTGAATGGGAGGCTATCACTCTAGGACTGTAGACCGGGCTGAGAATTTGGGGAAGAAAAGAAATCCAAGAGGAACACAGAGTAAACCTCCTCCATATTGTTGCCAACCCAACAACATGGATATGTCCTTGTTGTCACCAGGTTAAATTTAAGGGAGATTTCCCTTTTCCCCTTTCCCCATATATAAGCTGCATCCTTTTTGTTTTTGCTTCTTTACTGTTTAATGTTGTTTATAGCAGCTTCAAAATCATCTTCTGCGTGAGATAAAGACTGATTTTTTTAAAAAAAAGAAAATGTATAGGAAGAAATTCTATTTACCACTTCTTGGGTTATTGAAGTCTACTCCTATATATTTATAGAGCGGATTTTTATAAAAAGAAAAAGAATATGAAAAAATGAAAGGTATATTTAAGTAGCTCTTGTTTTCTATATGCAATCATACCTGTCCAAGAAGAAATGTGGGCTGAAGTTTAGTCTGTTAAGGGAATAATTTTGTAATGACAGTATATTACTGAAGAATGGCTCAGTATTACAAAGTTCAGAAACTTTAAATGCTCTTTCTGGAATGTCTCTTAATCCTGGAGACTGGCAGCTTTTAATTGGTCTTTAAAAGAATTATTGCATAATAAGCAAAGGAGATGAGAAATGCAATTTTAAATTACCATAATTTAAAAATGTTAATAGTTGCATTTTGCTAAATATTTCCAATATTGTCAAAATAATTTTCCTTCTTCTAATTCTAGCAACCTAGTTAGTTAAGATTTCTGTTTATTTTGTTTCCCTTTATTTTATTTTTAAAATTCATCTGCTTCAAACACTTCATATTATCAATACAATTTACATGTAATCTACCTTTTTTAATTAACTTGTTTGCATTATGAATAGCTTCATGAAGCTCCAGTTCAGTTTCTTTTGCTTTAAATTTGCAACAAGTCTTATGCCAGTCAAGTTAATAAATTCCATTTTGATTATGTGATTTCTGATTTTGGCTGAGGTGAAAAACATTTAATTCCAAAATGTCTTTGCTGAACAGTTTATAATAAGTTTAGTAGATAAAGAATTCTTGGCTAGACTAGTTAATTTGAGATATGTTATAGCAGTACATTTATATTTTACTAGCACTTACCATCTCTTTCTCTCTCCCTCTTCCTCCACCACTTTCTACATAGTTTTTTTACTTATATATATATTTTTACTTTCAAAATTGTACATATACCTTTCCTGAATTTCCTTGCTGCAGATTTAACTTCAGCACAAAGCTAGGCTTCCAGAATCTTACCTATAAGAAAAGGAAGCATTTTGCCAGTTGCTTTTATTCCGATGCTTTTATTTGTAGTAAATCCTCTTGTTTGAGATTTTAGGATTGTCGGTTTATTAAAGGAAGTATAGAAGGAGCAGCCTGGTTGGAGCAGAGGGAATTAAGCACATTTGGATCACTCCATAATATGTAAGGAGGAAAGAAAGGGGATTTGAGGAATGCAATATATGAAATCCCCAAAGGAGAGGGATCTATGCCAGCTCTCTCCTTTTCTTTCGCTGTCTTCTCTTATTTATGTGTTTTTTGGCAAGTCTGAGTTGAATTTTTCCTCTCGCTCACTAGCACTAGGAGAAGGATCAGTACAAAAGACTGGATAGAGGAAACATCTGGGGATTACAACTATTGCTTTTACAGGCTTGTTTTTTTCATCTTCCAGTCTAAGTTATAAATGTATTCACATCAGCTCATAGTAAGTTGTCAGGTTGTGATCACACTTAAAAACTGAAGATGGGCAGAGCAGCAAAGGCAGGAGTAGCAGCTTCCTTTTAAGCCTGCTTTCCAATTGTCACTACCCAGGACAGAGAAGGTTAATTTGGAACTGTGTCAGATAGTGCAAGTTCAAGCAACTGATGCACCTTAATCCTGCGATAATCTGCAAGATTTTTATATGAAACTGCATAAGAACTTACATTTAATTTAATTTAATAATAATTTACATTTAAGAGCTGTGGTGGCGCAGTGGTTAGAATGCAGTATTGCAGTCTAACTCTGCTGACTGCCAGGAGTTCCATTCTCATCAGGCTCAAGGTTGACTCAGTCTTGAATTCTTCCAAGGTCAGTAAAATGAAGACCCAAATTGTTGGGGGCAATATGCTGACTCTGTCAACCACTTAGAGAGGGCTTTATGAAGCAATATATAAGTCTAAGTGGTGTTGCTATTTAAACGATAGTTTTAGAATGATTGTTATTCTAAACATATTTTTTTAAGTATTCTACCCAGTAATATCCATTTTTATCTATATTTCCTCCCCAAATACCTACATTTAAAACATTCACAGTGAGAGCTGTAGTACATAACAAAGACACTTAATCCAAAGGGAAAACATTAGTCTGAGATCATGTCAGTTTGCTTAAAAATGCAGGCAGAACAAAATTCTCTAGCGTGGGTACTCGCAGTCTTGTTTATGTGCTGCTCTGAATAATATATGTTGACCTAAGCAACGTGAAAAGGGATCTTTGGATGGGTGTTGGTTCCTTTGAAAGCAGAGAGTGGCTTGAAAAGCAAAATCACCCATGTCCTCAAACTGCAAAAAGAGGTGGAGCGAACTGAAAAAGCCACTCTATCGACGGGGATATTTTTGAATTCGCTGATGTGGAATTTATAAGGGCCTGCGAAAGAATTTGGCCCTCTGCTTTCAACGCTTCAGGATGTCCTGAGGTGACGGTGAACTACAGCAGTGTGTGGCCTCCTTGACACAGAAAAGAAAATATCCCTTGCTTTCAGTCTTGCTTTCTGTCAGCTTCGTTATCTTATCGGTATAAGGTGGATCGCCTTTTTTTTATCAGCTGCAGTTATGCAGACATTTATGTGAAAATAATGGCTTTAAAATAAATAGCATAAAACTGCACCGGAACAAAATCCTGTGTGAGGTTGTGAAGAATGCCAGAACAAAGCTCCTCCTCCTCAGTCACCTTCAGTTGGGTGGGGACACCTTCAACTGACTGAAACCTTCAATTGACAGCTCCATTATGATGTTATAATGCCAGCAGTGGATGAAAGGGAGTCTTTAGCTGACTGACGTGCCTGCAGCAGGCATTTCTCAAAAATGACGTTTTCCCATTGTTCAGCGACAAGACATCACGGCAAAAACTGCTGGAAACGTCTGGGTGCCATGGTGGCAATCAACTGCAGCAACAGCACCTCCCCTTCCCCATATAGAAACCAGTTTTTCCTGCTAGCAATGGCAGGTAGAGGGCAGCACAACATCATCTTAACTGGCCCCCTATCAACTTCCAGGGATTAAGATTGCATTGCTAAATGCCTTCCGAACAGTAGTACTTTTAATGTTGCTTCTTTTCCTTTTAGGGGCATTTAATGTGCCATTGATTTGCTAACATTTTATTTTATTATTTTATTTTATTATTTCAGTATTTATCAATTAAGGGCAGCTGCTATTCAGAACTGAACTGAAGGGAAGGGCAAAAATCTATGGAAATTGCCTCCTACTGAGGATATTTTTAAAAAAATCCATCATATGACACATTTTAAGAATAGCTTTTTACTGCAATGTCATAATTCTTCCAAGGATTAGAAACTGTTTATCAATGAAGCTTTTTTTTTTAAAATGGGAGAATTCCTTGGGCGATAATTTGAAAAGTGAAGTTGATAAGAATTGTTCTGTAAACTGAAGCCAAAGTGGCAAATGAGAATCCTTTTTTCTATCATTAAAGTCTAAAGATTCTTTTCTAGTCTTTTTTTATTTGATTTGGTAGTATTGATAAAAAATATATCGAGAAATTTACAACGGATGAACACAAGAGATATTGATGAATATAAAAAAAATAAATGGTTTGTATTATACTACAACGTTACAATAGCTGTGTAAATGAAAACTGGCAATTATTTAAGATATTACATATTTATATGTTACAATCATGCTGTGAAAATGAGGCTGCCATCAATATATGTTTACAGTGCAATCCAATGCATGCCTATTTAGGAACAATTTCTACTGAATTCAGTGGGATTTGTTCCCAGTTACTGTATTTTTTCAGCCATAGCCACCTCTCTTTGCTCTTACAATGTGTAAGGTCCAGTCTTTCCTCCTTATTCAAAAAAGTAAAAAATCATGAAACTTGGCATTTCAAAAGGAACCTTATATTGAACAGGAGTGATAGCAGGACAAAATCGAAGCAGGCTCTGAGGGCCCTCAGGCAATACAATTAGAATGAAGGAATTAGAAACCCCTCCCAACAGTCCATTGTGGATTCAGCCAATCCGCAGGTGTGAAGATGTTATTGTACCGGCTGCTCTGAGAAAGTGATAAGAAAACTTTCTCAAGGTCATCCTCTGCCGGCTTTTGAATGATACAACCCATATGGCCCTCCCACCCCTTACATTCCTCAAAAGGTGAGTAGATTCCAGGACGTTAGGTGCCAGGCTAAAGGTTATAAATCAATAGACTACAGGAAATGGGATACATAAGAGAGAAAATAATAAAGTATTAAAGTAACCACGGATCCCTTCCTCCTTCCCCTGAAGAATGGCAGATTCACAGATCTGGCAATATTGACAACACTATATTGTATGTAAGTTTATTTACCGGCTAGATTCAAGCAAATTGCTCTCTCTCTCCCACTGAACTGAAATATATGCTTAACTTTGGCTAGCTTCTGCCCATTCTGGATATTTTCTCAAGTAACTTCGTTCTGTCTTTTTAAAATGGCTGCTTTACCCATTTCGGTGGGTTTGTTTGTAATAGCTACTGTTGTGGTATCTAACTATTATATATCTTTTTCTCTTCAGCTAATGGTCAGTGGAATCACTGGGGCCACTGGAGTGGGTGTTCCAAGTCTTGTGATGGTGGCTGGGAGAAGAGAATAAGGATATGCCAAGGTGCAGCTACTACTGGGCAACAGTGTGAAGGAAGCGGAGATGAGGTTAGACGGTGTAGTGAACAGCGATGCCCAGGTAAGTAGCAGGTATGTGTAGAGTGTGGTTCAATATGGCTTTCAGGTTTAACATAATCACATCTAGGATTTAAAATAAAGATGAAACATATCAGGCCTAAACCCAAAGACGTGTTCTGACTTGGGCTTCCTGAGTCAGTAAAGCACACGAGTAGTCTTAAAAACCTCTTTTATTGCAACAGCAGTGAATTATGTTCATTTACAGATGAGTCCCAAATAGTTGTAAAGAGTCCTTTGGGATAAGGCCACCCACCCACCTTAATCTCCCTTGACATGCTGCCAAAGACCTAATTGGCAAAGCCACACGGAGTCCAGAATCAAACAAAAATTTTGGACTTCTGCTGCCTCTTCCTTAGGAAGCCAATGTAGGAAAAGAGCAGGCAGAATTGAGGGTGGACTAAAACATGTCATTAGTTTAGAATGCTTGCATTGCCACAAGAAACCCCAAAACAGCCCTCTTTGAATTCCATTGACCCTTATCTAGCACTAATTTAGTGCTGGTGATTGGTTGACCAGATTTTTGTATATAGGCTTCAATAAATCATTTATGCTGCAACCTACACAAATGCTCCTGATTCTTTGCACCTGACAGTCATGGTGCAATTGCTGAGATGCCTCCCAAGCCCTTCTCCACCTGCACATTTCATCACAAAGAAACGATTATAATGTCAAACTCCTAAAACAACTAGCAAACTATATTTGTAAATTGCCATCACGTAAAAGCTTGATCATTATTTATTATCATGCTTTGAAGAAAAATGGACTGATTTCTCTGAAGAGGAAGATGTTGGTGGTTTTGTGGGAACTGTGGTTGGGATAATGGATAATGATCCATTTTTTATCAATAGCAATAGTATTTAGACTTATATACCACTTTACAGTGCTTTACAGCCCACACTAAGTGGTTTACAAAGTCAGCATATTGCCCCCAACAATCTGGGTCCTCATTTTACCCACCTCGGAAGGCTGGAAGGCTGAGTCAACCTTGAGCCTGGTGAGATTTGAACTGCAAAATTTCAGGCTGCTGGCAGGCAGCAGAAGTAGCTCGCAGTACAGCATTCTAACCACTGCACCACTGCGACTCTTTTAAGTTTGATAATTGGCTCCAAATAATGTTGTAAGCCATTTCTACTTCTTCACTAACTGTGTCCCTCATAAATTATTTCAGTTTGATACATGATGACTTTTTAATACTCAACACAAGTATTAAAAATAGATGAAATCTGAAATGCTAAAAATCAGATTTGTTTTTGTTACAATCATTTGTTACAAAGTTGTTACTCTACATTCTACACTTAAATTCATATAATCATCATAAGTAGAAACAGCAAACTGGGTAAGGACTTGAAGTTTTTATTAAGAATTAGAAACATTTCAGTGTGAAAGGCAATCGCTCAACGGGTTTTGCAGAATGTAGGGAACCGACATATCAGATTCTGCTGTCTCACAGCACCTCTTCAGGGTCTGAATAATGACCTGCTATTTCATCCTCCTTTCTGATGATGCTGGGATCCAGATTTGGCCTTCTGGCAGACCAATCAGATGCTCTGTTATTGAATTATAGCCCACCTTTTTCATTCGAAGTTAAATAATGAAAGCTGTGGAAGAAAAATGTTAATATAAGTTAAAACTGGTTCATAAAATTACATTGAAATCTCATTTTATTAGAACTTAAATATATGCTGCTTATTACATCCTATGTGTGTCTACTAAGGACTAAGGCCATTTAACGAAATTTAGTCTTAGGAAACTTTGTGTAGGATTGCAGTCTATAGCTTTGATTGAAATAAATGAAAATGTGTAAAATGTACTTAACTTGAGTTCAGTATTCTCTGTACTCCAAGGTAATTACAGAATCTTTCCCTTTGCAAACAGAGGAAAGACAAATGTTCATTCAATCATCTGAAATAATAATTGGACAAAATTAATTGATGTCTTTCTATTACTGTTGGGTTTTTTTTTTTTGCATAGAGCAAATTAGTTCAGTTATGTAATTGTTATTATTTTAGCTTGATATTGTAAAATGAATGCTATGCTTTCATTTTATGTATCTTAGTATCTTCATTAAATACATAAAATATATTTCATTATGACAATAGATGATAAACCCTTCTTAATTATACAAGCACAAATATGACAGCAAACTAACAAAAAAAAGGCTATTATGGATGACTTAGTATGTAATTTCAAGATATTTGTGAATATCTAAGGTAATTTCACTGGGATCATTCTTTTTCCTCCAAGGCAAGCACGGAGTCAGGACTAGATAGTGCTTTATTCTCTGTTCCTGTTCATAGATCAGTGGTGGGTTTCAAAAAATTTTACTACTGGTTCTGTGGGCGTGGCTTGGTGGGCGTGGCAGGGGAAGGATACTGTAAAATCTCCATTCCCACCCCACTCCAGGGAAAGGTTACTGCAAAATCCCCATTTCCTCCCAATCAGCTGGGACTTGAGAGGCAAAGAATAGATGGGGGCGGGGCCAGTCAGAATTTTTACTACTGGTTCTCCGGACTACTCAAAATTTCCACTACTGGTTCTCCAGAATTGGTCAGAACCTGCTGAAACCCTCCTCTGACATAGATACATATCTAATGCTATCCAAGTAGTGAAATAGGCTAGATCTGTATATTTCTGCTCCCTTTCTAACCTTTCTCCTTCACTTGGTGAAATCAAATGAAGTCTTGGAAAGTCTGTGCTAGACATTAAGCAACCATCAATCTAAAATCAGCATAAATTACAAAAGGTGCTAAAGCCTTTGGAGAACCTAATGAGAAACTTGCACGGTCAGAATTATTCCACAGTTTAATTGTTCAGTGGACTCTGCAGCTGCATGTTCATGATCTCTTATTCCTAGTTTTACTATCTGTAACTATAAAGCTCTCTTTGAAACAATATATAAGTTAGTGGGATAATCAGCCATGATAGAGATCAGAGCTGCAAAGTGAAATGGGAGGAAGAGCCTAATCTTACTCTGCTCTTTCATAATACAACCTTCTCCATACGAAGTCAACATTATGGGAATGCAAAAGATATATGTGGTCCCTGAGACATGGCTGTTAGGTTCTACCTACGTAAGCTAAGATGTTCCTCAGCCCTGGTTCTGTAGCTTACGTAGGTAGAACCTGGCTAGAAAGAAATTGCATGTGTGTGTGTGTGTGTGTGTGTGTGTGTAGGTCTTTGGTTATTCGGGTTTTCTCCCACATAAAATTGGAAGTGTCTTGGCGATGTTTCGACGAAGTCTCATTCGTCATCTTCAGGCTGGTGTTCTCGGCTTCGTGCTTCTAGGAGCAATGTGTGATCGCAGCTGTTTCTTCCTTTTAACTGCCAGTGGGGGTGTGAACTGATTGGATGGGAGCCTGGCTGTGTTCTGATTGGGTGGAGGTGTGTACTGATTGGTTGGGGGCTTGGCTGTGCTCTGATTGGCTGGGGGTGTGTTCTATTTGGATGGGGGCTTGGTTGTGCTCGGGTTAGTCTGAGTAGCAGGGGGATTTGAGCTGGTGAACTGCATTGCTGTTGTTTGGTTTCACATTCATGACCATATGTATACATATATATATATATATATGTATGTATGTATATATTTATATGTGTGTGTATATATATATGTATACATATATATGTGTGTGTGTGTGTATATATATATGTACACATATATATATACATACACATACACATACACATATACATATACATTTACCCTAAATACTAGCAGATCAATGCAAACCCACAGCATTGTATGAAACACTCAACAGTAAAACATCCAAAATCCATCCAAATATCTCCAACAATTGTACCTCTAGCTTCTCCTTTAAATGCCTTTTATGTCAGAGATAATTACAGCAATAAAAATGTAATTACATATGCAGATATGGTTCACTCAGATTCTATGAATAAACTAAAAACACAGCAAGAACTTCTTAGTGTAAGCTGGAATATACCATGGGTCATGCATTTTCAAATTGTCAGAAGAATAAAATCAAATCTCAAGAATGAAGGAGGAGCCCCCCCCCGGAAGTTTATTATCAGAGAACTACCCTCCTCAACTGCCCGTTTCTATGTTTCCTCCTTTTTACTCCATCTCATTGCTCAAGGTTTTGTTTATTTATTATTAAACTTTTATACCGCCCTTCTCCTTTTGGACTCAGGGCGGTGAGGTTGGTGGCAACAAGAAAGCATGCTGAAGAATATTGGAAAGCCTTTTTCTTAGCTCAGGTACAAATACTATAGGTGACTACAGCTTCATCGTGATTCCCAGCCTTCAGGCTAGGAATAGAGCTCTTCCATTTGCAAATCAATCTCTAACGCAGAGATAGGCAATCAGACGTCGTTCAGATATTTTAGAATATTATATCTAATTAACTGGTTGAGAATTATAAAAATCATACTGCAACATGTGGTTGAAGCCTTAGATTGCCTTTTCTTGCCTAGGTAATAAATAATAGCACATTGGGATGGTAAGTGATTTAGAGCACAATATCCAAAATAGAGCAAATGTTGACATGTTTGGTCAGTCAAGCACTCCATCAGGTCTCTTGTGATTGAGACACAGCTGTGACAGAGAAGAACTGCTATCCCCTATAGCTCCACTTCCATGTAGTTAATACCTGGGCCTTGTCTGCATGCCAGGGCATAAGAGGTTGCTTAATATGAGGTGGCTCACCTTGGATGAGAATGTTAGGAAACCCAAATACCATAAGGCTATCTAAACCAATATAACAAGTAAGCAAACATTTGATCAAGTCTGGATCACCACCCATGGGGGAAAGGTAAACTTCGATCATGGGATAAGACTCTTCCATTGTTTATTCAACTGTACTTATTGGAGGATGTTCTGTGGAGAGAAAATGAAGACTTGCAGAGAGAGCAAAGAATTAGCAATGATATATAGGAGATATATTCCCTAATCCTGGAGTTTTAGAATAGGAGTACACATCCTTTTCCTAAAAGCAACCACCTTTGGAGTGAAGAAGGAACCTGTATCCTACCCACAATGGCTTTTTAAAAAAATTTGATTTATATGCCGCCCTTCTCCGGAGACTCGGGGCGGCTTACAGTGCGTTAAGCAATAGCCTTCATACTTTTGTATATTTATACAAAGTCAGCTTATTACCCCCACAATCTGGGTCCTCATTTCACCTACCTTAGAAAGGATGGAAGGCTGAGTCAACCTTGAGCCTGGTGGGATTTGAACTTGCAGTAATTACAAGCAGCTGATCTTAATAACAGTGAATTAGTCCACTGCACCACCAGGACTCCAGGGCTTGAGCAAAAACATAAGCTAAATCTGATTTAATTTTAATTGCATTAAGTATATTTATTAAAATTAATTAAATGTTTTCTCCTCTGTTATTTTGATACATTGTTCCATCAAAAATTATTATTTGAGGGGTCTGGCAGGTTGCATCCAAAGCTTAGAAGAAGATCCAAAGCTTAGGGAGATACAGATTTTCCCCCCTCTTTTTCAAGGTTTGGTCTCCTTGCTTCTTTATGTTTGTTAAAGCCAGTTTTCTTTCTGGTCTTGGAAACCTGTCCAGTTCAGGAAATACTGCACGTACAGGAACCCAGTGTTTCTGCAAAGCATCCCCCATGCTTTAATTTTTGCTCATTTTGTTCTTAGAGGATGCATTCTGAGGCTACCCTCTGCCCTAGGTTTTCAGCCAGCTTTATATCACTGAAAACACACTAGTTCACTCTTGCCCTCGTGCTAAGCTACAAGAAACATAATAGAAAAGGGTTGACAAGGTCAGAGCATGCAACTCTTGATTAAGAACAAGAGGCTTCTGTAGAAGAGGCTTCTGTAGACAGACTTCCCTGACTTCTGTGCTCCAGGCATATTTCCCACTAGTGATGAGTAGCCCTTGGAGACTGCAACAGATTCTTTGCAATGCTGACAGCTTGTTGCTCTCCGTGCATAAAACTTGCAACTGGAAAGTATTTATGAACGTTTGGAGCAGAGATGAGATGGATGTAGGTGGTGCCTGCAGTTTGTTCCCTGTTTGGGGGCTATAGACTACCAAGGAAAAGATTTTACAGCAATAAAAGAAGAAGAAGAAGAAGCCACCGTATTTATATATGAGAAAGTGTAAGTGGAAAGGCATAGTGAAGACAGTTGTATCAATTTTGGTTTGTTGGTTTCTGTCAGTTTTGGTTTGTACGGCTCCTTTGTCTTCATTTCCTCCTTGCTCTTTCCTGGCACATTAGATCCTTGGAGTGGAATTTGGTATTGGGTGCATAGTTTTGGAAGTGAAAAGGCAAAATTGTTCTAAGGCTTCTAAACTCCTCAAATTCTTATTTATGTTTTGGAAAGAGTCTCTTTTATGCCAAGTGCTGCATTTGGGAGAAATGTGCACTGAAGCCTCACCCATCCCCAAGTGTGAGTTCACAGTATGAACCCAAGAAGACCTAATTCTTTGCTCTGTCCTATAATACTACCTGCCCTATATGTAGTATAATTATTACCTGTAGTATATAATTACTTATATACTAATGGCAATGTGCTATGAATGCTGAATTGCACATATTTTTAAATAATATTTTATTGCCAGTTTGGTCATTTTAAATATCAATAATCTGTATACTCAATATTGGTATAATCAATATACTGTATATCAGATATACACTCTACTGTATTAACTCTGCTTATGGTGCATGTCATGCCTGGAACAGAGAAGTAAGGTATGAACAAATTCACTCTCTGGAAGCCAGAGGGCTGCCCCCAAATTCAGAAAGTTAAATTAGACATTGGATTGCCTCTCCTCCCTCTTTTCCAGCCTTGAAGTTGGAAGTCTGTGTTGAGCACACTTGATCTTGTGGCTGATCTGAGGTTATCGACAGACAGTGATAATTCACTAAATCTTAAGACTGTGTACCACTGAGGCATTCTGGCTGTCCTAGGTTATTATTTCAATAACTTTTCTGAATTTATTCCTTCCTGAATTAAACCACCTAATAAAACATTTTTTCTTCGTACTTTTCCCCTATGATTCAGAAACTGACAAGGGCATTCCAACCGAACAGTAGGATTCCTCTTGTGGTTTAGCATATTCCTGAAAATTCAATTTTTTTTCCAACATTCTCTTTGCTCCAGAAGTGGATACATTCTAGAACTTCTGAAATATATCTGTTGTCATCCTCAGATAGCATCATCCCATGTGAAGAAAATCAGAAAAGATAAGGATCCAGCATAATTCCAGACTGAATATAGTCATTTTAGCTCATAACTATTTTGCATATAATTCTTGAGAGAGTATTGCATGTGTAAATAATGTCTCAAATCAAGTATGACTTTTGATTACAGAAACAAAGCCCTATAATTTTCTTGGCAATCCTAATGAAGTTCTGAATCCTGGTTTTCTTTAGGAATTACAAAAACTGTATTTCTGAGGAGGTTTTTTTGGGTGATCTCTTATCCAAGCACTAATCAGGATTGAATTTCCATATGTTGTCTTCAAGAAGAGCCAAGTTTGCTAGGTGTCACTGCCTACTGGTAGGCAGTCTGTTAATTAATGGCCCTCCTGTTTTATTTCTTGACATTTTTTTGGTAGAAAGTCCCTTTCAGTATCTCATTACCCCTAATTTAAAATAATAGATGACTGTCAGGGCTTATTTACTGATATATTAATTCCAGCTCCAAATTCAAGTAGAAGCACACTTCTCTTATAGTCAGGTGTGATGCTACTGTACAACATCTCCTGTGATCTTACAGACTAGCAACATTTGAAATGAGCATAAATTAAATATCTATCCGCCTTAGAGATGTACATTTGTTGGCAATTGTGACCAGCATGTCATGATTTATAATTATCATATAGTTAAATCTCTTTGATCTTACAAGAAATTTTGTCATACTTATCAGCTTTGTGCATAAGGCCAGTAACATATAATCATTGCTGTTTTGATAGCTGGTGAAGGAGAATAATTGAAGGAAAATAATCTAAGATTACACTGTGCCAATTCAGAGGATTCTTTCAGGCATAAAAGCCTGATGAAAACATGAATGCTTGGCATGCAAAATGGCAATTCCTTCTACAATTGTCAGGGACAGAAGTGACTGTGTATCCCCAGGATGTAAGCTCTAGAAGAGCTATGCCCTTGCATTGACTTAAGAAATAGACTGCTAGGCTCTGGAGTCAGCTAAACAATTGCTCAAATTAATTTGACAGAATTGTTTGTCACAACATGGAACAGCTCCTTCTGTGTGCAAAAGAGAAAAACTGAAAATGGATAATTTGTCTGTTGTAAGGCTAAGCTGAATAAGACTTGGAAAAAGGTCTTCTAAATGCTGTAAAAATAAGGACAAGTCACATACAGCAGCCTAAAGTTTTTATCTCCATATCCACCCCCAGTAAAAAATAATAATAATATAAATTAATGATATTTCTGGTGCAGTCAAAATATTCTATTAATTTTATGGGGATTTAAAAAATATTTAGATCTAATCTAATTTTGATTAAGAACAACTTTAGGTCAAGTAAAGGGCAAGATATCATACTACATAGTTATCATTTTCACCAATAAAACAGAAATGTTTGTGATTTGATAATTGTGTGAAGATTAAATTGTGGTCCACGGGCTGCATATGGCCCTAGGCAGCTAATACTGCAGCCCCACAAAATTGAAAACTTTTAAATTTATTATGTGATTTATACACTGTACATTAACTGTGTTATATATTTTATATGCAGCCCAAGACAATTCCTCTTCTCTCAATGTGGCTCAGGCAAGCCAAAAGGTTGGACAACCATGGCTTAGATATTGAACCAAAGATGAAAGTTCATCTTCACTTTTATAAAAGTAGAGCAGTGATTTCATTTTGAAAAAAAAGTGTCATTTTAAGATTAAAGCTCAAGTAACAGAAAAAGGGGGTTTCTAAAAATAAAAAAAAATGCTGACATATGCTACTGACAACCATAAATCTGAAAATTTTGTACACAAGCATTCTTGTTTATTTGTTAGATTTATACTATATCTGACAACAAACACAACGTAAAAACCATTCATTTATTTAGCGTATGGCATCTACAGAGCTCATGCAAGGTATAGTAGGGAGCACATAAGCTTGCCCAAGATTAAAAAAACAAATAAACCTCAATTTATTTATTTATTTATTGGTTTGATTTATATGCTGCCCTTCTCCAGAGACTCAGGGCGGCTTACAATGCGTTAAGCAATAGCCTTCATACTTTTGTATATACCTGCTTAGTAGGGCTTTTGGGGCCCCCTAAGCGGTATTCTATTTTAGACAAAGTCAGCTTATTGCCTCCACAAACCGGGTCCTCATTTTACCTACCTCGGAAGGATGGAAGGCTGAGTCAACCTTGATTCTGGTGAGAATTGAACTCGCAGTAATTGCAGGCAACTGGCAGCTAAATACCAGTAGTTAAAGTCCACTGCATCACCAGGCGCATTCTAACTGCTGTGCCATCATTTTCTAGGCATAAAGGTCTGTTTGAGAGACTGCATATCTTCCCAATAGTTGCAAGAAAATCATAGATACACGCAGGACACCATCCATCACCCTTCTTGTATAGCCAGCCAAGAGTGATAAGGTCCTGTTAAAGTTATTGGATGAAGTCTTAGCAAGTACATCATTCTTTTTGCCTTGAGCCTATGTTCCCTTAGTCCTTTTCCAGTTCAGCAGATGTGTCAAAGCTACTCAGAACTGCCCTGCCCTTATCCACTACTATTCCTTGTACTTCAAAGGCATCACTGTTGGTTTGGTTTACAGAATTTACAGCTAAATACATGGGAATAGTATTACCTAATACACCCATTTAAAGGATTGCAAACAAGTAATTTTGTGTATCGTTCTTTTCTTTTTCTTATGGGTAACATGCTTATGCAATGATTAGACAAACTGACAGCTTTCTATGCTCTTATGTAATAAATAGTATTATCTGATATTATTTATCTGCTAGGCATTTTTCTTGAGAGAGAGAGAGAAATACACATATAGAGAGAAATACCAATAATTGTGGTATAATTACCATAATTATATACATTTTAGTTATTGTATAGATTTAAATTTTACTTGTTTTCAGAAGTTCATGGCAATATCTATAACATTCTTTTCTCCAGGCTTTCCTGCAACAAAAACTTGTGAAAGAAAGTGACTGGGCCCTAAGCTACCTAGTATAGTTCCCTGGTAGAGAATTGACTAGAACCTGGGACTTTTTTTATTCTACAACTTTAATCACTGCATCACACTGACCTTTATGTAGAAAAACTCAGATCGAACTATAGTATAGATGTTTGATGGAATCTTCAGGATAACTCGAATTCCATTCTCATTGTAGCTGAACGCAGCTGGATAAAATATATATTTAAATAATATATTTAGCAATATACTTTTACATAATATATTTAGAAGTGGCTTGTCTGTAATGCTTTTTTTTTTTTTACAATAAGGAGTAAAGCCAGGTTCCTCTTTTTATTTCTCCTGATGGCACATTAGTGTGATGGTAGATGTTGCTGTGTATTTGTTTTGCTCCTTTACTGGATTTAAACAGCCACCGGTTTGAACCAGCTAAATTTCAGAGAGTGTATAAATTCACTTTCAATCTGCTGTTCAAAGCAAAACTGAGTGCAGCTCGCTGTTAAAACAGTTTTATGCATGTTAAAGCTTACAGATTCAAGCCCTGATATTATTAGTTAAAAATGAAGAGAACCCTGGGAATTTCTACTGATGAGGGAAGCTAATATTAAGCTAAAAGAACAAATGCAGCAGGATGAAATAAAGCAGCTTTTTTTGTTCCTTTGGTGGCTTTTTACTTCTGCGGCAATGTCTCACTGCATCCTTTTATTTTAGATAGGTTTTTTTTAAAAGCTGTTTATGAAGCACATAGATAACTGCATATATTCATTATAAAGTGTGGGGTGTGTGTTTTTTTAAAAAACAAAAGCAAAATAGATCAAATTGTAAAAGATCAATCCCAGCACTTTGAACCTGGAAAAAAAAATCTTTTAACATTTAATGAACTATGTGCAGTTATGCTCATACCCTACATTCAGGATAAGAAGCACTGTGTGCGAATCCCAGAAAAAAATCCCCAGGCTTCAGAACAGTTCTTTTTTAGCAGTTAGGATGAAGTGAAAACAGCTCCCTTTCTTAAATGTTTGCCATTAAGATATATTCTTGCTCTTCTGGCACTGTCAGCTTTCTTGACATGATTTGAAAGAGCTTTGACTGAAGTAATTTTAGCAACCTATTTCATGCACTTCACATTAGCTTCACAGAAACATCTGCAGGGATATTTTATCATCTGTTAAAGTGTTCATTTCTTGCTTCCACGGAACTTCTCATTTCCACTAGATTTGTTTGCCATCTCAGGGCAAAAAAACCCAGGATAGCGTCCCATAAAAATGTTCACATGCTGAATTAGTGAAGCTGTAGTCGCAGAAAAATGCACAGCTTTGTGAGATGAATTTACAGAAGCAAATGTAAATCCTGATTTAAAATACCAAATGGATTACTATATACAGTAAATGTTTTAAAAGAGTCTCATGGCACCTGAATAACTTTCCTTTCTAAAGAAAAGTAGGGGCAGATGTACTTTGGGGGATGCTCTCTGTTTGTAATTTTGAAAGCATGTTATCGCTGCTTTCACAATGCAATTGGGAGGCTGGCCATTCATAAAATGGCTACAGTGTGGGATGTAACTAGCCACAAAGCACCAATATACAGAATGTTCTTGGTCATACTCTCTAACCTGTCTTCAAAATGCTTCTTGCTATCCCTGCTTAACTTTTGCCTTGTTTTGCAATAGATCAGCATGCTTTTAAACAAACTCTAGGTTAATTATCTATTTTTTTAAAAAAAAATCTAAGAAGTGCCTGGGCTCAGTTGGGGCTCAGAAGCATTCCTAGAAGTAAAAAAAGATGCAAGTGCACTGCTAGGAAGCTTTGCAGATTTGTTTTCTTCTTCAAAGAAAAAATATATTGTTAGTATACTTGTCAGAAAACAATTGCTTAAATATAAATATAAAATTCAGTTGGGTTGAGGACAGGGGTGGATTCTACTTACCTTTACTACCGGTTCGCAACGGGAGCTTCTGTGCATGCACAGATTGTCAATTATAATGTCCCGCTGGGTGGGCGGAGTCTCTCGCCGCTTTTACTACCGGTTTTTTTTTAATTTGATTTATATGCCGCCTTTCTCCGGAGACTCAGGGCGGCTTACAATGCGCTAAGCAATAGCCTTCATACTTTTGTATATTTATACAAAGTCAGCTTATTGCCCCCACAAACTGGGTCCTCAATTTACCTACCTTAGAAAGGATGGAAGGCTGAGTCAACCTTGAGCCTTGGTGAGATTTGAACCTGCAATAATTGCAGGCAGCTGATGTTAATAACAGGGCTTTAGACCACTGTACTATCCAAGGCTCTTTCTGTCCGGTTCTATAGAACCCGACAGAACCAGGAGCAACCCACCACTGGTTGAGGAGAATAATTAGATACATGAATATGCTATTTTTTAACTTGTTGATATAGATGTAAACAACAACCAACTCTAACCAACTCTTTGCATTTGATCTAATAAAAAATACACAATAATAAATTTTAAAAAGCATGTATATGTCCAGGAAAAAAAAATCATACAAAATACAGGTAGTCCTTAACTTACAATCACAATTGAGCCCAAAATATCTGTTGTTAGGTGAGACCGTTGTTAAGTGAATTTTGCCCATTTTACAATTTTCTTGCAATTAAATGAATCAACACAGTTGTTAAGTTAGGAAAATGGTTGTTAAGTGAATCTGGCTTCTCCATTGACTTTACTTGTCAAAAGGTTGCAGAAAGTAATCACATGATCCCAGGACACGGCAGTCATCATAAAGTCATATGAGTCTTATGAATTGGTTTGCAAGTGTCTTAATTTTGATCGTAAGTGGGTCAGGGCCATTTTTCAGTGCCATTGTAACTTCAAATGATCAGTAAATGAACTGTTGTAATTCGAGGTCTATGTGTGGAACAAAACCAGATTCCCCAATCACTCTGTCCCAAGGCCTGGGAGAATTGCTTAGCTTTTCAGTGCCTTTTGGAACACCATAAGGGTGGTAGCCATACAGATTTCTAGGGAAATACTATTCCAGAGAGTAGGCACTACAACAGTTTATCTCATCCACTGGTTTCATATCGATGTTTCTCAGGAAGGGTGAAGCTGCCTGAATCCAATCTTTTCCTCGTCAACAGTGATTGAAACAGACCATAGAGAAAGGAGGAGAATCACCATAATATGGTGCCTTCCACTCCCAAACTCTGCTGAAAGGGATACCATTATGACACTGTCACAATTTAAAACAATACAGCCAAAAGATGAACAGAGGTAGATGCAAGCATTTCATATGGACTCATCAGTACCTACTGATTTTAATACTGATATCTGAGGCTGATTTTAACCAATAACATGGTTAAAATCAGCCTCAGATATAAGATCTAGCAAGAGCATTAATTAAGCATATAATGTATGCAGGAAAGCAACCAATGGCAAGCCTTACACCCACAGCAGGCGTAAATTGATATAAAGCCATTTCTGCACACACAAGGGGGGCTTCAAATGCTTAACCGCCTCAGCAAAACGCAGGAAACAAGAGTTCCTGTGGCACAGTAGAACTTTAAATGCAGTTTTGATCCACCTAGGGACCCGTAGATAGTGTCTCTCGATGGCCAAAGAAGGCATTTTATGGCCAAGATTTGCTGTTGTTGTTGGATTACTCAAGGCTGTTTGGACCCATTTCATTTTTTCCCCATGTTTTATTTATTTTATTTATAGTACTTTTCGTCTCCATTGAACAGTGCGTGAACTGGGTATAATTCTTTAAAAATTCATAGTTCGCATATTTGTTTGGACCCATTTCAGAAGATGCTCCTTTATTCTGAAAGCCAAACACCTATCAGTTCTGCTGATGTAATCGTCTCCACAATTACAAATTGGTAAACACAATGAGTTTTGGTGCTGATAGGTTGTGTTTCCTTAATTAGGGGCAGCGGTAGCCTCTGGGTTTCATGTAATATGTGAAGCTCAGCCATACTGTTCAGTTAAGGTGTTTATCACAAGTGGCTGAGAGATCAAGGAGCACAAGGATGAATGCACCATCCTGTTAATGACCATCAGAAATCATTAACAAACATGACCAATGTTGTTTTTGTACTATATTTGTGCCTGAAATCTTACTGGAAAGGGTTCATATAATCCATTTCCTCCATGATATTTTGGAACCTACCTCCTTAAAACTTTCCTTCTTGGAGACTATAAAGAAATTGTCCAGGATTATTGAGTCCAGCAATGGTTTTTTAAAGGAGGGTCAAAGGAACCACCCACTTTCTGGGAAAAGCTGGACGAATCACTCCCAAACAGCTTTAAATACCCAGGAAAGGTTTGGATCTAAGAAACAGGTGACTGGGTTCACAGTTTGAAGGAACCTGTCCACTTCATCTGGAGCTACAGACTGAAACCCGACACAGGGAAACCCACAAGCAGCTTAACTGCACTTGCCTAGTTGGAGTCCAACTCACAGCAAATCTAAATGATTTTATCTCTGAGATCATTAGAATATTCTTCCAGCAGCCCAGGTAGATGTTCTTGTGATTCATCCCTACTCAGCAAAGAATGAGTGATCCTGATCAGGGTCATTGGATATCTATCTATGGATGCATAAAGGTAGTGAAATTACATTTTGCCACCATTACCGTCACATTATAATCCCAAATACGGGCTCTTGATCAGATTTGGTCAAATTTTCTCTTCCTCTAATGATGCTCCAGGCATCTCTTCTGGTGCTTCATTTCCCAGAGCTGTTTATAAAACTAAAACTAGGATCAGTGCACAGAGAGACGCTGTATAGAGACAATGCAATCTAAGGCTTCATTCCCAGCCCATTCCATTCTGTGACCAAAGCTTCAACTGAACGTCTACCTTATCCTCAGGGAAATATTCTAATAGGCCCTAAACCCGTGATGGCGAACCTATGGCACGGGTGCCACAGGTGGCACGCGGAGCCATATCGGTGGGCACGCGAGCTCAGCTCCAGCACGCATGCATGTGCCAGCCAGCTGATTTTTGGGCCTTCTGGGCCCACCAGAAGTCAGGAAACACACTGTTTCTGGCCTCTGGAGGGGGTGGGGAAGGCCGTTTTGCCCTCCCCAGGCTCTTATAAAGGCTCTGGAGCCTGGGGAGAGCAAAAAATGGGCCTACCGGGCCCACCATGTCATCACGTGCCAAAAGCGGGGGGAGCACGGGGGGGCAGGGCGCATAGAATTATGGATGTGGGCACACGTGCATGTGACCCCACCATGCTCCTCCCATTTTTGGCACGCAATGGCAAAAAGGTTAGCCATCACTGCCCTAAACCATTTTATATTCCTTTCAGTTTGGATGCTCATCCCATATGCTTGCCCATTCCTTGGGGATGTGGGGGAAAGGGGGACACCAGGTTTCCAGAAATTTAGAGAAGATTAGCAAAGTCAGGGTCATCTATGTAAACCCTGTACATTTTGCCTGGAAACTTACAGAGTCCTGCAACTTGCAAGGTGGCATCACATGGTATTATACTTAGAACATAGACACATAGGACTAGAAGAGATCTCAGAGGTCTTCCAGGCCAAACCCCTGCTTGAGGCAGGAGCCTTATACCATTGCAGTCAAATGGTTATCCAGCCTATTTTTGAAAACCTCCAGCACCCACAACTCCTGGAGGCAAGCCAGCGGTGAAATCCACATTTTTTTACTATAGGTTTTGTGGGTGTGTCTTGGTGGGCGTGGCAGGGGAAGGATACTGCAAAATCTCCAGTCCCACCCCACTCCAGGGTAAGGATACCGCAAAATCCCCATTCCCTCCCCACTCCAGGGTAAGGATACTGCAAAATCCCCATTCCCACCCCACTCTGGGGCCAGCCAGAGGTGGTATTTGCCAATTCTCCGAACTGCTCAAAATTTCTGCTACCGGTTCTCCAGAACCTATCAGAACCCGCTGGATTTCACCCCTGAGGCAAGCTATTCAATTAATTAATTAATTACTCTCACTGTATGTACCTGCCAAGTCCACAATTCATATTCAGTGTTTTTAAATTGCAGCACCTTATGAAATATGTCCGGAAGATTATTTGATATCAATGGTTTGGAAAAGGACGCCAGCAGGGGATATGGCATTTAATCGATGCCCTCTTAATGCTACAGGTATTGTTACTAGGTTTTTTGTTTTTGTTTTTTTGTAAATCCAATCTGTATTATTATAAATCAGAAAACATATTTCCCCTTTATAATTTTATATGATTACTGTATTCTTTAAACTGAACTCTTCCAATCCTAAATAACGTATACATTACTTTTTAAAATCTATATGTTTCCCACCTAGTCTCCCTGTAGTTCCTGTAGTAAGCAATTACTGATTTATTCTTCAACTAGTTCACTGGAAATAATGGCATGCTCAACATAAAATTCAATAAAATTCATAATATTACTATAGTTTACACTGATCCAGTATTGTTGAGCTGTTTTTCCTAAGGAAAAGCTAATGCTTCCTATTATAATGTAATGTTTGTGTGTGCATGCTCTCAACAAGTATACACAATTCCTCTGAATGGGCTTCTTTCGTTGATTTTGACTTGTGTTTCCATTGCACTTTTCCCCCTCTCCCCTTGTTCCTCCTTCTCCTTGTTCTTTATGACTCACAGGTACCACTAGCAGGCGCTGCTCTCTCAGCCTTCACGGAGTGGCCTTCTGGGAACAGCCGAGCTTTGCTAGATGCATATCAAATGAGTACAAACACTTGCAGCATTCAGTAGGTGCAAAGCCAGCTTTAGTACTTGCTCTATTTATTCATTGCTAAACAACAGCATTAAGGGGATAAACTGTTTTGCTATTCAGTCAGATCATCGGATATTAAAGAAAAATAAACATTGCTAGAGGTTGGGGGAATATGCATGCCATTTGTTTTCCTCTTTTATTTTATTATTTTATTCCATTTTATTTATTTATTTATTTACTTTTCTCAGAGTTCATGTAATTATAAAATAATGCATGGTTTCTAGCCTTTCTATTTTTTCTCTTATAAAATGTTTATAGGCAGTGGAAGCAACAAACTTCTTTAGGTTTACTGGGAATCCTGATTGTGAATATATTAAATTTCCTGAAGCTACAGAACACTTTATAACTCATTCAGCCCTTTAATGGTACGCCCATAAATCAGTGGCAGGGATACATTTTTTTCTCAGTTCTACTTCAGCTGAGAACAAGCACGAAGGATAACCAAAGAAAAATGATAGAAGTGCAGATTGCTTTTGAAAAGTGAACCAAAGATCTTTCTTTTCCAGATAATATGAACATATGGAAGTTCATTTGCTTCCATTCTAAATATTGTTTAACCTGCAATGATATTATTATTATTTTTATTCATTAAACATGAAACTCAAGTCAACTGAACATTTAAAAACATATCACAAATACCATTGACTGATACTGATGGTTGATACGGGTTGCTGCCAACATCCTAGGTATCAAGTATCTTCAATTATTATTATTATTATTATCTCTTTTATTCATTAAACATGAAACTCAGCCAACTGAACATTTAAAAGTGTATCACAAATACCATTGACTGATACTGATGGTTGATACGGTTTGCTGCCAGCATCCTAGGTATCAACCAACTACATTATTATTATTATTATTATTATTATTATTATTATTATTATTTACTTTATTCATTAAACATGAAACTCAGTCAACTGAACATTCAAAAATGCATCACAAATACCATTGACTGGTGCTAATGGTTGATACAGGTTGCTGCCAGCATCCTAAGTATCAACTAAGTATTATTATTATTATTATTATTATTATTATTATTATTATTATTATTTTATCATCATCATCATCTACACAATTTATAGGCTGCTCCAATCAATTGACTCTGAGTGGCTCCCCAAATTCATTCTCGGGATTAAAACAAATAATCTTAATAGTACTTATTAGGGCAAAAACAACCAGTCAAAAAATATTGTAACTATTTCTCTCATTCTCCAAATGTAGTTTCCTCCCTATTTTCCTCTTTTCACAAGACCCCCATAAATACTACCCTAAGGTGCTTTTGTTTCTATGTAATTTAGATTGCATAGGAGTACATAGTTCTCTATAAATGCATATCAAGCACATACCAATTAGAAATGCTATTCCTGCTGTTGCCCTATTCCTCCTCCTCTGTGGCGAGTGGAAGAGCATGCACACATCTCCTTGGGAATTTCAAAGTAGCCCTGCTGTTCTTCCTCACTTCTTCCCCAATCAGAAGAAGTGTGACCTAGAAAGAAGCAATGCTACTCTTCCTTCTGAGCAGCTCAGAGGTGCTATTCAGCAGGTTCTGGAGAACTGGTAGCAGAAATTTTGAGTCATCCAGAGAACTGGCAAATACCACCTCTGGCTGGCCCCAGAGTGGGATGGGAATGGGGATTTTGCAATATCCTTCCCCCAGGAGTGGGGAGGGAATGGAGATTTTGTAGTATTCTTCCCGTGGAGCGGGGTGGGAATTTAGATTTTACAGTATCCTTCTCCCGGAGTGGGGTAAGAATGGAGATTTTACAGTATCCTTCCCCTGCCATGCCCACCAAGCCACACCACGCTCACCAAGCCACGCCCACACAACCAGTAGTAAAAAAAATTGAATTCCACCACTGGGCCAGCTGCCACTGACAGAGCTCATACTGAACCTAACAACTCATTGTGAATACAATAACCTTCAGATGTGAATTTTCTCTTTTCATATACTTGTTTTTTTTTGGGGGGGGGGGGGAGAGATGAAAACAAAAGTACAATAGAGATTATCCTCATTTAATGACTGCCTCATCAGGCAACCATTTGCCCTTACAGCAGTAATTACTAAGTAACTTTGCAACTAATTCTCATATTTATAACCTTCAAAGGTTTGTAAAGCAAAGTAAGCTGAAGTACGATAAATAACCATAGTTGTGGTTTTCACTTAGCATCCACTTTGCTTGACAGTGGAGTTGCTGTGAGGAGCCCTGATTGTGGTCACTAAATGAGAACCGCCTGCATCAATTTTTCCAAATAACCTTAAAGTGTTATTTAAATTAATAGAATTGTATATAAATATAATATACCAACTTACTGTTCTTAAAAAAAGAAATTAAAATTCAAAAATGCATTAAAATATAAAAAAATAGTCATTGATTACAAAATTCCAATTACCAATTTGTCAGAAATCCTCTCCCATGCTATATATATAAAGAATCAGATTGCAATATGTGCATAATCTAGTATGAAAAGTCAGGCATAGATTTGGCTTTCCAATGTTGTCTAACAATTCTCTTGGTTCCTTTCCTCCTTTCCAACTTAATTCATATAACACAACTTCTGGTGCCATTTCTACGTTCCATGCAGTCTAGAAGAATATATACATGCTCGGTGGACATTAATTGTTGTTTTGAAACAAAAAATATTGTTTTGTTTGTCTTAAAAACATTACTTTTTCTGCATTTCAGTTAATTTGATTCCATTGTTTCTATTGTTCGATATAGTAGCAAGCACAGTCTTGCAATTAAAGAATTGTAGGTGATGTATGAGAAAATACACATAAAGATATACATGCTGATCATTTGACCACATTCAAGTGTCTTTGGCAAAGAAAATACTGATTGCACAAACAATATGCTCAGAGAAGCTTTCTCTAAGAAGGAAATGAGGAACATATTCATCAGTGTTCCGTCAATTCAGTAACTGATTCATCTACATGTGATGAGCAGCTGGCATCAAGCACTTAGACCAGCACTCAAAATGTTATACTTTCCTGTCCCTGTTTGGTCATTCAGAAAGTATTGCAAGGCAATTATGGGGTGATTCTCTCTTTGTGTGCATATATACATGCATACACTCACGTGCACATACAGACATGCATATGCATGAATGCTAAAATCACATCCTTAGATACAGGTTTTATTTGCATCTCCTGACATCAGCTCTGACAAAGGTTGTTGTTGTTCTTTGATCTTTTAAAACAAGAACACAAATCTTATTAGGTGTTTGAAGAATGATTTTTCTTTCTTAAACTAGGCTATAGTGATCGACTCACTGTATTGTTCTTGATTTTGCCCCTCCCATCAGCATTACAATCTTGTTCTCTACATTCCTGTTACCTCCAAATGAAGGGATGGTCCTTTTAAATGAGCCCATGGCACACTCCCAACTTAATGAGCAGTCATTTCTTAAATGGAAAAGTTACAGTGGAACCTAACTATTCTGTCACATCAGATATGAAATGAAATGTACCTGTGAACTCTAAAAATGGATTAGATTACACATTTCTGGGTCATAAAAACCTAATCTCTGAAAAGCATTTCTCATTCTAATATGTTGGAAACCAGAGAGAGAACAAATAGTTACCAAAAATAGCATGTGCCCTGTAAAATATACCTCTATTCTTTTTACAAATTTAGGCCACAAAATTTGGTTTTCTTTTTTTTTCTCCTCGTATTATTGCAGCTGCTACAATGAAATGGAACTTGAATAAAAGAGCTGTGAGGTGAATAATTATTTGTTTCTGTTGCAGTTCATTAGAGCCAATTTCAATTTTTTTGTTCCAAATAATATTACAAAATTCATATATCTTCAGTCCTTTCTTTCCTTGATGAAATTTCCTTGCTCTAACACTGGGAATTGAAGGCTTCTATCCAATTCATTTATTCCCTAGACAGTTCATTATAGGAGTCAGGTAGAATTTTTGACTTCAAGTAGATATGAAATTGGTATTACAGGATTCCTGTTCCCACAAGGCTTTCTATTTTTGCCACTGCTCTTTTCTCTCAAAATCCTTTCTTTTCCACTCCACCCCTATATTTATTGATAAGGACCATCTTATATTGAAATACTTATTTTAAATATATATCTTCCTCCCTGCCTTCCTCTTTCTTTCTTTCTCTCATCACAGTTTTAATTCTTCTCTGGTGCAACAGAGATCTGCCCTAGTCTGATTCTTGCCTTATCTAGGTTCTCTGAGCATCAAAACCAGACCAAGCAACAATCAAATTGTCAACTTTTCTTTTGTCATTCCCAGAACCAGGATATAAAAGTCCTTCTTTGGAGGTCACTGATTTGCTGGTGCATATTAGTACGAAGGTAGAGAGGTTAAATCTGTTTTCCTTCCTGATAATAATTTATAATATCAGAAAGGAATCACTAAGAAGAGTTGCAAGACTGTTTTTAATATCCCATTGGTCTGGGCACCTGACAGAGCATTGAAAATCAAGATAGTCTGTTATTTTCAGACAAATAGTTGTCTCCTATTTATATCATCTCCTCCTCCTACTACTACTACTACTACTACTACTACTATCAGAGTTTTACAATCTAAGCAAGATGTCTGGCTGAAAGGCAAGTACAGAAATGTTTATATTGGAGTCATGTGTATAATTCCATAATTACCATCAAAGGTGGTATTCAGCCAGTTCGTACTGGTTTGGGCGAACTGGTAGCAGAGATCGCAGGTGGGCCTGCCCACCCGCCCCAGCTCTATGCTGTCCTGTTTAGACACAGATTTGAGGCCGGGTGCATGCGCAGAAAGTGCGCACATGCGGCGAACCGGTAGCAACAAAATGTGAAATCCACCGCTGATTATCATGATGGTCAATTCATCTCAATGGCAAACTTCTCAATGGCGAACATCACTTACTACCAACTAAAAGATTCTGTGGAATTATTCCATGATTCCTCTTTGATGGAGTACCTTTGTAGAAAAGAAAACATTGGGAGAAACCATGATCAGACATGATGGATTTACAAGGGAAAGTCCATTCTTCGTCAGTATCTAATGTCAAACTAATGGTCTTTATGGTCAAACAACCTCTTGATTAAAATAATCATTTGTGCTATAATATCCATATTCTACATCATTTCTGCATTAATAAAAAGCAGGCAATTATCAGAAATTACTATCTTTAAAGTTAAATTAAATTTCATTTAAAACACCTTAAGCAGACCTACTGGCACATTAAGACTAACCATATTTGTGCACAAACTTTTGTATACAAAACATTACTTTAGGTTGACTGCTTCTCAACAGT
This sequence comes from Ptyas mucosa, assembly GCA_012654045.1. NCBI lineage: Eukaryota > Metazoa > Chordata > Lepidosauria > Squamata > Colubridae > Ptyas > Ptyas mucosa. The sequence goes on along the minus strand of WNWU01000017.1, from coordinate 2,209,633 downwards.
AGCAACAGTAAACAAGTAGAAAATCTATCTGTATAAGACTTTTGTATATTTGACCTGATTGCTGTCCTTTAAGGTGCCAACAGCTATTTTTTAGCATGTATTCGGTGCCTTTACAAAGCATGCTGAGTATTTGAAGAAAATGCTGCTCAAACAAAGCATGCCAGTGAATAAGATGCCCCACCCCACATACACAAAGAAGATACTGTTCTAAGAGAAATCACTTGATGTAGTAATTTCAATGAGATGACCAGCATGATTTGATTGGCTTAGTACAATGTTCATGAGAAATACTCAAACTGGGGCAAATTTTTAAAAGTGGTATTTGGTCAGAAGGAGGCCATAAATGGAGGCCAAATGAGGTAGTGATATAGGAAAATTATCCCCAAATTTTGCGGTTTTTCCTTTTTCTGATATATCAATGCCACAGCATAACAGGAAGCAACAGCAGCTGCTGCTATTAGGCTTGCATGGATGAACAGGGCATACATATATACTCATATTATACCCTCTGGAGAAAATTTCAGTTTGGAAACACTATGCCAGAAAAATAATAAATCCTTCTCCCTGCTTTATTTCTCTGATAACATGAACAGGCCTCTGTGCACATTTTAAGTATAAAAATGCCTGGAGATGTAAAACTTGCCATAACATGCCTAAGTTTACTCCTGTGTAAAAGAGAAATAGTTTGTTACTAAATCACTAAATGATGATAGTTTGATGAAGAACAAAACATGAGATACCTTTTTAAGTGATTCTTTTACCTGGCAATCATATTTGCTATGAAAGTTAAATATAACAAATGATTCTTTATTTATGTTTGTGGCTATGTCACTTTGTATAAGACAATATTTTGAGCACACATTGTGATTGTTTATTTTTTATGTCTGTGTTCTAGGAAGAATCATTGCTATAGTGATGGCAATATTGCTGCCATGTTCCCTCTGGACTGTGACATGTTAAATAAACTATGTTTAAATTTTATGTGAGGACATTGAAATGTTTTTAGATTCTCATTTTCTTAAAATCATTCCTTGATATGGTCAATTCAGCTAAAGGCCTTTCTATAATCAACAACACACATACAGTGTTACCTTGATATTCATCGTTAATTGTTTCCAGGAGGTGCGATGAGTACCAAACAAATAATGTAGAAGTTACAATGCAGACGACACCAGCAAGTTCTAGCTTGTGCATTGAATACAAACAAACCATGAGTACTAGGGCAAAATTTTCCTGTCAAAATATGTTGACTGATAAATTCAATGAGTTTCAAAGCAATTGAGTACCAGGATACCACTGTACTGACTTCTTTGTATTCTGTAACTCTCAATAACTTGGCTGTACATCAGCAATAATATCTCTTTTTTCTAGATTTTTTCTAAAACCAGCTTGGAAATCTGTATCTTCCTTTCCAGAAATTAGATTGATTTTTTAAATTTGATTTTGGTTTTATTAAATTTTTATACCACCCTTCTCCCGCGGGACTCAGGGCGGTGCACAGCCGAGATAAAAAACATAACATACAAAATTTAAGAACAATTTAAAAACATTAAACAATTTCGGCCCAATAATTTAAAACAACTCAATTAAAACCAAATTCAAATAAAACTGGGAGGAAGGGATCAAGCCAGCCCTGCTAGATGGAATAGATGCGTTTTCAGGGCCCAACGAAAAGTCCGGAGGTCTGTTATTGTGCGTATCTCAGAGGGTAGGTCGTTCCAGAGGGCAGGCGCTGCCACAGAGAAGGCTCTCCCCCTGGGGGTCACCAGCCGATTTTGTCTGGCTGCAGCACCCTGAGGAGGCCCTCTCTGTGCGAGCGAACTGGCCGGTGGGAGGCTATTGGCGGCAGAAGGCGGTCTCACAAGTATCCCGGCCCTAAGCCATGGAGCGCTTTAAAGGTGGTTACCAACACCTTGAAGCGCACCCGAAAGACCACAGGAAGCCAGTGCAGCTCATGCAGGAGAGGTGTCACATGGGAGCGCCCCGTCGCTCCCATAATCCCCTGCGAGGCCGTGTTCTGGACTAACTGCAGCTTCCGGGTACACCCCAGGGGGAGCCCCATGTAGAGAGCGTTGCAGTAGTTTAAGCTCTAGATTAGATTAAGCTCTAATCTGGGTTAGATTGCTAACCTGTGAAAGTAAGAATATTATGCAATGTATTTTTGCACACTCTGTTTAGACTTGTTTCTTGGTGTTCATACGTAGACTGGTCTCTTTCCAACTGTTGCACACTATGTCATTCTCCAGACTTGCTATCATAGTTTCACTAGATATTTTACTGATTCTTCTGTCGCTTGCTATATCTGCAGATATATTATGAAATCCTCTAACCTTCCAATCTGGTACCCATTGATATCCTTTGGTGTACTAATTTGAGGTTGGTACTTTCTTCTGAGTTTGGACATCTTTTAAAATATTTTCTTTATTTTTCTGTGTCTGTTTCCATCTTCAGTATATTTAGATATGTCACTGTAGTACTGTTTAACAGCTCTCTGGAATTCTTTGTTAAATGTCTTCCTGAAATCTTTGTCTTTTTGGCCAGGGGTTCTCTTCTTTGCAATTTGCACAATTTGTTCTGCCATCCAGTTTTCCTTCTTCTGTTTCTTCATCTTTGGCAGTCTCTTCTCACATTTATTCTTAACAAAGGCTTTGATTCCATTCCACATAATTGAGTATTTTACTTCTTTGTGCCAATACTTTACTCAGTTTGATTTCTGGGAGCTCTGAAGATGTCCTTGTATATAACATTATTTTGGTTGTTTCAATACTAGGTTAGGAATGACAAAATCAATGGATTAACAAAAAAAAAAGCTATTCTTCTGCTTCATTTCTGTTTCCTAGACCATGTAGTTCAACTATATTTTCCTCCTTAGTATTTTGAACTTCAACATTCTAGTCTCTAGGCACAAACAGCACATGTTTCTTGCATGTTCTGTCAATTTCAGATTGAACTTGATTATAAAATTTGTCATCTTCTCTGTGCATTGGTGGTTGGAGTACTAACTTGGATAATCATCATATTAAACCATTGTTCATGAAGTCTAATTGATATTATTCAGTCACTGCATTATACGCAGCTGTGTTTGCTATGCCCTTCCTAACTCTGCAAGCTATGCCATCCCTTCATTGTTTTTCAAGCCCTGAGGAACAAACAGTTTAATTTTATGCCTGAAAGTGTCTAATTCTAGTCCATTTCAATCATTTGGTGTCTAAGATAACTGTGCGTAATCAATTAATTAGTTTTCATTATGTTGTGTTTCTCCATGCTTTTACTTTTACATTTCATGTTCCTATGTAGATCTGCCTTTGCAGCTTTTAATTTTTTCCCCTGAAGGCAACATCAGAAACCAGACATTCCCCCAGATTTTCAGCTAGTCATAACGTAAGACCATTGGTATGCTAAAGGATCCCCAGTTATCTCAGTAGCATATTGAGTGCCATTTGGAAAGAGGGGCCCATTATCCAGTGCTTTATTATCAATCACTTTAAATTGTTATACATGAAGTTTATTGGTAAATTACAGGAATAGTTTATTATTGCCTTCTCTTGTGCAATGTGAATTGATGCCTTTGCGGTTTTCAAGAAAGTATAGGTGTGGCAGATCCTGGGGGTGGAGTTAAAAGAGGGATCAGCCTAGAATCCTAATGTATCCACAAGTGAATTCCGTTGACCCTTATGTAATTCCAAGCAGATGCTTACCATTAAATGAAAAGAGTCCTGTGCATAGGCATGAATAACAATAAATCATTGGTCAATAAATCAGAGCTGGTGGCGCAGCAGACTAAAGCAATGTTATTAACATTCAGCTGCCTGCAATTACTGCAAGTTCTAATCTCACCAGGCTCAAGGTTGACTCAGCCTTCCATCCTTTCTAAGGTAGGTAAAATGAGGACCCAGATTGTGGGGGCAATAAGCTGACTTTGTAGAAATATACAAAAGTATGAAGGCTATTGCTTAATGCATTGTAAGCCGCCCTGAGTCTCCGGAGAAGGGCGGCATATAAATCAAATTTAAAAAAAAAATAAAAATCAAAGTTTAATTGGACCTTATGCATGGACCTGATCTTCTGTATCTGATAGAAAGTTATCATCTGCCTCCAGTAGCTTCCTATATCACTGCTGTCCTACATAGGAACCTGCTTGCTTAAGTTGGGGGGCTTGAGTGATCCTTTATGGAGTATATACTCCTGGCCTTCTTTACTCTTTCTCCAATAGCAAGATAAACAGCCATATAATCCATTTAAATAAACAGATAAATAGCAAGATATACTGGGTTTGCACACTACACTAAATTGTATAACTATAGTACAATGAATAAATCACAATTGGATGGTTTCACAGAATTTCCTATGTGGATGCAGGAACTAAGAGGAAGGGAAAATCAGCTAGCTAAGGTAAAAAGCCAGAAAAATGAATAGTGTGGCAATGACAGTGTTAAACAGTATCCAGGTGATAGGACAATTAACTATTAACAGTTCCTCCACCAATTTCCGAAAGCTGTTCAGTGTAGCAGATACAGTTCACAAACTATTTTTCCCTGTCTCTATCTGCATACCTACCCAAGTGACTGTAATTAATCTTAATATAAACCCAAAGAACCATGGCATAGATTAACAGCCTGAGTGTATTTAAAATACAGTCACAATATATCACCCCATGCCTTTGTTTCCTAAAATAAGAAGAACCATATCTTTTGGCCCCAAGTTTTATCTGTCAGCATACCATTTTTAAAAGTAACCATTCAACCTAGATTTTTGAAATTCAGCTTCCTCCTCCTTGATTCTTCCTCTTGTCAACTCGCATTATATAGATAAAAAAGACAAACTCTTAAAGACGTTCTCCTTGATTAAACATAATCAGAAGGCAAATTCTTCACACAGCATTTCAGTGTCAACAGGATTAATATTAGATAATTGCAATATTAAGAGATAAGATTGAAAACAATTATTTGCTTACAGTCCAAATAAAAATGGGTAACACAGACATTCCACAAACAGCGAAGTTAAAGTCATTCCACAGACTGTGGGTTCAAGAGGGAACTTGAGCTTTTGGAGTAGATGCATCTGTGTAACTTATACTTGCTGAATAACAGACCAACAAGGACATAACATTGTTCATTTTTAATGGTGTTCCATAAAACCCGTTCCATAACAGATTTCTGGACGGTTGTCCCTAATAAAATTGGTAGATAGGTTCCAAACATAATGTAATATTGCTTCACATAAAAAAAATATACAAAATTTTCTAAACTGTTTTAAGAATTTTGTGTAGGCATTGTCTAGGTTTTTTTTATAACTATATTTGTGGGAAAACTGATGGAGCCATCTAGCTATAAAAATCAGCATCATGCCATCTGTTATTTTGGACATAAAACCTCATACAGGGTAAACATATGCCACAGAAGGCAAGACTGCTGTCCCTATAAAATTGGCAGATACAACTTGCTAAGCCAACACAGCAATATTTTTCTTACGTAAAATTATTGAAATTATGGGAATCTGTCTGTTTTGGTCAATACTGAATCGAAGAACAAGGACTTATCTTGGCAATGGCTAATGGTATTAAAAAGGGGTGAGGTAATGTATTTAAATATTGAGGTTTGTATAGGAAAAAGAATTTCAGTTGTAAGAATAGCCAAATGAATAGAGGAGGATTATCCTAAATTCTTCTCCTATTTCTACTCATACCCTTTCAATCTTTATTTCCATTCAACTTCGTTTCATGTGGCTCATTATTGCTACTTATTTGGCCTTTCCTTATCAATTTCCGTTGACCATTTCATGTTGGGTTAATATTACAGGAACTTGATTCTTCTGTTTATGCTTTTTTAGCCACGGTGATCCATGCTCAAAATGATACAAAATAGGGAGGGGGGGAATCAAAAACGCTTATTTTATAACATAAGCAAACTTCTATTTTATTTTCCAAACAAAATAGCTTTGTTTGGAAAATTAAACAAAATTGTCTGACTATCTATTACCTTGTCTAGATATAAAGGGAAAACAATGACAATTATTTTATACAATTTAGCAACTATACAATCACATGTTTGTTTAAGCAGTATTTTCAATTGCTTGGAGGAATTCAAAGATGAAGATAATTAGCACATTTCAAAATTCTTCATTAACAGTTACAAAAAGTAACCAAACTATTCACATTGATATTATAATCAAAACATCATATAAATATATACTTAAAAGTAAACAATTCAAATTACATATTAAGATTGGAACTACAAAAGCATAAACGTAACAGGAGCAAAAATATATTTTATCCAAAATAAGTATCATTTGATATAACTTGTATTGAATTGAATTGTAGGCACCTTGAATTGGAAGGGCAACGTTTTGTAGTTAGTCACAGAACAGTTGGAAATGAGGCAAAGACAAGAACCAGCCCTGCAGAAATCACAGGTGCATGGGCTCTATATACATATAATTGGTGAACTTTGAAGTTCAAGAGTTATTAAATCTTCACTTTCTTTCAGCCTAACATACCTTGCAGAAAATTATAGTGACAAAAGAATTGTTTATAGGAAGGAAGGGAGGGAGGGAGGGAGGGAGGGAGGAGCCTGAGTGGCGTAGCAGGCTAATGCCTCCTATTAAAGCAGCATTTAACATCCAGCTGCCTGCAATTACTGCGAGTTCTAATCTCACCAGGCTCAAGGTTGACTCAGCCTTCCATCCTTTCTAAGGTGGGTAAAATGAGGACCTGGTTTGTGGGGGCAATAAGCTGACTTTGTATAAAATATACAAAAGTATGAAGGCTATTGCTTAACGCATTGTAAGCTGCCCTGAGTCTCCGGAGAAGGGCGGCATATAAATATAAATAAAAATTTAAAAAAAATATTGCTCAAAAGAGTGGCCCATCCTGTAAAGTATATATTTTTAAAAATCCCTCCCTGCCTGACTGCCAGCTTTTACTGAGCAAGAAAAGGGAAAGGAAGAAGGAAGTTCCTTACAGAGTCATAAAATATAAGCAGCCCCATGTGATAGAATCAAAATGGCAAATAATATTTGTAAGTAGAAATACCTACAATAAAACAACTGCTTCACACTGTGATTAAATTTAACTCATGAGGAATGTTATTATTGTACTTGAGCCAGTTGGAGTTCTACTCATAGAATTAGGGACTTGTATAATTTGCGCTTAAATTCTCTAGCTTAAAAGATCTCAATTAAATAATTAATAAAACAATAATTTGATTGCAACTAAAAACCCAATGCACCTTTGCCACAGGAACAAAAGAGAAGATAGCATGGTTAACTGAATCTGGATTGCTCTTGCCAAAATATCTTGACAGTATCTTTAATCTACTGATTTATTGATGACAAAATAATCTCTTCCAAAAGAGCATCTAATGTTTTTGTGCATAATTTGGAAATATTTCACAGTCAAAGTCACAAAAGTGTTTTCATCTCTATATATTTTGCATTCAAAATATCTAATACCAAGTGAAGGGACCACTTATTTTATTGGACTGCAAAGACATTTTCTGTTATAATTTTTAAAAAAAACAATCAAGGAAATAAAATATACTTTATTTACTAGATTGTTATGTAGAACATAATTGTTATGTAGTACAATAATTATGTAGAAAAGAGTAGTATAAGCCTTGCTATCTACTCAGTGGACAATTTTGGGTAAAATAGACTCTGCTCTTTTACATACAATTCTGAGTCCCTTTGCTGTTTACTTCAAGGTTGTCTTTTTTTCCCCTAAGAAGGTATATTTTATCATCATCCCTTGACTTCATGTCATAATTACCCAATTTGTTGGTTTATTTTTCCCCCCTCTTTGAAGCCACTGGATTTTCCCCTGTTTATCCTTTATTCTGCTGGTCCTGTTGCTGGTCCTTTTTCAAATAAGATATGTAAGATGGGGGCAACAGAGCAGAAAATATGCAATAAAAAGCTCCCATATATACGTGAATGGCAATATATAGTTCTTCTCTTTTAACAAGGACATATCACCATTTCCATGTGCAACAGTGACTGTCTGGAGAAGTTCTATAGTAACTTCAAACATCAAGTCCAGTTACATAGACAAAAAGAGATTTTTCCATCTATTCCTCTTAAAAGTGTTTGTTTGTAAATCACACTTAGAAACGGTCCACCTGCCTCATAGAGTGATTCTATGTGGTTTAGATCACATCATCCATTTAAATTCAAAAGAAACAGCAAGGGAGATAGAAAAAAAGAAGAGTGTCACCTGGCAATTGCATAGAGTTGGATTTTGCTTCTTAAGAAATCAGCTGGGTAAAATAGAACTTATTATGCTGTGCCAAAATAAATTCCAGCATGTTTTGATCCCATCAGTCACTCATCTTAGGGGATAAATTACTCAAAACTACAGCAAGCCTGAGTCAGTCAGATTCTACTGTGCTATTCTTTTCACACTTATCCCTATGACATACATAATATAAAAGAACCTATAAATCAATGCTTTGCCAGTGACTTGAATAGAATGTAGATTGCTATCATAAAGTGGTTATTTGCTATCATAAAGTGGTTATTTGTGCAGTGATGTCTGTTTTCATAGAAAATATGTATGAAAGCTCCATATAAAGCTACAGCTGGTTTTTTTAAAATAATATTCCTCCAGATTCTCCAGTTCATTAGATCTGCACCAGCTTTTTGTGTGATTTTTCCAGCCCCCTAATACACACACACACACACACACACACACAGACACTCTCTACATAATTTCTGCAAATTATGTCATAATATTATAAGCCTAGGACTTGTAAGCATAGAGCTAAAACTAGGAGGGAGCTGCGGGCATGCAGATGAGTCTGTTTTTGATCATTTCCATGCTCCTAAGTGTCATAGTAAATACACAAAGATCTGTATGGACAGTGTAAATGTTTTGACTCAAAGCATTTACCCAGCAATTTATACAATAGAGTTCTTGAACTTGGAAATGTTTATAGCTGGAGTTCCTAACATTTGTTCCATCGTATCTCCCTTTTGTGTAATTTTAATGTGCATGCAGTACACTATCCTTAAAAACTCAAACACCAAAATGAACACAGATGAACAATGAAAACAATGCAATGAAACTTCAGGAAAGGTTCTAACTGTGTGAAGGTCTCAAAACAAGCAATCACAAAGTGAAACTCAGGCCACAGCTTTATACACCCCTCTCACCCTTTCCAAAATAATTTTGTAGCATTTTAAAAATATGTAGGAGAATAGATTCTAATGTTTTTATTTTCCTTTATTATTTATAGATTAAAGAACATCTTGCGAAAGGACAGAGGACACTGGCTGGTGAAGGAATGTCTCAGGTGACGAAGACTCTTTTGGATTTAACTCAGAGGAAGAATTTTTACGCAGGGGATCTTTTAGTTTCTGTGGAAATTCTCAGAAATGTTACAGATACATTTAAGAGAGCAAGTTACATCCCTGCATCAGATGGTGTTCAGGTATGTGAAACCATAATTATGGAACAATATGGAAAAAAAAAATAATGTATTTATTATTACTATTATATTTTTTATATCCTGCCTTTATAAACAACTTAAAGTGGAAAACATATTGAATATTCATTCTTCCTCCTATTTTCTCCACAACAATTGTGTGAGGTGAGTTGGGTTGCAAGAGAGTGCCTGGCCCAAGGTCACCCAGCCGTCTTTCATACCTATGGCAGGATTAGAACATCCTAGAGTTTCTAGAATCTCCTGGTTTCTAGCCTTAACTAGACTAAACTGACTTATAAAAAGGTTTACATGCAGACTGACTAAGATTCGGTTCCTAACATCTCCAGTTAAAAGAATAATCAAGGAACAGAATGGCTCATAAGAGCTTGGAAAACTCTTGTCAACCAGTGTAGATGTTGGTTGAGTTCACTCATCATAATAAATGATAGATTGTTTTAACCCTGTTACTTATTGCTGTCATCAACACAAATTGCTCAGTGTTGAACTATGAAAGTCCTAACAAGCACAGATTTTTTAAAAAAATCTCACTGGCTCACTCATGCACCCATTAATTCCCTTGGCCAGAAATTCCTATGACATGATATGCATAGAACAATACAACATCATCCTGTGCCAGTACTCACCTCTGTATGCAAACACTACAGTAAAAGTCATTTCAGTTACAATGATGAAAGCCTATTTCAGGATAAAGTCTTGAGTTTAAATTATCCTTTCTCATTAAATATGTCAAAACTCTCTTTGATTTCCAGTTTCAAGAAAGCCATTGTTCATCATTGCTTCTGAATGTCTAATCATGTTTTGCATTTGTTCTCTGAATCAGATTTATAAATCTATTTCAACTACAGTTTCCTCTTTAGGTTTGAAAGACAATCATAAATCGCTATTTAAAAAAAAATAAATACTCAGAGAAGTTGAGTTGGGAGGAAATAACCCAAAATGTGCGTCAATGTAAACTATGATGACATGGTTGGGATGCAAGTACATAATTGTGGCATGATGATGACTCTGTGACGGTATCATCATCTTGCCATCAAAATGCTCCCAAAATTGCTTTGCATGCTGCAGATTGGAACCCAGACTCTTTTTTATCATTATGTTTGAACTCCCTGTTCAGATTTCTTGTTTTTGTTGTCACAAAATTATTACATTTGCAGAAGTGCATTCCTGTTTTTCATATTAATGAAATCATTATGTTCTAAATACTCCCCCTGCTGCCAGCATCTTAGACATTGTTCACATATGTTACAGTGAAAAAAACAGTTACTACATTTTAACTATAGTGGTACAGATTTGCAACTGTTATTTCTTTCAAACTTGGGAGATGTCATATAATCATAGCGGGGACGGGATTTGCATTAGAATGTGAAACTTGTAGTAGTGTAGCACTATTTCACATTTGCGTATTATGACCTTTTAGAATTACGTGCAATCGAAATTGCTATAAAAATGATGTTTTTATAGGAGCCTGAGTGGCGTAGGAAGCTAATGCCTCCTACTAAGGCAGCATTTAACATCCAGCTGCCTGCAATTACTGCGAGTTCAATTCTCACCAGGCTTAAGGTTGACTCAGCCTTCCATCCTTTCTAAGGTGGGTAAAATGAGGACCCGGTTTGTGGGGGCAATAAGCTGACTTTGTATAAAAAAAATATATACAAAAGTATGAAGGCTATTGCTTAATGCATTGTAAGCCTCCCTGAGTCTCTGGAGAAGGGCGGCATATAAATATTATTTTTTTAAAAAAATTATGTACAGTCGATGTTATTGTATAGTATATCAAATCTAAGCCTTGTCTAGTTTGTCTAAGTTATTGTCAACAGTATTACAATATAAAAAATAATGCTTTTTTCACCAAAAAAGCTGAAAAGACTGGAGGAAGTTACTAAGCATGGCTCAACTGACCAATGTCTTAAAATACAACAGCAAAACTCATAGACTTAACAACCTCTGTAAAACAGTGATCATATTTCATGGTTGCTTGAATAGGGACATACAAAATAATTACATAAGGCATATCATTTCTGTCATCAGCTACAGAGAATGACACAGGCACCAATGACAAATTCTCATATTTCTTTTCTTAATATCCCAAGTAAACTATGTGTCTCCATTCAGCTTAAGGTCTTATCCATTCTAGAGCATCCTAGTCTACTAAAAAGAGGCTTGGTTTCGGATACTTGTTCTACCAAACGTTGTTCACTTTTGATGATAGAGTCATATAACAAGCAATAGCACATTTATTGTTTTAAATGTGGTCTTTTATTCTGTAAGCCACCTTGAGTCGCCGTGGGTGAATAGGCGCCAATATAAATTCAATAAATAAATAAATAGCCACCAAAGTTGGAGATTAAAAAACATATTAGCCATAAATTGTTTCCAAATTTCTATAACCATTCAGATGAGATTTTGTCATACCCAGTAAATATATTAATAAAGCATTTCAAGATTGATAATATTGAGTGATATTATTGAGTGATAAGATTTTCCTAGATGTTCCTTGAATGCTAATTTTGTCAAATGACCTCAGGCTTAGAATTGTTATGGAATATTGCTACATTTCTGTGCACAAAGAACATGGGCATCTGTTTAGTAGACAAATATTTTATTCTAAGAATTAATCATGCAACCGTTTGCGTATCTGGCTTTGTGAGCAAGGAATGGAACATTTCTGGTTGGTTAATTGGTTTGTTGCAAATGCTAATTAAAACCATTTTTTCTTAAAACATTCCCTTGCTACAGGATACCAATATAAAAATAACAGCTGCAATGCTTCCTCTGCAACCTATAAATGTGATAGTGCTTTGTTTAGCCTCTGTCTGGTCAATATTTCAAAGTGCTAAGAGTATTCGTGCAATGCTCAGTATTAGAACTGTAGTGATAAATTTTAATATGCAGCAGTTCATTATAGCAGTCCTCCATCCCCTTAGCTCATCATTGTAAGGACAATACAAAATGCAAGCAACTCTGTTAATAGCTTCTTGGTCCTTAGATATCAGAATCTTATCAGGACATTGTCAGCTTTATCACTGCACAGTTTTACCAATTGTGTTCATGCCATTTACTCCTGAGTTGATGGGATTTGGCTGTTTATGATTTGGTTTTATCCCATCTTGAATATAGCAGTCTATTTTTGTCTAGTAAGTCCTGAAAAGCGTGTAGAAACTTCAACTGATTGAAAAGTTGGCAGGTAAACTACTCAGTAGGTTCCAGAATAACTAGCTATCCAGGCATGATAATCTATACCAGGAGTGTCAAACTGGTGGCCTGCAGGCCGGATGTGTCACATGGAGGCCACACCCACCCCAGCTCTGCAAAAGGAAAAAAAATTTCGATACATCACATGACAGCAACGTGATGCCTCAAGTTTGACACCCGTGATATATACCAATTGCCATCTTCTCACAGCCTTAATTTAAGGTGTTGCGCCTTGAATATCCTAAGGTTTGACTGTCTATTGTTGCAAATCTGGACAGACAGTAAGATCAGAAGGAGAGGCTCTTCTGAACTCCAATTCAACTCCAAATTACAGAGACCCATTTATTTGCAAGAAAAGCAATCTTCTTTTGAAGAAAGTGGTTCTTACTGTGGAATGCACTTATTTATTTATTAAGAAAAAATATATATTTGGGATCCTTGGTGTCCTTTAAGCTTGGTTGTTTTCTTGCAGACCTTTCATTGCCCAACTAGGTAACATCATCAGTGTAATGAAACATCTGCAAAAAAACAACCAAGCTCAGAGAGCAGTGCTTTGTGTTTTCACTGACTCTTTCTTTAACCAAGGGACAGTTTTTCCAACAGGCTTTGATTTGTTAATAATTTTAACAATGATGAACACAAATTCATGTTTGATTTGTATTTTATATTCTAATTATTGTTAGTGGTCTTGAATATTCAGAATGGTCTTGTGTATTCAGTGTGAATGAAAAGTGAAATAAAATCACATACAAATTCAGTGAAATATATGAACATCCCTAAATGCTACACAGCCTGGAATTCAGTTGATTAGGATCAGCCAAAATAATAAGTGTTAAAATGTGGCTGATTCATTTTTGTAATCTGCTATCCTACAGAAGACCATAACTATTGATGCACTCTGGTAGTACCATTTTGGAACTCTAGTAAGGGAGAACTTCGTGCTGCTGCTTACACATTTAGGTGAAATATATTTCCTAATTAGTAGCTTGGATTAAATCACTTTAATTACTAATTGATTGTTATATGGCATGCAAAATTATCCTTGAATAAACTTGTATTAGGATTTATTCAAGAAAATGATACCTAAATTTTGAAGAAATTTAAAATACTTTGTAATTTTTCAAAGGAAACTTAAAGCAAAGCCAGAACTGGAATATGTCTACCTATTTTTATTTATTATTATTATTATTATTATTATTATTATTATTATTATTATTATTGTTATTGTTATTATTATTATTTTGCATTCTAGGCAAGGCAGAGTATAAAGTACATTAAAATAAAATCCTGGCAGGAATCCCAGATGAGTTATTGGTAACTAATTTTTATCATAAAATTCAGGTGTGTTTTTTAAAGTGTGCATTAAAATGAAATTATAAATTACCATTCATAAATTGTTCTGTGACCAATCTGTAATGGTACTTTAATTGTAATCCAGCATGACCTTTTATGTATATGAAAGGAAATTTGCAAATCCAGCATATACAAATTGGGGACTATAATATGGTGGAAACAGCTTATATTAAAAGTGCTCAAAGCACTCCTATCATGGAGCCCAGATAATAGATACATAAAAAGGGCAATAATAATTCAGACAATCTCATTTATTAGAATCTCTTATGAAACACTGAAATCATTTTTATAATTGGAAATTGAGCTAACTGGTTTTAAAAATACAAAAGAATGCAGTCAATTTTTTGTGCCTGATTTTTAGGCTTTAACTCTACTTACCAGGAAAAAATAGATCTGCATTCTAATTACCCCAGATCTACTTCCATTCACATTCTATGCAGTTTCATTTCTCTTTGAAGAATAAAATGTGGGCCATGCATCAAACGACTTCAGGTTAGTTTTATCAGTAGGGCTATAATGCAATTGGGCATGAATGCACATTCCATCAGAACTAAATGACAGGGCGCATATTTGATTAAGCATCCCCAGACATAAAAGGGAAAGGTTTTCCCCATGAAATAAATAATTTCAGAGAAAGTGACTATCTGGTTTTTACTCCTTCTATATGCATGTGATATTTTTCAATTGGCAATAAAAGGAAGTCCATTACAAAGCTGTGAATGCTGAAGAATGTCGGGTTTCTTTTATTTCAATACAAATTGACCTAGTTTTAATTTTCCAAAATAATATATTCAGCCTCTTCTTTAGGTCTGTAATCAAAAGATGGGTGCTTTGATAAATGTATTTTTTTTTTCTGAAGACACGATGAATTGTATGGCTTTGGCTTGGCTTTGAAGTTACACCTTCAAGATATAAAATGAGCTTAATCTTTTTTATTTGGAAATGTTTGTGGATTTCAAGTTATTTACAAAGCACTCATTTATAGACTTTTCCCCGGTATTGATGTGAAGTTAAATGCCCGGATTTTGATTAAATATTACTTGGTATTTCTCAAATATAACAGCTAGATTTTGGGTCAACCAATTGGTGAGATCCTTTAACATCCTAGGATACAGTCCACTTAGCCCTAGAGATTTGAACTCATTAAAGTCATTACGTATTTCCTGCCATGTTGTAAGGAGCTTCAGTGGGATCCTGCCGCTTGAACTAGTTCTTCACAACCGTCTACTAGAACATATATCATTTTCACAAGGAAAAAAAATGAGTCAGAATAGTAGCTTAGCCTCTTCCTTTATGTGTTTCCTTTGCTATATGTCTCTGGAGATTCACAGTCATCTAGGTCACCGTTGTCCCAAAGGTGCTTTTTTCAAGAGGCAACTGGACTTTCTTGTTTTTCTTTGAAGATGTTTCGCTTCTCATCGAAGAAGCTTCTTCAGCTCTTAAGAAGCTTCTTGGATGAGAAGCGAAGTGTCTTCACAGAAAAACAAGGAAGTCCAGTTGCCTCTTGAAAAAAGCACCTTTGGGTTTCCTTTGCTATCTTCACAGAGTAGCTGGTGTACTCTTTGTCTTCCTTTTATTTTTACTCTGTAGTATTTGAAAAAAATCCTTTTAATGTTTTCAGCATGTTAAGGATATTGATGTTGTTTTACCAACCAGCAGAGTAACTGCACAAGGAAACGTTGAGAGCAATGAATAAGAAAACTGGTTTAGCAAAAGTGTACTTTATCGTAGGAAAAAGCAGTAGCGTAGTCATAAACAAATCCCAAGTCTTCACCAATAAATCAGTCCAGTAAATCAGTCCAAACAACTCACTCTGGTTAACAAACCACGATGGTAGCAGATCCATCAACAGATAGCAACTCCTTCACAATAGCAGCTTCTTCACAACAGTTCATAGCAGCAGCAGCAGTTCCCAACAGACCAGGTTACAATACTTTGTTTAAATATATTCCCAACTGGTCATTATCCCATTACAGCATGACTCAGCAAGAAGGTAACATTTACAGCTTAAAGTTACAGTATATATATATTGCCTGGACAACTGGTTCTAACATTATATATACCATATAGAATCCTAACACAGCATCCTTTGCTAATCTCAGCTCACTGTGTTTGCTTTTTTGATTTCATCTCTATAAATCTGCTACTTGTATGAGCTCATCCTTGGTGATTTGTTCCTCTTTATACCACATCATTGCATCTTGGCTTTGGGATTCTTTTTTAACTAAAACTTTTTTCTTCAGACACATTGGCTTTTTCTTTCTTTCTTTCTTTCTTTCTTTCTTTCTTTCTTTCTTTCTTTCTTTCCTTTTTAAAAAAATATATTTATTAATTTTTTCCAACATTTAAAACACAAAACACAAATTTACATTCACTATAGCATTTCCATATCAGTATCAATATCATCCATAATATTCATATTTACATAAATTCTATTTCTATGGTTCACTATCCTATATTATATCATCATTTAACTTATAATAATATCTACAATCATATTATCATCAATATTATATAGTTTATATATTACACTTTATAAATCTTATACATTAATTTTACTCCTATTCTCAAGCCAGGTATACCTTCTGTTCCAAATTTGATAGTACTCAGATTCTCTCTTTCAATTCCATAGACAGCCTATCCATTTCTGCACACTCATATATTTTTCTTATTATCATTGGTTCTGAAGGAATATCAGCCTGTTTCCAATTCTGTGCAAAAACGATTCTGATTGTCGTTAATATGTGTAATATTATGTATTGAAATTTTTTACTCATTTTCCAATCTAAAATGCCCAAAAGAAATAATTTTGGCTTCAATTTGATTTTTGTTCAGTTATTTCTTCCAAACATTTTCTTATCTTATGCCAATATTCCCTGGCCTTGGGACAAGTCCACCACATGTGGTAGAAAGTTCCCTGTTTATAGCCACATCTCCAACAATTAGGTGAACAATTTGAAAACATCTTGGCCAATCTGGCTAGTGGTAAATGCCAAAGGTAGAACATTTTATAAAGGTTCTCCTTGTATGCAGCTGACATCATTAATTTATAGTTTTTCTCCCAAAATTTATCCCAATGGTCTAATTCAATACTATATCTACATTGGCTTTTTCTAATGCCCTGCATTTTTTTTCCTTAATAGAATTATTGACCTTTGAGTATCTTCATTTTTAAGTATTTTTTTCATCTTGTGTTTCTTTTCTCATCACCTTCTTTTGGCATGGAATTATATTTATGACTGTATGTGAAAGGATGAGTCTGCATTACGTTCTCTTCCAACATCATATTATCATTTTTAAAATTAGGATCAGGTCAAGATTTGGCTCAAATCAAGGATCCTTTGTGCTTTCACTGATTTCTGAAGAAAAAATTATCATGTTCTGTCTAAATTTCCTGGAAGGACCTTACTTAACAGAGTTTTGCCCAACAGATAACTTGGAAATTGTGAAGGACCATGAAGTATCCTGAGTTATTTTTTTTAATGAAAATTAGAAGTTGTTTGATTCCAGAATAACTCTTTAAAACTTACATTAATGTAGTTTCCAAATGGTCTTCAAGGCAGTACCTTGTAGAGTGCATTGTGATAGTCCAATTATGGGACGATTTCAACATGAATGATAGATTTAATTGCTCCCAATGCAAATTAGGTACAACCGGCAAACCAGTTGGAGCTAGGCAAAGACTGCTTGTATTTTTACTGATCCAAGTAAGAGTTTTGAGTTCAAGATGTCCCCCAGGTTGTGCACCAGTCTAGAGGATGGGAGTGAAGCCCTATCAAAGACTAAGGCTGGAAAGTCCCCAGCTCTAAGTAGAATAAAAAATCAACAGTCACTAGGTTTTGAGCTTGAGTCTGTTCCTCCTTATCTAGATTTACAGCTTCCAGTTACTAGGGTAGAACATTGACAGCATCATTTGGTTAATCTGGAATTTTGATCTGCAACTGAATATAGATTGCAAATAACAAACCCTGAAGTGGGGCATGATCTCCCGCAGACATTTTTTTAATAGATTTTATAGATGTTATAGGACAGTGCTGGTGAATCTTTTCGGCACTGAGTGCTGAAAAGGGAGTGCATTCGGGCATTTGTCTGGGCCACAACCCAGAAAAGGAGGTGCCCAGGGCACATGCATGTGCCCGAAAATGAACTTCTGGTTTCTTCTGTGTTTCTCGCACACATGCACACACAATGATCACCTAGCTGGCACGCATGCTCATGCAGGAAAACGAAAGCCAGCTCTTCCAGTTTCCAACACTGCCGCACGCACAAAGGCCAGTTGATCGTCGGTGTGCTTGTGCACTAGAAACCCAGAAGAGGAACGGGCGCTACCACTTTAGGCATGCGTGCCATAGGCTCGCTGTAGGAGGAGCTACAGCACTGAGCTTTAAGGCACACTACAGATGAGAACCCAAAAATGTAACCAATGCCAACACCAGCACAAACTAACTATCAGGAAAGGAGGAGAACTACTGTAACATGGTGCCCTCAGCTCCCAAAATCCTCAGCTAGTCTAGAAGGATACCATGATAAGTCATCTTGAAAGCCACCGAGGAAACCAGAAGCAAATGATGCACATGCGCACACACACACACACACACACAGAGAGAGAGAGAGAGAGAGAGAGAGAGAGAGGGAGAGAGAGGGAGGGAGAGAGCTCTGCCAAAATCATCAGCAGACATATGCTGTCTCCATCCTGAAACCCAGTCTTAAACCAAACTAAAATGGCTGCAGATGAAGAGATGCAGATCCTTTCTTTTCCTGCTGCTTCAAATCTTCCAGTAAAAGTATGTACTGCGCATGAAAATATGTTCAGGATTTTTTTTTCAGAAAAGTATTCGTATTAGGACTAGATACATTAAAAAGGAATATAAATGGAATAAAAGACAGTGAAGAGGGAAGGAGACACATTTGGGCTAGCCTCATTGTTACATGGTGTGTTTGTGCAATTTTTTTATGGATAAATTTCCCTAGTGGAAGGATGTATGTATGTATGTATGTATGTATGTATGTATGTATGTATAAACTAGACTGTTTCTGGCAGCTTAGACATTTTGGATTTAAGGTTCAGGAGTGGGCTGGACTGGACCAGAATGCAGCAAGCTGAAAGATAGCTATTGAGGGGAAATACATCATTAATTGTTTTATAGCATTTCACAGCATGTTGGTAGCTGCACTATTCTTGTTACAGTTTTGGTAGTGGTTCTTTGGACTGGTTTTGGGTGGGGTGCCAACTTTGACATATTTTTGGAGGACTGGATTTCTGATGGATGCTAAGATCAGGCTGAGAGGTGGGCTGCTGTGAGATGCTGCTGCTGGATGCTTTTGCTATTGCCTGCTTCCTTCTGCACCATCTGCTCTATTCTTTTTGGAGTATGTTGAGGCTTTGGAGGTGTGAGTGGGTGGGCGATGACAGTAGAGTGGCAGAATACTTTAGAGTACTTTCAAGATATTATTTGATATTATTTTAATGAAAGGCTAGTTACATGATTAACTTTGAATGATTCTGTATGCAAAATATACAAAAGCTCAGATACAGTATTGTTCACATTGTACCTCATTTTCAATGCATCATAGAAATGCGGGGGATTTTGTTCTTCCTCCTATTCATATTGCACAGCATTTATCAAGTCTACATTTTTTCTAGCTCTCCAGTTCACGTATGATGAAGTTTCAAATCTTGGTAATAAAGTAATTAGAAATAAATATCATCACCCAATTCTGTCCCGAGTAACATCTGGTAGAATCAATTAATTTGCATTTTGACCTGGATTCTGAACTGGGACAAGAATTTGGGATGTCTCAGAATATTATATACCATAGCAACCTCATACATTGTGCATATGTGTGGTACATTGGCAGAATTTATACAAATTATACACAGAAAAAGTAATGCTTAGTTATTCTGTAGTTGCTTTTTATGTAGGAGAACTACAACCATAAACTACATGGATAGGATTAAGGATGTCTTTGTTCTCAGTCCTGGGAAATGTTGTTAGTTTGGCAATAGAAAGGCTGTCCAGTGCAAACACCATAGCTAGAAGCAGAAACTGAAAGGAAAATGCTACCTCATAGCTTGATGCTATAGAATGGCATATTGCCATTTTAGGCCTTTATAAACAATCAATTATCTTGGGTCTGATTTGTTTTCATTTCTTTGTTGGCTTTGTATCCCAATGATGAATGGATCTAGTTACATCTATATTAGAAGAGAACAAAACTATGAGCTATGTCAGTGGTTCTCAACCTTTTCTTCACCATGAATTGCCTTTAAATACCTTTTGTGGCCATGGACCACCAAGACTTAACTCAAGATTTAAATCGTAACATTCTTCAAGCCTTTGCAGACCCTCTGTGTCAACATTGCAACCCCCCCCCCACCTCCCCAGGGTTCAAGGACCACAGGTTGAGAACCACTGGACTATGTGAGATGTTTCCAAGCTTGCTAAAATAAATAAACCAAATTATTTAGGATTATATGGAAAATTGCGTACTAAAATGTAAGCTTCACTGAACTCAAGCAAATATTCAGAAGATATTCTGCATAACATAATCCTAAACAGAGTAATATGACAATAAATACCACTGTACATAAGAAACAAGAAGTTAAAGCTATATAAATTTGATTAATTAATAAATATGTTTCCCAGTTCCCATTATCTTTATCTGGGATTATTGAATGGAAATAGATATTGCTGAATGGGTGAAACTCAACTTGATTATCAAAGCACTGATGATTTGGCTCATTTTAAAGGTACTGCGTTGTCTATCAATTTGAAATAAACCTTTAGGGTATCTGTGCTATTGATCCCCTAAAAATTAGCTTTTCCTTACTGGCAGTGGGTCAACACCATGTTACTGTATGCTCGCTTGTTCAATTTACTTTTATATTTCCTATTTCATTTTTTACCCTTTTAATTTGCAGTTGCTGATTTCCTAGATTACAACAACACTGTACTTTCATCTTATACAACACTGATCATCTACATTTTAATATTTAAAGTTAAAATGAGTTTTTCTACAATTTTACCTTTTCTTTAAATAAAGTTTTTTTGCACACCCTCTGGGACTGATTTATTTACAAAGAGAGAGGACTATAATCATATATCCTGATGCTACCAGGTGGTGCTATAGCAATTATGTGTTTTTCACTTTTACACAATAATTGCCAGAGAATAACACAGATATGGCAAGCGTATCTTTCTCAAATGTGCAGTCTGAAACACATTTTTTTAAAAAAAATATTTATTTAGATTATTTATAGGTCCACCCATGTTAAATATGTAATCCTAAACAGCTAAGAACAATCTACTCTATAAGTATATAATTCACTATATAGATACCTACATAAAATTACAATCATACCACATACAAAATTAAAAATAATCATAATACAATAACCTAAGCAGCATATGGAACTTACAAAGCCAGTTGCATATTATATAGAGTTCAACTAAAAACCTGACCCAATCTTTGGGGGAAGAACCAATTCATCACAACTTTCCAAAAGGCCAGGAAAGTTGGATGCCTTTGGATCTCATGGTGAAATGCTCGATAGGGCCGGTGCCATAACAGATGGATCTGATTTCTTAAAATATCTAGCTCACATAAAGGCTAATGAATAACTGTAATGGCAACAGAACTCAATGCTAAATAATAATGATCCCAAAACTCAGTAGCTAATACATCTGGTTATCATGACAAATATTCTAGTGTTGTAAGCATCATTACTGTTTATCACATAAAAGCATATCTTAACAACAAACCATGGCTTTTCTTGACTTAGGGGAGGAAATCAGGGCATTCACATATTTTGGACTTCTCTTTCTTCAGCCCCATCCTATAGAGTCAGAGTCAAATAAGCATGCGATTTATATCCTTAATGTTTGAAGGGTTCCAAATTGACTACTTCTGACTTAAGAAAATGGCTTATGACCAGATTTACCTACAAAACTTATGTAGGACTTCATCGTGTTTTTCAAAAATAGTTTATTGTTTTGATGCATCATTTTTTTTATAAAAAGTAATTGTCTCCTTGAATTTTCAGAACTTCTTTCAAATAGTTAGCAACCTTCTGGATGAAGAAAACAAAGAAAAATGGGAAGACGCACAGCAGGTAAATATCCCATGTGCTATTGACACATCCCTGTTTTCTGCTTCAAAAGGATTGTTGTTGATTCATCAGTCAAAGATCATCCTAGCTGACCTGTCCCCCAAGAATTGTGCATCTAGTGACTGCATGTTTTTATCTCTTGGATTGTCAAATATATAGGTTGCAAGGCTATGAATAATTGCTAGTTCTCATGAAGTTATAGGATGAAGAGCAACTTAACTTTATTGAAGAAAAAGAATCAGAGAGAATTAAGACTTCATGTTCTGCTTGTATTTAATTGCTGGTACATAAAACAGATATTTGGCCTGCTCCATCAGTGCTCTTTTTATACACTTATATGGACATTAAGGGGGTGTGATGGCTCAGTGGTTAAAGACACTGAGCTTCTCAGCTGGAAAACTGACAGCCCAGGTTCAAGACCTGAATGCCACGTGACAAGGTGATAAGGTGCCATGTGTCCTTACCCTAGCTCCTGTCACCTAGCAATTTAAAAACATGTAAATGCAAGTAGATAAATAGGTACCACTTTGGTGGGAAGGTAACAATGTTCCTTGTGCTTCGGCATATAGTCATCCTGGCCACATGACCACAGAAATGTCTTCAGACAACACTGGCTCTCTTGGCTAAGAAACACAGATGACTCACAGATGAACACCGCTCCCTAGAGTCGGACACAATTGGAGTGGGGAACGCTTTACCTTTCTTTACTTTATGATATAAACATTGTTATTGACAGAAGTTTCCTTGTTTCTCCCAGTCTTAGTATATTTGCACATATATAATTCAGAATGCTTAAAAGATAACATAACAAGATAGGTTGTCAGGAAAGAAATGACTGGTTTTCCACAAGATGTCATTAGATTAAATATTCATTGTTTGCTATAAACCATATATGCATATTTTATAACTTATGAGATGATATAATTGGCAGGAAGACTTTCAAAAATCATTTGGTAGGATTTTAGATTTACCATAATGAGTTTTTAAAGTTATATTTTAAGACAGTTTTCATTGAGTGAGTGACATGCATCCAATAATGTTGCAAAATAATTATTTAAAACAGTTCTCCACCTTTGTCCAAAAGTAAAATATCTGAAAACATACATATGCAAATTATATGTGTAAAGTTAGCATGTAAAGGCCAAATCAGAAATAATGCACAATTAATTCAATTGCTTCTTCATCTTTTGATTTTAAGCATTTACAAATCAATTTTTGTTGATATCCATTTATCATCTATTTTCCCACATACTTAATTGACTTTGCATAACTGCTCTCCAGGAATGGAACAGTTAAACTTTTTACTCTTTTTATCATAAATTGACACATTTTCCTCTTGATTTCTTATTAAAAGAACGTGCAATGCAAAATTACCTGCATGGTAATGACTGTAAATTTATACACTGAATCAAAAAAATAACAGTGTGCTAAATTCATCAGGAAACTCAAGCAGGTCCCTTCTATTTTTCCCAGGAGGTTTTCATTTAACCCTCATTATATCCTCATTATATTATGTGAACCATGCGTTGGCTCAGTGGCTGCTGAGCTTGTCGATCAAAAGGTCAGCAGTTCAGCGGTTCGAATCCCTAGTGCCACGTAACGGGGTGAGCTCCCGTTACTTGTCCCAGCTTCTGCCAACCTAGCAGAAAGCATGTAAAAAATGAAAAAATGCAAGTAGAAAAATGGGGGCCACCTTTGGTGGGAAGGTAACAGTGTTAGGGTTAGGGTTAAATGCATTTGGCGTTTAGTCATGCTGGTCACATGACCATGAAGACATCTTCAGACAGTGCTGGCTCTTTGGCTTTGAAATGGAGATGAGCACTGCCCCCTAGAGTCGGGAACGACTAGCACGTATGTGCAAGGGGAACCTTTACCTTTACCTTTATATCCCAAAAGATCCCCTACCTTTCAGTGCACATTTGCCAATCCATTTTAGATGTTTCTGGGGGAAACAAGCTTGATCCATGAGAGCATGTACTATTGCTGAAAAGGCACCCATGGAACAACCCTACCGTTCTAGCTTTCATTTATTTTGTTATGCTGCTGGTGATTAGTGTACAAATTGGGATCCTGCAGTTACTGAGCTTGCAACATTTTGTTTTTCTTCCTAAAGATCTACCAAGGCTCCATAGAACTAATGCAGGTGATTGAAGATTTTATACACATTGTTGGAATGGGGATGATGGACTTTCAGAATTCGTACTTAATGACTGGAAATGTAGGTAAGAAATAGGAATGTCTTTTACCACATACATACTTTAAGCTTTCTTAAAAAGTCATATCATGTAAATATTATTTATATGATAAATAAGATTGAGATCCATCCTCTGTTCCAAATATTTTTGGTTTTTTTGTATTGGTCATCAAAGCATGTATATTATGTTCCCTTTTGATCAACACTTTGAAAGTCAGTGTGATTTTGAAGTAAAATATTTCTTCTAATCTGAAGTTGCAGATATCACAGGAGCAAATAAACCTACTCTGAAACTACTTTTGCAACTTTTCTAATGAAGTTTCAATTCTGTTATATGTAACGTTACACAAAAAGGGCTCTGTTATTTCTTCCTCTGAAACTAAAATATAAGGTACTTTAATGGAAACCCTTGTGAGTAAATCAAATGGACTTCATAAACAAAAGTTTCTCCAAGAAGCAATGATCTGTTATAAGTCTGTAGAGATTCTCAGTCATTCAGGTCATGGTTGTCCCCAAAGTGCTTTTTCAGGAGGCAAATGGACTTTCTTGTTTTTTTCTTTGAAGACATTTCGCTTCTCATCCAAGAAGCTTCTTCAGATCTGACAGGATGGTGGGGAATGGAAGGATTTGTATTCCTTGCAGACAGTTGGTCATTTGCATCCTTTTAGAGGGTCATTGAAGCACTTGGAGGTTTATCTGTATCCTACTCAGGTGAGCCTGAGGAGACATATAAACCTCTAAGTGTTTCAACAACCCTCTAAAACATGGGTGTCAAACTCACAGCATCACATTGCCATCATGTAATGTTTTGCGACGGTTTTCCTTTTGCGGAGCTGGGGTGGGCATGGTTTGTGCATGATGCATCTGGCCCCCAGGCCACCAGTTTGACACCCCTGCTATAAAAGGATGCAAATGACCAGCTGTCTGCAAGGAATACAAATCCTTCCATTCCCCCCCTATCCTGTCAGAACTGAAGAAGCTTTTTGGATAAGAAGTTAAATGTCTTCAAAGAAAAAACAAGAAAGTCCAGTTGCCTCCTGAAAAAGCAGCTTTGGGACAACGATCTGTTATAGTTAGGGAGTTAAAATATATCCTGGAAGAAAGGCAATAGCAAATCATTTTCACGGTACATGAAGGCAACTGCATTGTTATCTCTATGTAAGCCACTAGGAGTTGAATTTGATTCAAAGTTGACTTTATATCAAATTAAATACAAGTATTAGGCAGAAACTGTTTTAATTTTAAACATGTAGCATAGTTAATTCTTTTGCATCCATATCTTCATTAACATTCGAATTCCAAGTGTGCATCCTTCTTTATGAGTTATGGAAAGGTTAAGGAATAAGGGATATTATAGCTGATACATAGTAGATAATCAAGAAAGCCATATAATTAAAAAAAAATCAATATGTGTTTATTGCTTACAGAAAGGCCTTCAGTTAGATTGACTATGTCAAGCTGTAGCATGTCTTTATGAAAATTGGAATCCCAGAATATTTTACTGTCCTCATGTGAAACTTATATCTAGAGGCTGCTATAGACCACCCAGAGTCACCTCGTACAACAAGATCTGTGACATATATATTTAAGTTAAATAATAATAATCATCATGAAATATCGCGACCTGGCCATCAAAACTACACGGCTATGGAAAAAACATGTAACAATGATACCCATTGTCATCGGGGCACTTGGTACCATGTCCAAGAATTTTATAACATACATGAGCAAATTGCAGCTTCCTGCAATAACACCAGTGGAACTGCAAAAAACTGCGCTACTTGGAACATCATACATCTTAAGAAGGTACTTGGTTGATACCTAGGACGCTGGCAGCAACCCGTATCAACCATTAGCACCAGTCAATGGTTTTTGTGATGCATTTTTGAATGTTCAGCAGTTGACTGAGTTTCATATTTAATGAATAAAGATAATGATAATGATAACAACAACAACAATAACCACCACCACCCAGATAGAACATGGCAAAGCAGACTGGCTCCAAGTCAGCAAAGAGATAAGGCCAAATATATATTGAGGGAAAGTGAAAAAGATGAATGTGGTTTTAAAATTGGAGGAAGAAACACTAGTAACCTGTGCTATAGTAATAACATTACTTTGGTATCTGGAAATGAAAATATTTGGTAAACTAAGAATGAAAATCAAGATGCGCATAAAAAGGAGGAAGTAGGATTAAAGGTAAATAAGAACAAATTAATATAAAGAAGACTAACAGCTATAGCAACCACCCTTAGAACTGTGAAAGAAAATACAGAAGTGACGGATAGCTTCTGCCTTTTAGTATTGACTATCAACAGTGAAGCACTCAAGAAAAATGTCACATGCAGAATCATGCAGGCAATAGAAAGTTTTAAACTTTGAAAAATCAGAATTAGAAGAGTGTTGATGTTTGGAAACTTTGATATTGGACTTGGATATAGTCCAAGAAGAAAAACCAAATGGATTATTTTTTTTTTATTGAAAAAGTTTTAAAAGTTTTACATACATTTTCTCCCCCCTCCCCAACCACCCCCCCGACTTCCCAGAGCAAATACAAAATAAAATACAGCTTAAATTCTCTAAATTAAACTCCATTTCACACTTATTATAATCATAATCATTAAACAAATAGATAAAAGGAAAGCAAGTCTTCTTTCTCCTTATTCCATCTAATTCAACAAAGTTAATATCCATTTATAATTACAGCAATTAATAAAACAATTAAGTATTACCTAATCAAACCTATCATTACTCAATTTAGCTAATTGTTACTTAACAAATTATTAGGTCTATACAATTTAAGAAAATATTTTATAACTTCTTTCATTTAAAACAAAAAACAACAACAACAACAACAGCAACAAAAAAGAGGAAACCCTCATTCAAAAAACCCAGATTTAAAAAAAAAATACTATATAAACTCTTCCGTCCTCCACTTTTAAACCATCAGGGTCCAATTATAATTAAAACACGTAATAAAAAATAATAATAATAATAATAATTTTTTAATTAATAATCAAACCTCTTATTAATTTATCAATACATATTAACAAATCAACTAAGAACATCATTTAAGAACTTTATCAATCATTTAAATTCTTCATAGTAGATTAAACCAGTTACTAATCTTCTTGGCTTCACATCTTCCAACAGCATATAAGATATCTTCATTTGCGTCTACCCACCTAAATAAAAATTGCTTCTTTATATAACCCCCCCCCCGAGTGACTTTATAATTATATTTGAAATGGTATCCATCAAATCCAGTCAAAAATTAGATTAATAAATTCATCAGACATATTAGGGAAACCACCAGATCAGCTGCAATTGCCCTAGGTCCATAGTCCTTTTGCCTTATATTTATTACCATCAAGCAGGAGACTCCAATTTGCTATATTCAATAAAACTTCTGCGATTGCAATTAAGTCCAAATTTGTTACAGTCCTTAATAAAATAATCCAAATCATTCAAGTCAGGGCATATTTCACAGCCCAAGACACCAGCATTGCTGTGATCTGTTTATTCTTCTCAAAATATTCTAATACAGCTGTAGGTTGCCTCCTCATCGTGACTCATCGCTTAGTTAACTGGCATTAAACCGCTGTCTGTTTTTTTTTTCCAAAAGTTCAAAAACTTTAAACAGTTAAACAATACTTTTTAAGGACCATCATTTCGTCAAGCAGGGTTATTTTCCATCTTTCCAGTCTTTCTGCTTTTCCTTTTTACGAACTTTCTTCTTAACTTTGATCCCTCTACCTTTCTTAACTCCAGTAAAATTTTGCAGTTTTTGGGATTGCATTTTATAAAATTTTTGCAGAAATGTAACTTCTTCTGGAAACAGCTCTTTAAATGCAGATTGGGTTTTATAAAAAAAAATTCGTGTAGCCAAAATCTCATCAACTTCCAAAATTTCTTGCTCCTTATTCTGCACAGCATTCATCTTTCTCTCCTCAGTAAAAACTGCTATGGTCTGCTTTTGTTCTATTCCGTCTCCCAGCTCTTCATTCAATCCCCCACTGCTAGATTGCAACTCAGTATTTCCATGTATTTCATTGTTTCCAGCTTGAGAAGCTTGAAATATAGTATCAATTCTTTCCAATAAAGCAGAGGTAATTGAATTCCAAGCTTCCTCAAAATCAGACCATATCTGAGGGTTAATTAACCCTTCTTCGCTTTCTTTGTTTTCAGAAAGACCAGCCATCTTGCTCCCCTTCTTCCTTCCCTTCCAGAAGGACAGGAAAGAAAAGAAAAAAAGAATATCAAAAAGAAAAAAAAACCCTTTGTAATTTGTAATTTGTATTGCTGCTTCAATTATTATTATTAAATCCTTTCTTATTGCATCCACTTTTCAAAAAGGAGTTTTACGTTTCAAACAGGGGCTTATCAATAATTACTTTTAGCTTTCACTTCTTCACGCCCCGTTAAAACTCAAATGCCATCTTGCTTTCACTTTCAGCTTAGGAAGAATCTTTTAAAGAAAGTAAATCTTTGGAGTTAAAAAAAAATACTTGCTGTTTCATTCATACTGCTTGTGCTCTGCCAGCTTTATTCAAAGAATATCTGTTTAAAATTGGTTGCTGGGATGGTAACGACATCTAGCTCTGCAAAGCAGAGGCATCCAGGGTCCGGAGTACTGACAGGCTTAACGGGGAGCTCTCATCTTCGAGCGCCAGATTATGGGTAAAATCTGGCACTCTCAGGGAGCTCTACCCCACCCATCTACTCACTTTTCCCCCTCATACCAGGGGGAAAGTTTTCAAACCGCAAGACAGCCGATAGTCGCTGTTCTTGCGGTTCTACGAAGCCCTGGGCTGGCGCTTCAAAAAGAAGCGTCCGGCAATGTCGCAGTTCCACCGGAAGTCCCAAATGGATTATTGAACAGATCAATCCAGTGTTCTCACTTTAATATATATATATATATATATATATATATATATATATATATATATATATTTATATGCTGCCCTTCTCTGGAGACTCAGGGCGGCTTACAATGCGTTAAGCAATAGCCTTCATACTTTTGAATATTTTATACAAAGTCAGCTTATTGCCCCCATAAACCGGGTCCTCATTTTACCCACCTTAGAAAGGATGGAAGGCTGAGTCGACCTAGAGCCTGGTGAGAATTGAACTCACAGTAATTGCAGGCAGCTGGATGTTAAATGCTGCCTTAGTAGGAGGCATTAGCCTCCTATGCCACTCAGGCTCTTAAGGCACGCGTGACCACGTTCAAGTTATATTCTGAATATATTGTGTATATTCTACCTACCTCTATTGAGAAATCTATACTGTTGAGAGAGGTAGAAGAGAATAACCATGAGTAAGTTGGATGGCCTCAACTACACTGGCAATGATTGCACCATTTGAATACTTGAAGGACCAGATTAGGGATAGATACTACTGATGAAAATCTGTCTATGTCGTTGCTAAGAGTCAGCACTGACTTGGTGGGACATAATCACCATCAGTCATTGAATTAGTCTGATAGAGAGAATGGTAAAATCCAATTTTTTTTACTACTGGTTCTGTGGGCATGGTGGGCATGGTGTGGCTTGGTGGGCATGGCTTGGTGGGCGTGGCAGGGGAAGGATATTGCAAAATCTCCATTCCCACCCCACCCTGAAGCCAGCCAGAGGTGGTATTTGCCAGTTCTCTGAACTGCTCAAAATTTCTGCTACTGGTTCTCTGAACTACTCAAAATCTCGGCTACCGGTTCTCCCGAACCTGTCAGAACCTGCTGCATTTCACCCCAGGATAGAGAGTATCCTGAAGGCTAAAATTTGGTAGCAGGTAGAAGTTTACTTTCTGACAAATGTTCATACTCACCATGTCAAATGTTTTGTGAATCACCATCCCACTGTTCTGTCCCCTCCCTGCTTCAGAAGCCCAGACAAGCACACACACTCGAACAGGAGTATTCAGAAGTTGTTTATTTACCATCCATAAACAACGAGCTGGCAGCGAGCCCGGGAGAGATAACGACAGCTGTTGTTTTGAGTTGCCACGGCCAGTCCCTGATAAGGCTCCAAGTATTTATATCCAATACGAGCTTCAAAGAAAACGCTTCGCTGCTGCAGTATTTCAGGACACAAGCAGTCAGGGTAAAACTTTGTTCGTCACAAAAGCCAACAAGGTAAGGTCAGTTCCTTTTATACCTTGTGGGGCGTTGGCTTTGTGACTCATCACCTCGTGCTCGGCCCCACCCACTCCTTTGCTGAGCCCGTCTCTCTGATCGTCGCCACCTGGGATTAATCCACTCCCTCTCCTCATTAACGTCTGACTCAGAGGAGCTTTCTTCCACAGGGCTTTCAGCTGTGGCCTGGGGTGGTGCCAAACCAGACGGGCCAGGGGAGGAGTCCCTTGCCCCCTCCTCTTCACTTTCGGAGGATTCCTCCTCCGGAGGTCCGGGCTCGGGAGCCGAAGACACAACACCCACCACACTATAGCTGTTTTATGAGGACAATGACCACAACTTCTTAAAATACCAAAATATTAATGTCTTTTCACCATCTCGAAAAGACTATTTACTTTAGTGTATAGACATAGTGGACTTCTTAGCCATCATAAATATAGTAATCCATATTGGTGATTTGTAATCTAGGTCTATTTTTTAAATCTCCCATCAGAAAAAAATCTTCTTTAAATATTATATTGAAGTGCCAATTTCACAAAAATCACAAAATCACAGAAACCTTGCTTTCACAAGACAAAGCAACAGGAAAAAAATAGTGCTTGATGCACTGAATAGAGATAATTTTTTACTGGCTTTATAGATTTGGAAATGTTTTGAAGGATGACATTTAGTGGGTGCTGTATTCATTTTAAGGTGGCTTGCTCTCATTTCATGCAATAAAAGAGGCAGAAATAGCTGTTTGCCATAATTAAGTAGTGAAGAAGATTTTGAGGGACATAACCTCTCCTAATGCTGTGGCAGTTCTGCACATGTGAACGTTACTAAATAAGTTTTTGAATAGCCTTAAATAGACACCTCAGGTTAATAGAATTAATAAGTGTTAGCATAGAATCTGAAATAATAAAGGGAAACAGCTATTAAATATACTGGATTTAGCAATCATACAACATGTTTCAACCGTGTTGAAAAAGCTGGAGGCCCCTCTCTTATATCTAACGATCAAGAGCAAAATTGGTATCGGCAACTGACATACAACACTGTTCATAATTTTTATGTCAGCAAAATCAATTCTGAGCCAAAGACATTTCCAAAAAGACTGATTAACAGAGAAACAAAAAGAATCTGCTGCTGTAGGAGAGAGAGAGAAGGAGGGAGGGAGGGAGGAAGGGAGGGAGAGGGGAAAGAAGTGATATTGTTTATGTAAACAGCTTGACTAAAACAGTGATGTATTTAACAAGCATAATCACAACAATTGCCTGCAGGAAAAGACTGTGAATTCACAAAACATCTTAATACTTAGCACAAACTAACTGGGCTATCACTGACAATTGTTACTTACAGTTCCAAACAGGCATATAAAACAGGCATGTTAAAAAATTACTATTATTTTCATAATCTATTTGAACTACTTTTTCACTATTCTGATTATAGAGTATCACTTCATAAAGAGTATCATATGCTCTTCAAAAACATAGTTGTATATGTTACAGGTATCTTTTCTTAACCATGATGATGACAAAATGATGGCATGATACAACCACCATCCTTATATACAAGTACGTAAGGATCAGAGGTTGCATGGCAATATCCTTCCTCACCATGCCCTCTACTACAGATGCTGATGTACGTTTCCTCTTAAATAAATCTGCATAGAGTTGTAAGTCAAAATAGCAGATCCCCTGCCATTTCAAATGTAAAAAAAAAAGATTATGCACATATGGCCCTGACCATGGTAGGAGGCAGAATTTGGTTGCCAAATAGTCAAGGCATGTATTCTGTTGAACACATCAGAAAGATAGGAAGAAAAAGAAAAGTTACTAGAGGACATTCTGGAAAAGAAAGGGGTTTTTTTTAAGATGCTTGTTGTGCCTTTCTATATGTGCTGTATGATGCTTTAACCTTGAGTGTATACATTTGTGAATCTATATATGTATATGCAAATAAACACATAAAAGTATATGTGTCCAAGAAAACCCTCTCACAAGAGACAGGATGGTATTAGATCTCCTGGAAGGGAAAAGTAGCAGGGCACACAGCAGAAAGGAATTCTTCAATAGAAGAATATGTTGACTTGCAGTCTGGATGGACTGAAACCTTGCAAACTGTTGCAAAAGTGTCTTTGTTGGGACAAGATTTTTTTAAAAAAAAGTAATTAGAACTAAACTGGAATGAATATAGGAGAGCAACTTAAATGGTAAGTTCACATATTTATAACAGAAGCTGGGAAGGAAAGTAGATGACAGTAATACATTGTTGGAAGAAGTAAGTCTTACCCTTTAGATTAGAAGCCGTTCAATAATATTTTCCTCTAGTATAATTGAGGTCCTGCCAAAGCCATGAAGCAATAGCACTTAGACTTATATACCGCTTCACAGTGCTTTACAGCCCTCTCTAAGTAGTTTGCAGGGTCAGCATATTGTCCCCAACCGTCTGGGTCCTCGTTTTACTGACCTCAGGTGGATAGAAGGCTGAGTCAACCTTGAGCCACTCAGAATTGAACCCCTGGAGTGAGCAGTGAGTTAGCCCTGCAATACTGCACTCTAACCACTGTGTCACCATGGGTCTTGTGTGTAGTCATACAGTATATGATTTCTTGTCCTTAGTTTCATCATTAATATCTTTTCTTAGATCAGGGTTTCCCAAAATGACTCCTAAAGATCAATGAAACTATTCAAGGGTATGATGATGATGATGATAACGACAGTGATGACAATGATTATTTGTAGTACTATTAGAGCAGTATTTATTAAATTGTTTTCCTTTAATGAATGTTTGGGAGTCAACAAGCTGAGTTTGGGTACCCCTGCGTTAAATAAATTTCCCTCCTCCTTCCCTTTTTCTTCTACTTAATAACAGCTGCTTCATTTGTTTGAGTCACTTCTAGTGACTTCATAGACATGTCAATTATTTTCCTTAGAAGCATTACAAAAGTGAGTTGTGACCTTGCTTTTGTCAGGGTTTTTGTTTGTTTTTCAACTTCTCAGTTAAGCCTACAACTTTGGAATTCTCTTTGAATCTCCCATTGAAGTACAATTAGACCTGACTGTTTAAATGCCCAAGGTCGGACAAGATCAGCCCTGTGTTTCCAACTGCTGAAATATCTATTAAGTTATATTATTTTAATCAAAATGTGCTGGAAAAAGATGAGGAAATGCCTTTTTGCATTTAGATTGCCTTGTTGCAGTGGGAATGTTTTGCCTTGTTTTTCTTGAAAAGTGACATCTATCAGTTGTAATTATTATGCATTTGAAAACTCTAGAATGCCTTTTTGTATTTGTTTTCTACAGTTTCCAAAATAAATGCAACTAAGCCATGCAGATTTTAGATTTGAAAGGTGGAAAATATTTGTATCAGAGACTTAATTATTCACAATTCATAAGTGCTATAACTACGATTAATAAATTGTATGTATTTACTTTTATTTTTCATTTGCAATAATTGGAGACTGCCTTAGTTGTGAATGTCTGGGAGATATTCAACAAGATGAAAAAAGCAAAAACAAAAAGAGTAGATTTAAACCAAAAGACATATGTACTATGATGAAGCATCCTTAATCAATCACTATGTTCCAGTTTTATAAATTAATATTCCAGTTCGAGGTCTCCTGACTATCATATGTGAGAGTTTTTTAAATCAGCCTTTCACCAAAGCTGACCAAAATACTTTTAAAATATGCTAATAGGATTCTCAGACAAGCTGAGTGAGCTCAATAAAAGATTCTCCAAATAGTTGTGCATACCGTATATACTCGAGTATAAGCCGACCCAAATATAAGCCGAGACCCCCAATTTTACCACAAAAAACTGGGAAAACTTATTGACTCGAGTATAAGCTGGGGGTGGGAAATGCAGCGGCCACTGGTAAATTTCAAAATAAAAAAAGACTGTTCAAAAGTGCAAGGACCTGTCAGAAATCACTTTTTTCAGCCCTCTGGGTAGTCCTTTTGTGCATATGGACTACTCAGAGGGCTGAAAAAGTAATTTTTGATTGGTCCTCGCACTTGTGACCAGTCCTCGAACTTACAACTGTCCTCACATTTTTCGTTTTTGCCCTATCTTATCACCACGATGAAGAGAAGCAGCTGTGAAATGAGTGACATGGTTGTTAAGAATGCTACAATGGGCATAAATGATGACCAGTCATAAGTGCGAAGACCGGTCAAAAGTGCGAGGACCTGTCAGAAAACACTTTTTTCAGCCCTCTGGGTAGTCCTTTTGTGCATATGCACTACTCAGAGGGCTGAAAAAGTAATTTTTGACTGGTCCTCGCACTTGTGACCAGTCCTCGAACTTACGACTCCTCACATTTTACATTTTTGCCCTATTTTATCACCATTTCTCTCTCCCCCTCTCTTTCTCATTCTTTCTCTCTCCCCCTCTTTCTCTCTCTCTCTCCTCCACTCACTCTCTCATTCTCTTTCTCCTCCCTTCCTCAAAGAGAGAGGTGGTAGGTTTGAGGAGAAAGATTGCTGTACAATAAAAAAGATGAAAGGGAAGAAAACCAACCCCAAACAAATATAAAGATATTAAGATAAAGAATGAATTGTTAAACTTTAAAGAATAAAAGAGAACAAATATGAATAAATAGCAATAATTAGAAACACACATACAAACATACAATGTATTTTCTTTGAACAGAGTATTTGGCCGGTTCACAAATTTAAACAGCGTTCAGTCATTTCACTTAAATTTACAATTTCTATATTTCCTTTTTGCCATATTTATTCCTCATCTATTTTTTTAAAAAACCAATATTACCCTTCATCCTCATCTCTAATCTTAATCAAATTCAATTTTTCACTTCTATTCTATATTATACCCCTTCCCATTGTCATCTATTTTTATATCCATCCTCACATTGGTTAATTATGTAATATTACAGTTGTTCAATACAAATTCAACATTTTAATATAAATCAATTAGTTATATAACTATCTTTTTTGTATATTAATCAATATGAACATGAATATTCCAATTATTTCCATGCAATCCAATTTCTTACAAATCAATTACCGGTAATTATATTTACCAATAATAATAAACCAAATAATTTCCCCCATATATTCTTCCAAACCACAACTTAACCATTTCTGCTTTCAACACAATATACAATTAATAGTATCTCAATTATTACAATTCCCTGGTTAAATAAAGCTTTTATTTCTTTTGTGTTTTAAAATCTTGAACTCTCCTCTTTTGCCATTTGCCATGAATTTCCCATTGTTTGCACCTACTTTTTTTGATGAGGAAAAAGAAATCTGCCTTTCCAACGTTGCAAGCAAAAGAAAAAGAAAAAGAAATCTCTCTCTGCCTCATTTTGTCACGTTGCAGCAAAGACCCTGTTTTAGTTTCAGTTTTGCTTTTTTAGCATAGCTGGGAGTGGGAGGGAAAATGCTCCAGCAATTTACCTCTTTGCAGCTAGCTAGCAACAGAGCCCGGGTAAAACAGCTGAGAGCAAATCAGCTGAGAATCGGGAGGCTCTTTAAATCAACTTATGGTAATTAACCTATACTGACGCTGAAAGGGGCTGTTTTTTCTATTTTTGCAGACAGGGGTCTACTCATTTGTTTTCTTTTAAAAAGGCTTTTTTTTCATGACTCGAATATAAGCCGAGGGGGGCTTTTTCAGCCTGAAAAAGGTGCTGAAAAACTCGGCTTATATTCGAGTATATACGGTATGTGAATTCTACAATTCTACAAGACACTATCAACAAAGATATGCAAGCCGCCGGCCTGCACCCTGGAGATGCAGCTGATTGTGCAAAGTAGCATTCAGTGATCCAAAAAGTGGACCCTACACTTGCAGGAATACACTAGGAAGAAGAAGAAATGAATTTAGTATTAAATTTTAAAAGAGGGAGAAATAGCTTGTTGAATTATGTAACTCTGTACTGTCCAATAGTAAAACAGATTATTGAATAACTCCCATCTTAAACCCATTGAAGCTCTAGGTGTAACGAGCTCTAAATCTAAATATCTGGACAAACAAGGACTATTGAAAAGGAACTGACACTTTTCATCCTATCCCTTATGGTGTACAACCAAGAAAATATTTTATAATATACAGACACAGGGGTGTCAAACTTGTGTCGTCACGGCAGTGTCACATGATGTATCAGGACTTTTTTCCCCTTCGCTAAACTAGGCGTGGGCGTGGCCAGCACGTGACGCATCCAGGCCATGGGCCACAAGTTTGACAGCCCTAGTATAACATAACTGAAGACAGTATGCTAAGTAGATTAACAATTCCAAATTAAGAAGAAAAATGAAGGCTACAAACAATTTTATCTGGCGGGGGGGAAAAACAGTTGAAGAATAGCACCTCCAAACTCATTTCCTAGTTCAATACAAGAAACTTCAGAGCAACCTCAGAACACTTCCAATAAAATCATTAAATCATCTAATCCACATCTTTATACATAAGGAAAAGTTTTACAGATAAAGCTATTGGGTATCTTATATGTTCCCTTCATCTTTTCAGTTGTGTCATACAGGAATTGAGAGTAGCTTTTACTATTTGGCCTTCTAATGCTTGATATTTCCTATTGTACTTCTTAGAATCACTCCAAGAGATTTTCTTTAAAACACAGCAGGTCACTGTGTTCCTCAAACTTCACAAATTGATTTTTGTGATAAACAGTTATATATCAGTCAGCTTCTCTTACTCTGACAATTTAACGAGGTGGAAAAGAATAACAACTGCCTTTCTCCTTGCTTGAAGAAGAGTTAATGTGCTCACCACAAAAAAAAAAAAACAACAAACAAAAGCAAAATGAAGACATAGATATTTTCAATTTTTTCTCCTTGATTTTCTGATGATACAATTAAAGGCATATGCTATAATCTGAAGAGACTTTTAGCAAGGGAACTAAGAAAAACCATCACTGTGTTGCCAGTAATATTTCAAAGTTAAAGCTATCTTTGGCCAAGTTTCTTTCATTAAAATTCAAATATGGTTATTATTCTATAGTAATCGCACAGTTCTGTTAAAGAAAGACTGATTTCTCCTTGACAAAGTGATTGATGCTATAACGATGAAAAAATTACGTTATAAAGATATCAGAATTCAGAAGCAAGTTCAGGCCCTGAGTATTTTCCTGTCTGCTTATAAAACAAACAATGATTGAATGTTTCTTGGATCTTTGAATTAAGGTTGGTTATAGAATTTGAACTTAGTGAATGAGGGGTGGGTTCTACTTACTTTTACTACCGGTTCACAATGGGAGCAGGCATGCGCACATGCATAGATCGTCCAGTATAATGTCCGGGCGGGTGGGTGGAGCCTCCCGCCGCTTTTACTACTGGTTTGCAAGAATTGGACAGAACCGAGAACAACCCACCATTGTAGTAAATGTATAGTCACCTCTGTTGCCTCCATATCCCAATTTGATATTTGCCTTCAGTTTGAAATGTTCAAAAATCTTCAAATATTTTTTTTCCTAATTTTATCAGAATTGTTTGAAATAAGAATAACAGTCTCGGCAAAATGTTCATTTTTATTGTACCTATCCTTCCTATCAACAATAGCTGCAGTTTTTTCCATTTTTCCAAGTCTAATTTGATGTGTTGTAGCAGTTTTATATAATTATCTTCTTTTATAGTTGCACTTCTTGCTGTTAACTGAACTCCTAAGTATTTAACTTTCTTAACTATCTGAATATCTATCTTTTCCACCTTTTTGTTTGTTTGTTTGTTTCTCTGTGACATTTTTAACGTATTTTAGTTTTCTCTTTATTCATTTTCAGTCCTGCAACTTCACCGTACTCTGCTATTATTTTTATTAACTTGGGTCCAGATTCTTGTGGTTCTTCTAAAATAAATACTAGGTATTTATGGTATTATGCAAATGCCTATAGCTTATATTCTTCTGTTTTTATTTCCATTCCTTTTATTTCTGAGTCTTGTCTAATATTTCTATTTAGTACTTCCAATGTTAATATAAATAGTAGGGGGGACAGCAAACATCCTTGTCTTGTGCCTTTTCTTATGTTAAAGTTCTCGATCGGATCCCCATTAACCATCACTTTTGCGGTTTGCTTGGAATATATGCAATGAAAGTATTCCTTTTCCCAACAGCCCCTATTATCCTGACCAGACAGCTAAAGAATGTCTATTAAGGGCCCAGCCCTACCAGGAGATTTAGCATGAAGGGTTATTCCCCAGTCTCATAACTTTCCAAAAACAGTGAAAATATGGTTCCTGCCTAGGGAATTCTGGGATTTGAAATCCATGCTCTTAGAGTTTCTGAGGTTGAGAAACACTGCAAAATAACACTTCTTACCGTCTTTATTTTAGCCTTTTAATTTTAGTTTCTATTTTAATCAATTTTATTGTGACTGTGAATTTTGTTTTGATTGTTTAAATTCTTTGGAACCTGGAATCTTAAATTCTTAAAATTCCAGATGATTTCAGGTGATCAGGCCACATAAATAAATTATATTTGAGTAATCCTAGACAATTGTAGTGCCAGATAATTGGAAATTTGAATAACAGAATAACAGAATTGGAAGGGATCTTCTAGTCCAACCCCCTGCTCAAACAGAAGACCCTAAACTAGTGATGGCTAACCTTTTTGCCATCGTGTGCCAAAAGTGGGGGGAGCACAGGGGGGTCAAGCATGTGCATGGCCACAACACCCATAATTCAATGCGCCCCACCCCGTGCATGCACACATGACCCCCCCGCACTCCCCACCCCCCTCTTTTGGCATGTGATGGCATGGTGGTCCCGGTAGGCCTGTTTTTTGCCCTTCCCAGACTCCAAAGGCTTTCTAGGAGCCTGGGGAGGGTGAAAATGGCCTTCCGCACCTGTCCTGGAGGCTGTCCGGAGGCCAGAAATTGCCTGTTCCCAACTTTTGCTGAACGCATTGTAAGCCGCCCTGAGTCTCCGGAGAAGGGCGGCATATAAATAATTTAAAAAAAAAAAAAACTTCCGGTGGGCACGAAAGACTCCAAAATCAGCTGGCCGGCACACGCATGCACTCTGGAGCTGAGCTTTATGATAGTGAACCTATCCCACCTGTGACACACATGCCATAGGTTCACAATCACAGCCCTATACCATTCCAGATAAGTGGCTGTTCAGTCTCTTCTTAAAAGCCTGAAGATTGGAAAATATTAAAAAAATTGGAGAAGAGCAAATGTTCTTGTCTTCAAAATGAAAGAAGAGGCTCCATATCTGATC
The DNA here is from genome assembly GCA_012654045.1 of Ptyas mucosa. Classification (NCBI taxonomy): domain Eukaryota; kingdom Metazoa; phylum Chordata; class Lepidosauria; order Squamata; family Colubridae; genus Ptyas; species Ptyas mucosa. The sequence goes on along the minus strand of WNWU01000017.1, from coordinate 2,170,030 downwards.
TTATATGCCCCACAGTTCAGATTCATTTCCATGCCTATTCAGGTTGGGCTTAGGGGTCTAAATGGCCTCTTCCAATTCTATGATTTTAAACATAGATCGTTGAACAGCAGAATCCTTGGAGGAAATGCAGAAGTCTTCAGATCAAATTTTATCACTTTATTGTTACATTCTATTTTACAAAGTAATGCCTATATTTTATCCTCTTAGTTATAATTTTGAAAATCAGATGTAACTATGGAAACGAACAACTATTCTGTCTTAAATCCTGGCTGTTGTTCAGACTTCTGATCATGACAATCTGTAGATGTCGGTAAAGTGAACAGATAGAAAAGAGGAATTCTGGAGGAAAGGGTCAAGCAGCACTTCCTTCATTTGCTCTGAGTCTCTTTTAGCATTTTGACTTTTTAAAGCTCAGGGAAAATTAGATGGAGATGTGAATGATGTCTTATTTGGCTCTTGGCTGTCTGAGCATCATTTAGCTGGCAAATCAATTGACTATGAATCAGAAGAACAGACAGATAAATGTGTTTGCTATAGATAGCTAAAAGCACCAATTTGTTAAATATTGATTGGTTTGAAGGATCCAGCTTCTTGGATATATAGAAATAAATTATGAAAAATATACAAGAAACAGAATGATTTCCAATAAGATTTTCTTCACAACTGATCTTCAGAAATATACAGTGGTCCCAAGGAGAACTAAACATTTACCACTGATACAGGGTTGTGGTTGTCATGGTATGTGATTATAAATAAGTCTACTATAGAAGCATGAGTGAAATGCTCCCAGTTTGGATCAGATCAGCCAATCTGGTAGCAATGGCGGCGGGTGATTCGGAGAACCGGTCCTAAAAATCCCTGGGCTCCCCACCCATGCCCACCCAATCACCCAGTCACCCGCTTGCCGCTTCTTTTAAAAAATGCTTTTAAAAGATTAAGAAAAAGGGTCTATCACAGCTGAGCTGCGCGATCGTCAGAGCCTTTTTTTTTTACTTTTAAAAGCATTTTTTTACAACCTATTCGGCTGAATAGGTTGTAAAAAAAATGCTTTTAAAAGGTAAAAAAAGGCTCTGATGATCCCAGCTGAGCCGCGCAATTGTCATAGCCTTTTTTTTACTTTTAAAAGTATTTTTTACAACCTATTCAGCCAAATAGATTGTAAAAAAAAATGCTGTTAAAAGTTAAAAAAAAGATTGTGCTCCACAACTGATCACTCCCGCACGCGCTGTTCTACTTACCCCATGCCTCCTTTTGGCGTGCACTGCATGCACACACATCGCATTTAGTGCGTGGTGTGCACTACGCATGTGCGCACACAACATGCAACACGCCTGCGCAGCCAGAAAACCGCTAGTAAATCGGTTCAGATTTCACCACTGTATAGAAGGTTGCAGCATACTGAGATTCTATTCCCTTTGCATTATAGCCCCCATGCCGTTTTGACTTAGGTTTCCAAAAATGAGTTATGTGCTATTGCTAGCTAGAAAAGATTGCCTGCTTCTGGTCTAGACCCAATCAATGCTGTACATTTGGGATTTAAATATAATTAAGAAAAAGTGCTTAGAGACATATTCAGATCATAGATTTGTCCTTAGTTCTGTCTTCAAATGTCTGTGGAGATTCTCAGTCATCCAGGTCATAGTTTTTGTTTTTTTAAAAAAAAATAATTTATATGCTGCCCTTCTCCGGAGACTCAGGGCGGCTTACAATGCACTAAGCAATAGCCTTCATACTTTTGTATATTTCTACAAAGTCAGCTTATTGCCCCCACAAACTGGGTCCTCATTTTACCTACCTTAGAAAGGATGAAAGGCTGAGTCAACCTTGAGCCTGGTGAGATTTGAACTTGCAGTAATTGCAGGCAGCTGGTGTTAAAACAGTGCTTTAGTCTGCTGAGCCACCAGGGCTCATGGTTGTCCCATGGGGGCTTTTTCAAAAGGCAACTGGACTATGTTTTTTCTTGAAGATGTTTCACTTCTCATCCAAGAAGCTTCTGCAGTTCTGACTGAATGGTGGTGGATGGAAGGATTTATATTCCTTGAAGTCATCTCATTGTTAGCACTCTTTCTGAGAGTTGTTGAGGCCACTTGGAGGTTTATTTGTGCCCTCGGGGTCACCTGAATAATGCAAATGGGGGTGGAACCTTCTTGTTCACTGTACACACTGTACACACTTGTTCACTGTACACACATGATTGTGTATCATCCTAACCCATCCATTGTGATCATTAACTTTGCAGATGATACCACCGTATTGCGTGGGACAAAACAGCGTACAGGGGGGAGGTTCAAAAACTATCCACATGGTGCTTACAAAACAACCTGCACATGAACATCAGCAAGACAAAGGAGATAGTCTTAGACTTCCAGAAGAAGAGAGAGGAACCTGCTCCACTTTACATTGAGGTGGGCTGTGTAGAGAGAGTTTCCTCATTTAAATTCCTGGGAGTCTATCTCAGCAAAGATCTCACCTGGAAAATCAACACGACCCAGGTGACCAGAAATGCCCAACAAAGACTCCACTTCCTTAGGGTCTTGCGAAAAAATAAAAGTGGAACAACAACTGATGACCTCCTTTTACCGGTCCACAATAGAAAGCGTCCTCACTCATTGCATTACGGTATGGTATGCCGGCTTGACAGCCGTGGATAGAAAGACATTACAGAGGGTGGTGAGCACAGCACAAAACATTGTGGGCTGTCCCCTGATACCACTAGATGAGATCGCTAGGGCTCACTGCCTTAGAAGAGTGAGGAAAATCCTCAGGGACGACTCTTACCCTGGTCAGCCCTTCTTTATTCTCCTACCATCTGGAAGGAGATACAGAAGTATAGCCAGCTGCACAAACAGGCTGAAGAACAGTTTTTATCCATGGGCTGTCAGACTCCTGAATGAAAAATAACTCTACAACAATATAGTATGATTGACTTGTGGGGCCGGCGCGACGTGCAATAAGTTCACATGGTGCAATAGGATTGAGTGTTTGTTAATAGGATTCACTGGGCTAGGGATTTTTCCCCCCCATTCACTGTGACTTGTATTGTATTGTGGGGGGTGCACGAAGAGAGACTCAGCCAATCTCATTGTACACATGTTGCACTCTGACAATAAAGGTTTAAATTGAATTGAATTGGAACTGATGAACTGAACTGCTTTCATCCATTCCGATGGTGGTGGGTGGGTGGGGGGAGCATGGAAGGAAGCCATCAGAACTGATGAAGCTTCTTGGATGAGAAGCAAAACTCCTCAAGGAAAAGAAAAACAGTCCAGTTGCCTTTTGAAGAGAAAAAAAAGCATCTTTGAGACAACTATGACCTGGATGACTGAGAATGTCCACAGACTTCTCTCCGTAGTTGATTCTTCCTCTCTTTTCTGATCCTTTCCTTTCCTTAGTTAAACTCAGTTAATCTCAGGAAATCTCAGATATTGAGATTTCCTAAAAAGAAGCCATATTAGTTCCTTGTCATATAGTTTATATTCAATGATTTGGTGTGAGGTCTTATCGAATCCTGTGCACAATTAAGATACTGTATATAATGACAGAAGAAGAAAAAAATTCCAGTTTAATTTTGATGTAAACATTTTAACACAATCAAGATACATTTCATATCAAGCATTAAAAGATCCCATAAGTACTGGATGCAGAATACTTCTTGAAAGTATATTTAGGATTTGCTGCCTTTGTGAATTCATTTAGCATATTGAAATTTGAAGACAACTTGGCCTCATGCAATTAAAAGTTCATTTTAAAGAGTCCGTCATTAGCCCAATGCTTGTTTTAAAAAGCCTTCGGAGGAAATAGCCCCATTATTCTCTCACCAGTAGGTAAAGCAATATAATTAAAATTAAATGTGTGTTCTACAAATGAAGTTCTCTGCTTTCAGTTTACTCTTTATCAAATCTCCCCCCACCCCATGAACATGCTGGCATTGCAAAGCCTAATTGTTCAAGGGATGGGGTGAGACGCCGGAAGGGGGGACGGAGAGATTAAAAAAAAAAAAGACTGTGTGAATACACATTTGTGTCACCAGGAAGGATTGCAAGAGTCTCTGTATGATGGGTCTCTATGACTGAGCTGTCAAAGCAGCCATTGTATCAGTTGAATTAAAAGTATCTCATTCTGCATTAGAACTGAGAAAAGAAGTTCACCAGAAATTTCTGAGTGTGGATTTAAGAAACCTCTATCATTACAGAATTTTATCTGGATTATGATTGTTCATTTTAATTTATTATTAAAGGGTGTGGAGCTAGTTCACCTCCTGTGGTGCAGCTTGGATAAGCGCATAAGCGCAAACTAAACACCTTACATTGAAACATAAATTGATTTACTGACAGCATAGAGTCCAATCCATGTCCCAAAAGAGATGGAATTATCATCCCTCTTTATAGAAGTATGCAAATAAGCATATGCATCTGTTTGCATATAGCAGCCAGGCAGGTCTTTCAATACAGCATACTATGTGCCTAGTAAGGTCCATGAAACCATTGGGCGTATCTATGAGGTAATGGGGCAAGAGGACAAAAACAATAGGATCTTGAAAGAACTAAGAGTCAGTAATACACAAACAGACTTTCTAGAGCAGGGGTGTCAAACTGGATTTCTTCGAGGGCCAGATCAGCATTGTAGTTCTCCTCCGTGGGCTGGCCGTGAGGGTAAGATGGGACAGATGCTTCTGCAGCACCCTGCTGGCCAAAGTGGGGTACAGGGGAGGCTTCCCGTGCCCCATTTTCTGTCTGGATGGCCTGAAGCAGTTTGCCAACCAAAATGGGGCACAGAGGAGCTACGTGCTTCCCACACACCCCATTTTGGCTGTCAGAGGCACCGCAGGCTGCTTCTTTGCTATTTCCAGGTCAGCCCCATGGGTCAAATTTAAGCACCCTGCGAGGTGGATGTGGCCCACAGGTCTTGAGTTTGACACCCCTGTTCTAGTGTGTTACTTGCTTTTGCTTTCCCAGAGCTCTGCTCCCCTCTCAATATCTTTTCCAAGCTTATTAACATTCCCTGGTCTTCTGTGGCTAAGTTGATGGTAATTTTCCTGAAAAAAAAAATAGGGTAGCTATGTGATCTAGTATCACATAGCTAAGCCCTTGCTTTGTTTATCCTGGGAAGATGTATTTGGGTTAGAGGCTTTTAGCCTGGCCCTGCAAAGCCTCCAGATTGTCACTTTTAAAAAATTGTTTCATGGCCTCCATTCTCATTCCACTTTTCTCTTACTCACAGATGTTAAAATACCATACAAAAGGCAACTGTGCTTTGAATGTTTCTATGAATGCATCAAAATTCTTTTCATTTGCCTTTGCACAGGCCTCTGTATGAAGAATTTTGATGCAGACCTATACAGTATAATACCACAGCAAGATTGTTGCTCTTTGGTGATGTACGTGCTGCGTTATGAATGTCTATATGTGTATTGGTAATAGGAGAGACGGAAAGTGAGTTTCAAATAGGGTAGGGCCAAATATTGAACCAATGCCATCTGGGATGTTCTGGTCCCAGAACACTCTTTAGAAGGACTGGATAACAACAGAATATGAAAACGAACAGAAGGGAAGAAGCCCTCTCATTCCTTGTAATGGCTGAGACTGAAAAAGGAATGGGATTTTAAGATGCCAACATGATGCTGAATTATATATCAAAAATTATGTAACAACCTTCTGCCAAGGAAGCATTTACCATCTCTTGAGCCTCTTCCTTCTCCCTAGATTTGGCTGATTGGGAACAGGACTAAAGTGATAGTAACTATTAAAATCCAAGCAGATTCATCTTAATTGTCCAGAATTCATTTGCAGCTGACCAAGCTTTGACCATGACAAAGGTCTTAATCTTCAGTTCACTCTTTGCTATGAGATGAAAATTAGGTCCAACAAGTACACACCTACTGTACAGGGATCAATACCAGTATCAGTAGAAATATGCCCATAACTGCAATTAGAAGTAGTGAGTCATTTCTCCCAAGGGTAGGGATCTTTGTTTGTTTGGTTGGTTGGTTGGTTGGTTGGTTGGTTAGTTAGTTAGTTAATATGTTAGCCACCTCGCCTTCAGACAACTCTGATGTTGAAGACATTTGATACTAATAATCTAAGTGAGTCCAACACCAGCCCCAACATGAGTTTGAGAAGCTTGGTTAAAAGTATAGCATCCCCCCCAGAATCCAATCAAGGGGACCATTATCTAAAAATGAGGACTCAGATTGTTGGGGGGGGCAATATGCTGACTCTATAAACCACTTAGAGAGGATTATAAAGCACTATGAAGCGGTATATACAAGCTATTGCTATTGCTGTTATAAATAGACTTGGGTTTAACAAAAACTGGTAGAGACAGTGGTGGGATTCAGCCAGTTCGCACGAGAACCAGTTGTTAACTTTCTAAGCAGTTCGGAGAACCGGTTGTTGGAAGACATCGCCTTTTGTTTTTTTCCAGGGCTAATCCTGTAAGGAAGGCAGGAAGAAAACATTCTGGTGTTGTTTCTAGCCTAATCTTTATTGCCCTGCTTACAGAAACTGTCTTTCTGATTAACCCTTATTACATTGTAACAGTGAGTGACTTTGAGTTGGCCACACCAACACGGTCACATGACCACCGAGCCATGCCTACCCAGTTGGTTATTAGGGCAGAGAAGCGGTTGTTAAATTATTTGAATCCCGCCACTGGGTAGAGGCCAAAATGTCCACTGATAAGTAGTCTAGATATGGGCATTTATTGGGGGAAGGGGGAAAAAAAGGCAAATAATACAAATTGAATGACCATGCAGACTTTGCACTTTATGTATGTGTGTGGGATGTTGTAGTGTAGATATACTGTAAAGTGAAAAGCTCGCATTGTGATAGCATTATGCATTTTTCCTCATATTTTAGAGTCATTCTGATTATGTACAGATGCCTATGAGCCTAAGAAAAGATTCTAGATAGAAATGGAGATTTTATACCAAATTGCCCATTCTTTTTCTCTGGTAACAAGGCAGCCCAGTCCTACTACCATACCTCCCTCTGGTGATCATTGTCAAAATCTGCCTCATATTCCTCCAAATCCTTGATGCACAACCACAATTTTGGTCATAAATTGTGATGGTCATAAAAAGAGGTCATCATATGACCATGCCTGATTTATGGCCTTTTTTGTAGCAGTCTTTACACAAACATGATGGTCATTAAGGGAAGAATGGAAGGATGTATATCCTTGCAGCCATGTGGTCATTATTAGCACTCTCCTGAGAATTGTTGAGACCACTTGGAGGTTTATCTTCGCCCTTAGTGACTGCAAGGAATATACATCCTTCCATTCTCCACCATTCATTCAGTCAGAACAGAAGATGCTTCTCAGGTAAGAAACAAAACATCTTCAAGGGAAAAAAACCCAAGATAATCCAATTGTCTTTTGATAAAGCACCTTTGGGAAAACTTTGCAATAGCTTCTTTAGGACTCTTAATGGTAAGAATTTCTCTAGTGTGCTTAATATTCACCAGCTTAATGATAAAATTTCATCCATGAAGATGTTGCCATACAAAATGTGTTAATCCGAAACTGGCTAAAATGTTGGATTAGGAGTGGGAAGAACCAGATTCTTGATCAAACTTCAAGCCATGGAAACTCAATGGGCAATTTTCAGTCAGTTGCTCTGTCTCAGCCCAAAGTACACAGTTGCTGTTATGGGGACAAACATGAGGAAGGAGCATTTTGTACACTACCTTGAGCAAAAGGCAGTATCTAAATACAGAAGTTGTTTTCAAGGTAATAGTTATAACTGTTTAAAGACTACAGATATCCCTCAACGTACGACCACAATTGAGCCAAACATTTCTGTTGCTAAGCAAGACAGTTGTTAACTGAATCTTGCACTATTTTTCTTGCCACGGTTGTTAAGTGAATCACTGCAAGGTTGCTAAGTAACACAATTTGTTAAGTGAATTTGTCTTCCCCATTGATTTTGCTTGTGACAAGGTTGCAAAATATGACCACGTGATTGCGACTGTCGTAAATATAAAATAGTTGCCAAGGATCTGAATTTTGATCACGTGACCATGTAGATGGTCATAAGTGTAAAAAATGATCATAAGTCATTTTTTTTAGTGCCGTTGTAACTTTGAATGGTCACTAAACTTGAATGCTTATAAGTCAAGGACTACCTGCATTCTGAAGGATATAATTCCTGACCACATTTGCTGATTCAATATGATTCAAGAACATCCCATCTGCATTTGAACTAAGTATGTTTCATTGTTCCAAACGAAATAAAGCTTCTGATAACCTATTTTTTTCCCCATTCATGCATGCATATAGAGGCAGAAAGAGAAAGACACTTAGGTTCCCAACGCCATTATAATGCTGAGTAGCATGTAATATACATTAAAAAAAATTCACACAGTATAAAATACCAAAAAAAACAACAACCCCCAAACAATCAGAGAAAATCACCACCATCTGATAAATTAAACAATGCACAAGGGGCCTTTGCACAAAATATCGGACTATTTTATTTTATGCTGAAAATACACAGTACAAAATGTTAAAGCTTACAGCAAATCTGAAATAACTAACGTTTTAATTAAAGATAGTTTTATAGTTTTAATTAAAGATCTTTTATGCTTCTCATTTAAATGTTTTTTGCATAATTCCTTATTGTGAACACTTAACCCAGAGTGATTTTCTGCTTTGTGTTCGTGTATACAGAGCAAACACATTATTTTTGTTCTAATGAAAATTAGTTAAATCTTTTTATAAAACTTGTCTCCATTGATATTGTACAAAATTAGGAATTTATCTTCTATGAACCATGCACTTTATTCTGTTCAAACACGTTTTGCAAATACAAACTTGCACTATAAAACCAGAACAAATGGCATTTTAGCCAATGTTGTTTACCATCTATGTATGTGCATTTTACTAAATGATTAAATCTGTTTTCTATGAAATCTAATCTACACAGAACCTAAAGATATTTTATTGACAAAAACATATGCTAAGGAAAAATTTATGTGGGCCACTTTTCCTTCATTGATGAGTATTACAAAAATGTTTCACACTGAGAAGGCAGAAACTACTGTGTTTCCCTGAAAATACAGCCTACCCCGAAAGTAAGTCCTAGCTTGATTTTTACACATGCGCCCAAAATAAGCCCAACCCCCAAAATAAGCCCTAATCAAGACCCTCACCCACTTCAGAGTGAAAATTAAGCTAGGGTGGGGATGGGGGTGGAGTGGAGTGGAGCTGCCTGACTACTTGCCTTCAGACAGTTGCAGCTAGGCCTCGCACACCCCGACACCTGCCTTGCTGGCCCATTTCTTCTGCAGCTGGCAAATCTTTCCTGGAGGCTTCTGCAGCCTTCATCGATCCAGAGCTCTGCTATCGGCTGCAGAGGCCTTCAGAAAAGCCTTGCTGTATTTGCCAGCTGCAGAAAAAGAAATTCCTGAAGGCCTCTGATAGCAAAAAGAAGGCCGGGGGTGACTCATGCAAGTGCTGTGAGTCAGTGGATGACATCCCACCCAAAAAATAAGACCTGGTGCCTTTTTTGGTGGCCAAAAAATATAAGACAGGATCTTATTTTGAGGGAAAGATAGTATATCCATATTTTTTTCATTCTAGCATGAGCTGATTCCTGTTTATTATTTCACATATGTACAGTAGTAGAGAAGAATGCAGCTTTACAATCCAGGGAGGAAAAAATAGGCTTTTCAAGTACTATATACAGTATTCAGAAACAAGTGTGGAATAATATCTCCTCTCTCTCTCTCTCTCTCTCTCTCTCTCTCTCTCTCTCTCTCTCTCTTTCTCTCTCTCTCCATCTCCCTCCATCCCTCTCTCCCTCTCCCTCTCCCTCTCCCTCTCTCACCAGTTTCTTACCAGTCTCTTATATACACTGGTATGGGAAAATTACATTGCATTCCAGTTTATTGTCCAAAAGCTTATGCTGTGTCCTTTGACTTCTGATTGCTTCCCTTTGCTTAGTCATGAGATTTCTGGGAAACTGATGTTCTCTTTATATCAACATACCGGGCAACTGCTTTTTCCCAAGGCTGTGCACCTTTCTCCAAGTCGCCCGTGTGCTTTTATGAATCATGCACAGCTTTCAAGGAAGGTTTCGGAAGGTTCCTAAGCCTTGTGAGAGGCCATGTGTGATTTGGAGAAGGATTCACATGGCCTTGGCTGCCTCATATAAGGCCACAGAGAGCTCACCTCATCAGCTGCAGGAGGAAGAAAACAGCCAAAGACTTTTGGGTCCAGCAGCATTGGTAGAGTGCAAGGCAGCAGGGATGGCTATGGCTTTGTGCTGTGGTGCGATGGGGTGGCTGGCCATGGTGCAAGGAATGAGGTAGCCCTTCGCAGTGATGGTGGTGCTGGCAGTGCTGGGTAAGGTAGAAGCCCCAAGGTGATTGAGAATGGTGAAGGCGCTACTTCAGCCCAGCATACTGCCACTGCTGCTGAGCAGGGCAGCCAAAAGCCTAGAGAGAGAGGTGGAGGTGGACAGATGGTTGGAGTTGAAGCACCCTTGTGGTTTTAAGTGCAGGCAGGTTGCTAATCACCCAAATTTTGATCATGTGACCATGGGGGCACTGCAATGGCCATAAATATGGGGACTAGGCCACTGGTGAAATCCAAATTATTTTACTACTGGTTCTGCGAGCATGACTTGGTGGGTGTGGTATGGCTGGTGGGTGTGGCAGGGGAAGGATCCTGCAAAATCTCCATTCCCACCCCACTCCAGAGGAAGGATACTGCAAAATCCCCATTCCCTCCC
>WNWU01000017.1:2139918-2159285 GCA_012654045.1 Ptyas mucosa | reverse complement strand
CCACCCCACTCCAGAGGAAGGATACTGCAAAATCCCCATTCCCTCCCCACTCCCAGGGGAAGGATATTGCAAAATCTCCATTTCCATCCCACTCCAGGGGAAGGATACTGCAAAATCCCCATTCCCTCCCCACTCCCAGGGGGGGAGGATATTGCAAAATCTCCATTCCCACCCCACTCTGGGATCAGCCAGAGGTGGTATTTTCCGGTTCTCTGAACTAATCAAAATTTCCGCTATCGGTTCTCCAAACTGCTCAAAATTTTTGCTACCAGTTCTCCAGAACCTGTCAGAACCTGCTGGATTTCACCCCTGGACCAGGCATAAGTGCCATCTGTTCAGCACTGCCATAACTTCAGTCTGTGAAGAAAAGGTCTTTAACTGAGGTCTACCTGCAAATTAATCTCTGAAGGACTGCCTCTGTTCAATGCTCCCTTTACAAGCACACAATTTCAGAGTGTAGTGGCTGGACGTTACGTGATACAGAGAAATCTGAACTGCTGAAGTAAACCATTTCAGAATTGTGAGCATTTGTGTACACATGCGTGTAACAGGCTTAAATTCAACTTTGCTAAAGAGCTAGCTGTCAAGCAATACATTCTGGAAATCTAATATAATTATTACCTTAATTTTCCTTGTCTCTTGGTTTGAATTACACTTTCCTTTAAAATGAAACCCACTTAGGAGAGGCTAAATCGTTTTCTGCTGTTCTTTTGTTATAACTGCTTTTACAGATCTTCCTGTTGTCTTTCTCTTTTTACCCCTCTCTGGGGCATTTGCTGTAAATTAGTCATGTGTATCATTGCCAATAGATGCAATGTGAAAATAACATCGACTCTATTATCTTCTTTCTATGATTATTTAGAAAATGGATTGTTTATTCTCCCTGCTAATGTGAGTATGTGCCAGCCTGCCGAACGCTTAGAACTAGTGTGAATCTTATTTCAAACTGACAGTGTTACCATGGAGTCCTACTCAGTGTGCTTGAATCAGGATGCAAGTGATCTCTAGATAACCACTGCATTATAAATAGGGTGAGATGGATAAACAGATTTTTTTTAGCCTGCCTATGTTTTCCCCATTCTTGTACCAATTATAACACACAAATGGGCAGGCATTTCGGTTAAAAAAATAATATCCCATATTTGCATTCAGAGCTATGAACTGTCAGTATGTATTTTCATACAACTCACTTAAAACTGACCGTAATGGGTTTCTGGGTTTTGTAAATTAATAGCACAATTCAATATATGCTTGTTTGGGGGTGTGGGGGAGGGAACCTACTGTATTCAGTTGTTCTTATGCTTTGTAGTGCAAACTAAACATTGTTTCTAGGGACAAAAAGCCCTGTTTGTGAGAAGTGGCTTGACTGAGTTATGCTCATCATTAAATAATAGTTTGCATAATTCCTAATTGCTTAATTCTGTTCATTTTTTTTCTTCATGTTTACATGTTGTCCTTCAAGCTTTCCCTAAATGATTTATTTTCTGCCTTCAGCGTTGGAATTTCAGCGGTTCTTCCCAACCATGGTTTATTTGGGTCAATAAGCTAAAACCATAAAAAAGCTATTTGGCCTGATGCTAACTGCTTTCACATCAAGCTCTTTAGCATGTTTGCAGAGTTTTTCTTCCTCGCTAAGGTTTTGCTTTGCAAAATGCCTTTTTCTACCCACATCCTTACCCAGGATTAAGGGGTTTTTTTCCACTCAATTTCACAGCAACCAGATTTTGTTGAGATGGTGATCATATAAAAAAAAAAAACACCCTACAAGGGCCTTCAACCAGAACTATTCATGAAATACATTAAAGGTTAACTGGTGTTCTTATTGAGCTATTCCAAAAACTTGACAGATAAATCTGCATACAGTATCTGTTCTACTAGCTCATTGATTATATTGTTACCAGTGTTTCCCCAAAAATAAGACTGGAACCTATATTAATTTTTGCTCCAAAAAATGCATTAGGACTTATTTTCCAGATAGGTCTTATTTTGGGGGAAATACGGTACTAAATGTGTCTGGCTGGCAGACGATCTTAACTGGGACTTATTTTTGGATAGGGCTTATACTAAGAACATCCTGAAAAACCATGCTAGGGTTTATTTTCCAATTGGGTCTTATTTTCGGGGAAATACACACTGTTTGAAAAAAATAAAAGGGAAGGGGATCTTTGTTGAATGAGGCAACCCAGGGGATGAATAGCCTCTGAATGAATGGGAGCTAAGGTTGAATTCAAACAGGATAAATACATCTTGATTCTTACCAAAATATGCAAAAAGCTATGTGACTGAGGAAATGTTGGGCAAACTATTTTTAGGAGAGATTAATGCTCATTTGCATCATCAAAGTGACTTGTTTTGAGCCACGGTGGCACAGTGGTTAGAATGCAGTACTGCAGGCTACTTCTGCTGACTGCCGGCTGCCTGCAGTTTGGCAGTTCAAATCTCACCAAGGTCAAGGTTGACTCAGCCTTTCATTCTTCTGAGGTTGGTAAAATGAGGACCCAGATTGTTGGGGGCAATAGGCTGACTCTGTAAACCACTTAGAGAGGATTGTAAAGCACTGTGAAGTGGTATATAAGTTTAAGTGCTAAGTGTTTTTTTTTTAATTGGAATATATATCGTAAATGTACTGAAAGGCTTGTGTAAAGTACAGGTAGTGTCCTTGACTTATGACCACAATTGAGCCTAAAATTTCTGTTGTTAAGTGAGACATTTGTTAAGTGACTTTTGCCCCATTTTATGATGTTCCTTGCCTCATTTGTTAAATGAATCACTGCAGTGGATAAATTGATTACACAGTTGTTAAGTGAATCTAGTTTCCCCATTGACTTTGCTTGTCAGAAGGTCACAAAAGAGGATCACATGACTGTGGGGCGCAGCAATGGTCATAAGTATGAGTCAGTTGCCAAGTGCCTGAATTTTAATCTCATGGTCATGGGGATGCTGCAAAGGTCGCAACTGTGAAAAACAGTCGTAACTCACTTTTTTCAGTGCTGTTGTAACTTTGAACAGTCACTAAATGAACTGTGGTAATTTGAGGACTACCTGTATTCTGCTCAATAAGGAAGCTTTGTACACTGAGGGCACGCTACACGTAATAAATAACTTAGAGAAAAATCTCCTTAAACTATTCAGACTATTTGCATGTTCTTTCCTTATATGTCAAATAAAATATCATTCACCTACTCTGAATGGTCAATGTGAAGGTAAATGAAGTGAGGTGCAACGCTCTCTAAAGGTGCTAATCAGAAGTAATAAAGTAGTAATGATTATTTTTCACATGGAAAAATAATCAAAAATGACTTGTACGATACCAGATTTCTGCTTTTCTACTTTGTCCAAGAGGAAGCTGCAGGCTGCTAATATGTCAATCTATTTAATGGGGCTTCTGTGCAATGGATATAAGAGTTGTTACTGCTTCATTAGTCTGGTTCTAGAAATTATACATCCTCAAGCAGTTTATAATATTTTCTTCCTAATTCTGTCATTTTCAATCAGTTCAGAATCTGGTTTGAAGATATAGCTCTACTATCTCCTTCCATGTGAATCTCATGTCATGGAATAACAGAATGAAGAGTCCCTACTAAGATTCTGAATCTAGCTGACAAGTGAGAGAATAAAATTCACGGTGTTGCACTCACAGTCTATTAGTCATGCCTAAGCTTGTCATCTTTCTGGTTTTTATGCATACAAGGAAATAATTCTATGTATTCAATGAGCCGACCTCCAAGTCCACCAACGTAGGATTGCAGTTTTTGTTCTTTTTTAATTTGAAATATGTTTCTATAAAACTCTTCTTTTCACAGTCAGAATTCTGAAATACATGTCCTCTTCTTAATCGATCCATAATAAAATACTTTTGACTAATAAAGCAAGAATTCTGCTTGATTTTTCTTTTCTTTTTCTCAATAGTGGCCAGCATTCAGAAGCTTCCTGCAGCATCTGTTCTAACAGACATCAATTTCCCCATGAGAGGGAGGAAAGGAATGGTTGACTGGGCCCGAAACTCAGAAGATAGGGTTGTCATTCCCAAAAGTATCTTCACCCCCATGTCAACAGGTAAAAACTCAGCAGCGCTTTAATTTTCTGTTTCATGAAAGCTCCGTGAAGAAACCTAACTTGCTAACTCACGCATTTGTGGGTTTGTTTCATCAGTATTTTGGATCAGCTATTTGAAGATTAGCATTACAGTCAGATTTTAGACTTGTTCCTTCTATACAAATGTATAGTGCAAAAGGTGGTTATTGAGTCTTAATGATTAGCATTTACAACAAAACCTCTATTGTTATAACATGGCAGTTCTCCATAAAGCAAGGAAAATATATAGCGGAAAGAATGTCAAGCTTATTCTTCGTATAATTCGAAGTTCTTGAGTCTGTGAACATGAAAGCTAATTCCTGGATTTCTCTTTTGAGCTTCTCATTAGTTCATAGCTGGTGGTGCCTCCCTATTATAATGCACCTTGAACCTGTTTCTATTTCTATGGGAACCCAGTTGAAGTTGGAAATAATATGGCAACAGCAAAGAATCAGTAGGAAAATCTAGGGGAAAGAGTCACTATCGGAGTGGGTGGTCATAATAAATTTAAAATAATAATCATAATAATGGAGACCAGCTGAAAACCATTTGCCTGCTTCAGAGTGCACCCAAATGGCTATTGTAATCTTTGTGTCCCTTTACACATTATAGGAATAGCCATTTCAGTTCCTTATGTGAAAAGGGGACTGACACAGTACACGTTTATCTGGTTCTTCCTCTTCCCTGCTTCCTTATCTGTTATGAATGATCATGTTCATTATCTATAACTCTCATCTATGGGAAAAGAAGTGATGGGCTTCTCACTACCAAGTTAGTATCCTGTTACAAAACAAGCAAACATAAGTACTCAGATGTGCTCGAATGTGGAGTGCAGAAGGAAGAGAGTTCTCATAATTATGAGACAATTACATTTCTGTATGGGGATGGCTTATGCTTGCCTTTGTTGCACAAGATTGATTTGATGTGTTTTCTACAAATATAGGCTTATATAGGACATTATTAGCTAAAATTGACCATGGTTCACTATAAGTTCTTTGTGGCAAATTGGTTTATTTAACTTTTTTTGGGGGGGAGCGTTATTTAAAGACCAGTGACCATTCCAGTAACTTTTCCGAGACCAATGAAATAATTGGATTATTAGATTAGGCTATTAATTATAATAATTAAGATTATAACACAAAATATCAGTTTAGCAGCAAATGATGAATTTCACAAATAATAAGGTTTCAGAATACTCCTAACCATGTGAGATGTTCAAGTCTAGAGACTTTTTTCAACCCTAAATGTAAAATCTTATCACATGATTATAAAACAATTCACTAGAGTATATTACAATTGCAATCTTGGTTTTCTTTAAACAACATTTTCTATAATGATAAAATACTGTTGTACTTTATCTGTTATGACAAAGTTGGAGATGCTTGGAAAGGTATCAAATTTCATCTACATATTGTCTTCTTTCTTCCTTTGATTTTAGAACTAGATGAATCCACCGTGTTTGTACTTGGAGCAGTATTGTACAAAAATTTAGAGCTTATTTTGCCTACCTTAAGGTAAGTGATGACTCTAAGAGACACTTCCAATGAAGTGTGTCTCTAAGATGTGTCCTGTAGAAAGCAGGCAGGAATGGAATATAAGACTTCATTTCTTATTTTTGTCTAAAGAAGGAACAACTAACCTGATTTGGGTTCTACATCAAGTGTGTCGTTTGCCTTTCTTGATTTTCCCATTAACCTTCAATAGCAGAACTGAAGAAAAAAAATCTCAAGTTTTGTTTAGCAACATCATTCCTAGGTCTGGCAACAGGGCGGGCAGAAAAAACATAGAGAGGCATCAGCATTCGATCTGATCAGAACAGAATCAGGCAATTTGGTATTTTTTGTATGTCTTTAATTTCTGCAATCCCTTATCATTAGCCAGACTTGCAAGGATTTTTGGTATTTGATGTCCAAATCACTTGGATCACACAGGATTGTCTGCTGATCTATCTCGAGGTGTCAGCCAGAGATAAGACAACAATGGGAGAAGCAGAAGCTCGTAATAGGAAGGGGAGATATTCCTCATGGGTGAACCAAATGACTTTCTTTAGCTCAACACAAGTAATGGGGAAGGAGACAAAGGTGATCAGGGCTTTCTCTAATGAAAAGAGGAGTGGTTAAGAATTAGGAGGAAAGAGAGAATGTGTCTCTATGTATATGTAGGGCAGAGGGAGAAAGAAAGAGTTGTAGAACAGTTCACTTTCAATCTGTCAGCTGGAATTAAAACATAAGTGTTAAGGCATAGTGCCTTAAGTGTAGATGGGTGTAAGTATTTATAAATGCAAACATGTTTTTATTCTGTGTAACATAAATGCTTCAATAATGACTAGATAATAATCTAAAGACAAAAATAAAAATACAGACAATACCATTGTTAGGTAAGATATAGATATATCTCAATTCCACACATTTATTTAATACAAAAGCTATTGGAAGCATATGTGGGGGGGAAATCTATTCTTGGTGAGTAATAGTGGTCCCCCTTCCTTGGTGCATTATCATGTAATTAGGCACAATAAGTTTTGTCACGATTTAGGTACAGCTGAATAAGTATAACTGAAAGTTCAGCCTTTTACCGTGATGGAGAAAAATTACAACCATTGGCTATTAGACATTTATCAAAAAAAATGTTCCATAGAAATCAAAAGGAGATTTGTTCAGAGACTGACAGGGCAGTTTTTGCTCAGTCTGTATTACAGTGCTTCAACTGTCAAGCACAAACATAAATGAAATCAGAGAAGAATGAAAAACAAGGCAATATCCAGGAAGCCCTTTATACACAGCAAGAAGAGAGGGCACTTAATTACAGCTTTGTATCTTATCTTTCTCCTCCCTCTGGTGAAGTCTTCACATCAACAGTTTTGTATGGGACAAGATACTACCCTGTTCTCCCCCAAAATAAGACATCCCCTGAAAATAAGCCCAATCAGGCTTTTGAGCGCATGGCAATAAGGCCAAGCACTTATTTCAGGGTTCAAAAATATATAAGACAGGGTCTTATTTTCAGGGAAACACTGTACATATGCAGAGTGAGTAAAACACTAGTGGGGAAAATTGGTAGACAGTAGAAATTTCACTCTTGCCCAGCCGTCAAAAGTCTCTTAGGACCACAAAACAATATGTTTTGCTCTCAGTCAGGTTTTGAGGATTTTTTTAAAAAGAGGTTTTGGACAGTGAAAAGGGATTAAAGATCTTTATTTGCCCACTAATTCTCCCATGGATTTTATCTTTCTAGTGTTGCATTACTAACAAGCACTTAAGAGAAATGTTTGCTTATGAAAGGAATACCTAGTTCTACTAACAGCATAACTATTTTAGCTCTTAGGGTATAATGTGGTGATTTAACAGCCTTGCTGAAGCCAAATGGGTCTTCTGAATGGAAATTTATCTCAAACCCCTCATATATACTGCGATGTTCCATCAACAAGATGCAAATGTAATAAAAGAAAATGTAAAAAAAAAATTGTTTAAAACCCAAAGTTTACTCCATGATTCCAGGAGCATTTGAACATTTTGTATAAATGAAAGTATTTTCTCAATTCACTCTCTAGATCTTACAAGCCAAAGTTGGCTTGATGCATGCTTTGCCTTCCAAATAAGACCTTGTTAAATGTTCATTTAATTAATAATAATTAGATACCAGGTACATAATAAGATTTTAGTTAATTAGTTATACCTGTTACATTTTCAGAACCATATACCAAATAAATTTGGTCAAAAGGCCGTCTCTTTTCATCTATCAAAATATATTCGGTTCTGAAAAATTAACTTTTTTAATATGTTAGTTTTGATAAAGATAAAAGCATTTCTTCATCCCACTGTGTTTATCGCTTGATTCTTTTATGCAGAGAAAGTCAGATGTTCATAACACTTATTCTCAGTTTGTAGGATTTTCAGTATAATTGTGTGACTAATAACATACTTTGAGAAACCAATGGCAGCTTGATCAAATTGCAATACCATGACAACAGTTTCCCTCTGGAAAACCTTTTCTACACATATAATCGTTGGCAGCATAGGATCAGGTACCGTCTCTCTTCAGTACATGTGCATTTAATACACTGATTTAGGGCCACAAAGAAAGATGAGGTGTGTACCCTCATCAAACAGGGAAAGATATTATACTGTGCTAATGTAGAAGCTAGGGATGCGATCAAAAGGTCGGCAGTTCAGCGGTTCAAATCCCTCACCCTGTGCCACGTAACAGGGTGAGCTCCTGTTACTTGTCCCAGCTTCTGCCAACCTAGCAGTTTGAAAGCACGTAAAAAATGCAAGTAGAAAAATAGGGACCACCTTTGGTGGGAAGGTAACAGCATTCCATGCACCTTTGGCATTTAATCATGCCGGCCACATGACCACGGAGATGTCTTCAGACAGTTCTGGCTGTTCGGCTTTGAAACGGAGATGAGCACCGCCCATGGAGTCGGGAACGACTAGCACATATGTGCGAGGGGAACTTCTACCTTTTAATGTAGAAACTAGACGCTTAAAGAAAGATATTCTTCCATTGCTTTCCTGTGCATGTTAAGAATTTTGGCTGGTTTTGTTCTGCAAATACCATCCATCTCTAAGGTGAAGTTAGTTACACTAAGGAGAAGCTTGTTTTAGAAGTTGCAACCTAGCTAGATAATCAGATTTGTCTGATTGTCACCTTGTGGGATCCTTGGTGCTCTCTGAGCTTGATTGTTTTATTGCAGATGATGTTACCTACTTTGATAACAAAACAAGAAAACAGCCAACCTCAGAGAGCACCAAGGACGCCTCAGTTCAACCCTGAGCTACAAATATGCTCTTCTATTGTTGTCATTTTTATTGTCATATTAGTATCATACAAAAACATTCTTATCTGGATGTCTTTGTATTTTTTTTATAAATATCTTCATCTTCTGATCATATGTTTTGATCTATCTTCATTTGTATTCCCAACAATATTATTATTTTTTTTAAAAAATGTGGGTTTTGTTTTAATAAGCACCTGATAAATGAATTGTATTTTTTAGTATTTCAAGAAAAAAATTAAACATCACACAGTATATGTTTTAACGTATTCCTTACCTAAATATAACTTATGCCCTTCATTTCTCTTAAAATAAAGACATACTGAGTTTAATTATTTTCCTGCATAAATAATCACAATATTATTCCTTCTTAAAAAGTGTCTTATTTGGGCAGCAAAGAGTCCTTCATCACACCTCTGTGTGATTTTTGTCAATAAGACTAATTTATCAGAGTGTGGCATAGCATAAATGTTGTTGCCAACACATTGTTGCTCTCCTAGATTTTGTTTTCGCAGTCACTCTAGTTTTGTTTCCTGTTTGATGCCCTTTCATGCCAGAAGTGTTTTGAGACATTTCACAAACCCAGTAAATGGAGGCTAATTAAACAAAATCTCTTTCAGAAAAAAAACAACAAAATTTGTTTAAAAGCAGACAATACTAATTTTTATATATTAAAATTATATCTGTATGGATATTAAATCCAAAGAGGTTGTGATTATTTAGTTATAAGACTTGATATAATGCATCAATGCACAATTTGTTCGTTTACTGAATTGGAACAAATGTGATAGAAACTTTAACTTTAATTGGACAGTTTTACATCTTGCACAATAAGAAATTGGTATGCACAGGATTTCAATATGCTATTGGGTATTTATTGTGTGCCTCTGAGGTACATTGTAAGACAATTTCCACACTGTAGAAAAAGATACAGGTTTAGTACTTCATAAAAATAAAAAAAACACCAGCAGATGGCAGCACCTAGCCGACCTTAGGTCATCTAAAAAAAAAAAACCCAACTAGGCAAGATTGGACCTTGATTAATACTTAGAAGACTATAGAAACACTTCAGTAGGTGAATTTCATTTCACAGTGGGGTTCTCAGATGCTGTTAAGTTTAGCAATGGAAACACAAACTTCCGTGAGGCAAAATGCTCGTTCTTAATTATCCAAGTTCCACATTTAAGTTGAAATATATACCCCCCCCCCCCCCAAAAAAGTTCATCTTGCTTTTTCTCATGAAAACACTGCATTAACTGACAACTGGCAGCTTTCTGGAAGCTCAGGAACTTGAACTGCATTTTGCCAGCTGAAAAGAAATTGCCCACTTCAGCTGTAGAATGACAGCTATTAAAAAGAATGCTGCTTCTAAAGATTGTATTGTGATATGAAAATTATCCATTGGCTTTATCATAATGTAGTTCAATTTCATAACGTACACACTGATAATTTATTGAGTAGCCTAGCTGCGCCAGAGAAGAAAACATCAATCCTTCAGTTAGGAATTTGGCAGAGGAGGTGAGGTATTTATAAAAGACATCCTGAATTTTTTTTACTCCAGTCCTCATGCCCAGTACATTCATTTTTAATCCATATCGGAATCATATGCCTTGATTCTGGTTTTAGAAATGTATTTATTTAATCAATTTATATGGCTTCCCATCATGCAAAGGTGACTTTTGGTGGCTAACAAGTCATTAAAAGAATAAAAAGAAAACAGTGGAATAAAAATGCCAATAATGGTCACTAAGAATGAATATAACAGGACAATAGAGAGAAACCTCTCAACATACCCCCATTTAGGAATATCGAAGAATGGACACTTAAATATTGCCTCCTTTGTAGTGAAGTCTCATTATTCTTCCCTCTTTTATGGCAAAGGTGCCCTTTAGTAATGACTATCTCTAAGCATCCAAGCAAAGTAATATAATGGCCAGAAGGCAAACTAACTCAGATGACCTAATTCATCCAGACTATTCACCTTTAAAACTCCTTTAAAAGTGAAGGGCTTGGCAACTAACACCTAGGTCCAAAGCAGCAGTGGGTTTCACTTACCTTCGCTACCAGCTTGGAACTGTGAGTGCGAGTGTGTGAGCACTCACTTCGCTTGCGTGTGGGGCTTCTGCACATGCGCAGAGCGTCTGTGATGACGTCTGGGCAGGTGGGCGGAGCTTCCCATCACTACAGGTTTGCCCGAACTGGGGTGAACCGGTAGAAACTCACCACTGGTCCAAAGCCAAAATCTCATATTATCCTACTGAGTCTGATGACCATTAGGTCAAGTCCTGACCTTACAATTTAGGAATCTTAGAGGGCAATACTGAGATCACAAGTGTAGTGTGAATTCACTGCTATTTTTTTTAATACCAAAATAGCTCATAAATGGCACAAAATTACATTTCAATCCCTCATGTTATTGATGAGAAAAACAGAGTTGATTTTGAGGAAACACTCATTGCTGTCATTCTTACGAATGTTTTTCAATAGATCTTCAGCAAAATGGCCATATTAGAGCTTTACAAAAATGTGCTTTGTCTAGAACAAATCTCAGGTTTACCAGAAGATTAATGAGTTTATAGGCCCCTGAATATTTATGTTGTGAATCTATTTTTTTAATCAATAAATTGTGCTTAGTAAAAGGCACTTGGATCAGCAGGAAGAGTGTCTTTATTCCTGAATACATTTGACAGCATTTTTATAAATTCTGTGGAGGAAAATTGATTTAAATTCCCTTCTAGCTAGCCATGTTTAAAAATCACAGCTTCTCTTTGCTTAATTACATCAAGTTTTAGTTTTAGTGATTGTTGTGTTTTTAATTGTTCTTTTTCCAGAAATTATACAGTTATTAACTCCAAAATCATTGTGGTCACCATACGGCCTGAGCCCAGAACATCAGATTCCTTTCTAGAGATAGAATTAGCTCACCTGGCAAACGTAAGTATTTCAGCTTATTTTCCAATTGGCTGAGGATTTTAAACAAATGACATAAAGAATTATTTTAACCCCAGTCAATTTTAGTTCGTGGCTACTTTTATGTAATTAGAAGCAATGTGTATACAGTATGAACAAAAAGGACTCACTAAAATGATAAATTCATCTTATTTTAGTTCCATAAGCATGATGATTTCCATAGCATTGAATGCCTAAGTAATTCCCATGCATTGTTAAACTGCTCTTTATAAACTCTAGGAAATCTCCAATATGGTGTATTTATTTAATTTTTATTTCATTTACTAAAATCTTTAAACTATCCAATGGTTGCGGTGTCCCGGGATCACCTTTTGCGACCTTCTAACAAGCAAAGTCAATGGGGAAACCAGATTCACTTAACAACCATGTTACTAACTTATTAACTGCAATTCACTTAACAACTGTGGCAAGAAAGATCATAAAATGGGGCAAGATACACTTAACAAAATGTTTCACTTAGCAATAGAAATTTTGGTCTCAAGTGAGGTTGTAAGTTAAGGACTACCTGTACTTCAACAAGAGCCAGCGGATGTTTAGATTGGATTTGGCACTTTTTATCTACTTATCAAGTTGTTATCAAGTAGGCAAATATTGTTATTTGAAAGCATAAAAGGTTTTGCCATTGGATGTAAACTGTTCCAAGTAAAGCTGCCTTTTGCAATTGACTGATGTTGATTTTATCAATTCTATTTAATATTCAAGTGGGGCTCCAGATATTTTGTGATTGCATTATTAGTATTGATACTATCTTTTCTTTCTTTTGCCACAGTCATTCTGCTTGTATTTTCATGTCTTTGTATTTTGTAATTTTCTCCAGTTCTTTCTCTTCTGCTGCCTCCAGGTACTGCCACATTCACTATACAGACTTTTCGTCTTTCTTATTGACACTTGTTAAGTCTGGGATGTTATATGGCAGGTGCTTTAGGGTTTTTTAAGGGTTGATTAATTGGAATGGGTGGAATTTCAATACATGGCCAACTGCCCCACTGAAATAAATGGTTCATAAAATTAACTTTTCATTGGGCCGTATCCTAAAATATGAACAGATCAATATGAAGAGTGAAAAAATGTAGACCTTGCCTTGGAAAAGAACCGGTGAAGGAGAAAAGACTATTCAGTTCTGAGAAAAGTAAATGTCATGAGAAAGAAACTCAAAATAATCCTATCTTAATTATGTCAGAAATTCTGACAGGCCTTCAAGATTCTGTTATTCTCTCTTACAACACTGAAGAAAATTTTGGAATTTTTGCTGGGTTTTTTGTCTCTTGAGATTGCATAATGCATAACTTGAAGGGCCAAAATAGTCACTTGAAAAATCATTAAATAGGAGTGGAGGCTGTAATTACAGGTAGTTGTCAACTTACAACTTTTTTAGTGACCATTCAAAGTTATAATGGCACTGAGAAAAAGTGACTTATAACAATAGCACTTAGACTTATATAGCGCTCGGTAGTGCTTAATACCACTCTGAGTGGTTTACAGAGTCAGCGTATTACCCCCCAAAAAAAACCTGGGTTCTCATTTTACCTACCTTGTGAGGATGGTGGGCTGAGTCAACCATGAGTCAGTCAAGATTGAACTTCAAGATATAGGCAAAGTTTCTTTGCAATACTGTATTCTGACCACTGCGCTGTCCTAGCTTCTAATGACTTATGACTATTTTTCACACTTATGGCCATTGCAGCATTCCCATGGTCACATGATCAAAAATCGGATGCTTGGCAACTAACTCATATTTATGATAGCTGCAGTGTCCCAGGTCAAGTGATCACCCATTGCAACTTTCTGACAAGCAAAGTCGATGGGGAAGGCAGATTTACTTAACAACTGTGTTACTAATTGAACAACTGCAGTGATTTACTTAATCATTTACAACTGTGGCAAAAAAAAAGGTTGTAAAATGGGACGAAATTTCCATTAACAACTGTCTTGCTTAGCCACAGAAATGTTGGACTCAATTGTGATCATAAGCCAAGGACCACATGTGTTTTGGTCCTCAAACTGGAATACAATAAGCAATTCAAATATTGTCACTAAAGTAATATATATCATTACTGGGACCAATAACAATTTGTAGAACAATGGCACAGTATTACCAAGGCCAGGGGAGAGTTAAATGAACTTGACCATGACCTCTAACAGGCCTTTTCCCTTTCCCCCCCTTTTATTGCATTTTTCAGAAATATAGTGACAAAGCGTATAGCTTTTTGTCACACCTTGAAAATGTCAGTTTCATTCTGGCAGCACAAGATGAAAGGCATTAATTGACGCTTGACTTCGTCCACTTTTCTGCAATATTAATAACTACCGTGTTAGCCGAAGGACTGGAAGTGCTGACAAGACAGAGCAACAGTAGCAACCTTATCAATAATATCTTAGACGAAGTGTTGTTTACTTTTGGCTGGTTTTAGATCTGGTAACCTGAGATTTGAAATATGAAAGGGAATTTAGGCAAAGAACTCCAGAAGCACTCCAAAGATCCACCAATATAAAAATGAAAGTATATTAAGGATAGAGCTAGCATTCCATTAAAAACAGACTGTGTAGTTGTTTGGATTTAGATTTTACATGTTTATGTAAAAGGGTTTAATACAGCAGTGTCAAACTCACATTGACACAGTGACATCATATGAAGTATCAGACTTTTTTCCCCTTCGCTAAACCGGGCGTGGGCGTGACCAGCACGAGATGCATCCGACCCACGAGCTGGGAGTTTAACAGCCCTGATTTAATAGAATTGTTAAAATGAGACTGTTTAAAATATGTCTGTGTGTTTGTGTGTGTGTGTGTGTGTGTGTGTGTGTGTACATATGTGTGTGTGTGTGTGTATGTATGTGTATACACACATACATTGGCAGTGCTACTTTCAATGTATATATTGATAGTAGCACTGCCAATTAATCAGTATCTTTTTTTTCAATGTGCTAATTTAATGGTTTCTTTTTTTAATTTTTCCTCTACAATAATTCACCTAAATTTAAGACAAGATAGTAATTGTTGTAATTAAAATGGCTTTATCTTTGAACCCTGTAGTTAATTTTAATCAGGTGAAGACAATTTTGCTTCAGCTGCAGACCTTGAACGTTGTACACTAATGGCTCACAGAAAGCACAGAAGTTAATGTTGCCAATTTAATCATTTAATTATTTAATTAATTTTCCAACCAAAGAAGTAAAATCCTGAACTTTTATTCAAATATTCTTTTCTCATATCGTGCTGATAACTGTGCTCCATCCCACATGCGATTTAAATATGTTATATGTGGTTTAATGTGATGATTAGGATGAGATAAATATCAGGGGCTTAAGATATTTTAAAAGTCATTGTTTTAGCGAGAATCTTGTTTAAGTGGAAAAAGCAAAGACCTGAGGCAACGGGTATCTGTGTGCAAGGTTGCGTGTCCAGGGGTGGGCTGCTGGGGGTTCGCAGGGGTTCGGAAGAACCTCTAGCTAAGATTCTGTGCAGTTCGGAGAACCCCCAAATCCCAATTCTGGCTGCCCCCGCCCACCCTGCCCCACCCCTCCCAGGAGTCCCCATGCAGCCTGTTTTGTATGCAGGTAAGTGCAGGGCACACGCAGAGGCTCGGGGAGGGCAAAAAACAGGCCTACCAGAAGTTCGGGAAGACTATTTCCCGCCTCCAGAGGGCCTCCAGAGCCCAGGGAGGGCAAACCCCCCACTGCCATGGTACAGGAGGCCGACTAGGCCATGCCCACCATGGCCATGCCCACTCAGCAACCGGGCAGAGAACCCCTTGCTAAATTTTTTGAAGCCCACCCCTGTGCGTATCCTAGTGTCCTAGTGTGAATGTCAAACCAGTGGGATTTCTTTGAAGAACAGCTACCTTTCAGGATGGCTCAACAATTTTGACACACCTATTCCTCCAAAAAGTAGAAACCAAAATGAAGAATGTTAACTGTTTTAGAAAATTTTATAGTTCACTGGTGATTGATTTTTTGCACTTATTACTACGATGCCCATGACAATTTCTAGTTTGACCAAAGTTGGATTTGAAATCAGAATTAAAAGTTAATCATGCTGCAATATAATTTCATATTTCTAGCAACAGCTCACAGTACAATGCTTCAAACTATCAGCCAGATTTTTTAAAAATATGCATTGTTTTTATTTCAGAAAAAAATCAACTTTTCATATTTTCTCTGACCATCCAATATCATTTTTGGAGGGCCCAAGAATGGCCCCTGTAACACCACAGCTCCATGAGCTGCATTGGTTATTTATTTATTTATTTATTGGTTCGATTTATATGCCGCCCATCTCCGGAGACTCAGGGCGGCTTACAATGCGTTAAGCAATAGCCTTCATACTTTTGTATATACCTGCTTAGTAGGGCTTTCGGGGGGCCCTAAGCAGTGTTCTTTTTTTATACAAAGTCAGCTTATTGCCCCCACAATCCGGGTCCTCATTTTACTTTCTCTGTGGGGGCACCTACCATCTGGAATGAGCTCCCCCCAGAGATACGAAGGATCCCGGACCTATGCACCTTCCACCGCGCTCTTAAGACCTTTTTATTTAACCAGGCTGGCCTGGCCTAATTTCTCCTCTTTTAATAATTATGTAATTTTGTAATTTTAACTTGTTTTAAATTATTAGGGTTTTAAATATTACGGCCAAATTATTTAATCGGATTTTAATTGTTTTAAATTTTGTATGCATATTGTTTTACTATATGGCTGTTCACTGCCCTGAATCCCTCGGGAGATAGGGCGGTATACAAATCAAATAAACCTCAAACCTCAAACCTACCTTGAAAAGATGGAAGGCTGAGTCAACCTTACCAGTATGCTTCCAGCTAAAATTCAAGGCATTGGGGATCACCTTTTAAGCCCTTCATGGCATGGGTCCAAATTACTTGAGGGACCATCTCAACCCACTGGGATTGGCCTGTACCACTCATTCTGGCAGAGGAGGCATTTTGTGGTCCTGTTAGCCTGCTTATTATGGCTGGTGGGGGGAGGAGGGCCTTCTCTGGTGTTGCTCTTGCCCTCTGGAACATCTCAAACCCTACCCACCTCCCACCCCATGTGAGGTTGGCTCCAACCCTCCTGTTTTCATAAGGGCCTAAAAACCTGGCTCTGGGAAACAGCACAATGGAAGTGGTTGACTGAATAATGATATAGCATTTTCAACTATATACATTCTTTAAAATGGACAATATGTAATTGGATCTTCCTGGATCCAACTCAGCAAGGAAATTATTTCTTTTTCCAGTTTAGGTTTTTAAAGAACAATCTTATCTCCATAGTGCAGGCTAATATTTAAAGTTCTCAGTGTGAAAGAAGGGAAAATTATACTACACTGTCAGATTTAGTTAGGCACATTTCTAGCTTAGACCCCTAATTGTCTTACTCTCTGTTTATCTATTGTCAGAATGACCTGCTTGGGTTCATATCTTGTTTTCGTATAAGCTAATGAAAAACTCGTTTAAAATGTTAGTCTGGTTGGCTTTTGTGTGTATGGTGATTGGTCAGAGTAGCTTTTCCAGAGCATGCATAGGGGGAAAAAAGTCTCAACAACTTATATTGGGTATAAAGAGTGGCAAAGTGTTTTCATATTTGTTTTCAGCAGTCTAGATCAGACTGACCTGGATTGCAGCCATAAATAGAGCATTCTATAAAACTGTTTATACATAGCTTCCGGAGAGCTTTTTTTGCTGATTTCTTCATAGTGACAAAGTAAATGGCTTCTATCTATCCGGATGAAGGCTATCCTCGAGGCCTTCTTCTATGACAACCAGAGTGGACATCCCTTAGGACCATGGACACTATCTTTAACATTTAAAGCAGGAAGCGAAAGCTGATTTTTCACGGAGTATTATGTGTTTGTAGTACAATAAATGAAGCAATAAAGTCAACGGAGACAAAAGAAAACAGTCTTCAAATGGCAATGCAGTTAAAACATGACAACTGGTCAGAAGATCATTTGCAAATTATGATGAAATGTGCAGAGGATAAATCAGGATAACCGCATAGATCTCAAGATGAATGGCAGTGATTCAGCAAGGATTTATGATCCTAATTATTCAGACAAAGTAAAATAAAACTATATTGTAGGTGAACACGTGGAAATTAAACTTCTGGAATGAAGAGAAGCTTGGAATAACTGTGAATGGATTCACAGAGCTAGGAATTTAATCCAGTTCTTATGGTCATTCAAATCTCAAAGTTCAGAATTCTTTGATATAATATATGTGTATATGTACAGTATATATGTACCGGTATATATGTATGTATTTATATTATGAAGTTCTAATACAAAGATCAAGCAAGTCTCAGAAGGCTTAATGTCTGCCCATTTCTGATGTAGAATATCATGTTTATGTATATTTCATACAATTACACTTTTCATTTTTATTCAGACCTGAATTTTGTGTGTGTGTGTGTGTGTGTGTATTTGTTACATCTCTGAGTAAAGAATACATTTTAATGGATATTCTCCCACTTTTTCAGGGCACGTTGAATCCCTATTGCGCATTATGGGATGACTCCAGAATGTAAGTAACAGATGTTTATTGCTCTTATTTGGGATTTATATTTCCAAATCACATCAATATCTAGGGAGAGATTAAAAGGCATGATTATGATATGCAGAAATCTGTACTAAACATGAACTTAAGTATATAATTATGCCGATATAGTGCTGTGCCAATTTCAAGACCATGTTTTTACATTATATATTAGCACTGGAAAATCGGATATCTAACCAACTCACCCACCTTCGTTCTGGCATTGATTAGTTAATAATTTATTATTGTCAAGGGTCTTTGACAGTCTCTTGATTGCACGGAAATCTTTACAGAAACATATGATTCCAACATGACTCCTAGGATTAAATGCTTGTTTGTGCTATTATTGCAACAGATCATGTTACTAGGCAACATATTCTGAATACATTGTCAATTTTTTGGGCAACAAAGGATGTATGTATGTGCCTGTGTGCGTACATACAAGTATATGTTTGTGTGTTATTTATTGTGTTTGATGAAATGGAGCCAGCTAATCATTTCAAAGCTAATATTGCAGCAAAGATAGCTGTGTCACTGTTAAAAAAAAACCTCAAAGGAATTTATATTGGTAAGAAATTGTACTGATACGATAAAGTAAATGTATGTGTATTTAAACCATGTCATATATTCACGGTCGCCATCAGCCATGATTAAATATAGTCAATTGGACAATGTTTTCCTCCTGAGGTCTATTTGGCTACATTTCTAAGTGCATTTACTATAGAGTAATCCAAGTGAACATACTAGGCTATACTTTTGACTAAGCATAGACTGCATTGTTATGCATACTGTTTTGAAAATATTCTCCATTAAAGCAATTGTTTTCAGTCAGGCACATGCAAGTTTGTGCTATAAGAAGATTAACATTGGGGGATACATTTTAATTAACTGTGCTGTGAGCAAAGATTATGTGACTGTACCCCTTGAGAATTCTAGGTACCCTTAGCCTTTCTATTGCTTTATTAGAGTTGAACTATATCTATCTATCTATCTATCTATCTATCTATCTATCTATCTATCTAT
>WNWU01000017.1:2118485-2139908 GCA_012654045.1 Ptyas mucosa | reverse complement strand
TATCTATCTATCTATCTATCTATCTATCTATCTATCTATCTATCTATCATCTTCCATCTGTCTGTCTGTCTGTCTGTCTATCTATCTATCTGTCATCTATCTACTTACTTATCTACCACCTATCTATCAATTTATCTACCTGTCTACCTACCTATCTAATTTACTATAAATAGCCGCCCATCTCACAAGTGATTCTGCAGTGTACAAAAAAACTCCACACCCTAAAATCATTATTCTTGCAAGCCTCTTTTTGGGAGATAGTTTTGGTCAAAAACAACACTTAAAATGAAATAAAGAAGGATTTTTACTTTCTTTTTTCTTCAAAACTTCTTTCTGAAGTTTTTTTTTTACAAAGTACAATGAAACACATGTTTATTCATCACATTATACAATGAATTATTTGTAAGCATTTCTTAAGGTCTCTCTGACATATGGGACTGTATATAATTATGCTTGAATTTTAGAGACTTCTCTTTCCCCATTATCAGGTATTCAAAATATGGCTTCTCTGTACTCTAGTGACAAACCTACAAGTGTAAAAGAATCAATGTGAAGTAGTTTTTAAGAGAAAGAATAAGATTCAACAAAAATAGCATTTATCCACTGTTATTTTTCTTTGTGCAGGTAAACATTTCTGTGTCAGAAATGATTGCATCCCTCCAGTTTAATTGTGCTAAAAGCTGTGAACATTGAAGAAACATTTGAATCTTTCTGCACATGTTTTATAATGATTACTGTAATTGTTCCACAGCACTCATCAGTATTTAAGGCAATATCAGTGCTTCCCAAGGCATAGAATATGATTCGAGTTCACTGTATAGATCCGTGATGGAGAACCTATGGCACGTATGCCCAAAGCGCACATGGCAGTGGCAAAAATTGGTGTGTGCATGCACGCCGGCTACCTGATTGTTGGGTGTGCATGCACACCAGAACTCGGAAGTTCAGCTTTTCCGGAGCACAATCCCTTCGTGCACGCGGCAATGCTGAAAACTGGCCTGTGCTTGTGCGCCGGCCAGCTGATCATTGGGCATGCATGCGCGCTAGAACCCAGAAGTTTGGCTTTTCTGAAGCGAGATCCCTTTGCACGCGCAGCAGTGCCGAAAACCAGCCTGTGTGCCAGCCAGCTGATCATCAGGCGCACATGCGCTCTGGAACCTGGGAGT
Organism: Ptyas mucosa; assembly: GCA_012654045.1. NCBI lineage: Eukaryota > Metazoa > Chordata > Lepidosauria > Squamata > Colubridae > Ptyas > Ptyas mucosa. Next base: position 2,138,742 of record WNWU01000017.1, on the reverse strand, counting down.
TTGACTTTTCCAGAGTGTGTGCATGCGACGTTTCCGCACGCCATCACTGGTATAGTTCCATCCTAATGTAATAGAAAGATTGTGTTAATCGAGGTAGGTCTCTGTTATAAGTGTGCTGTTTATGTCAGTGCCGTTGCACCTTGCTCCTTTTCATTTTTCATCCTTTGTCTGCCATGTTGCAGAGGAAGGATGCATTTTTCAGTAATGCATTTTTAGGAATCCTCAAAAATGACTTAGGGCACGAAAGCACTTCAGATCTCAGGTACAATGAAATATTTCAATGGTAGTTTTTAAATGGCTGTTCCTAAAGCTGCTTAAAGATTTCCAATAATAGAAACAACCCAATGGGAGAGGCATTAGTCATCAGAGACTACAGTATGTGGGATCCAAAAAGATGGATGCTACCATTTGTTATGCTTCTGTAATTTACAACATGACTACCACCACTGCAGGTTGCTGAAACAGTTCGTTTTCTTCTACTGCCTTGGAGTTAAGCAGATCACGTACAAGAGGTCAGAAAAGGATCCTTTTTTTTTGCATCACATCTTGCTACTGCTTTTTCACTAAATTTGTGAATGTAGGGAAATAATCTTAACAAAATTTGTTATATGTTTCTTTACCATTTTTCATCTGCAGTGATCTCATGAATGAATATTTTATCCTATTTGATTATCTTACAGAATTTGTATTCTAAGACTGTAGGACTTAAATTATAGTAAAAGTTCCCAATGTACGGGAATGGGAGGATATCTATTTTACTTTCATTTATTTATATTCCACATTGTCGGACCTGCCACAATTTAAACCTCTAAATAGAAATTATCCTTGGCTCCATTTGTTGAGAAAGGTATAGTTTATTAGAGGTCAAGTGCTTTGCAGTATTGCAAAGCCAGAACTGAGAATCATGCGCCAAACCCCTAAATTCTACTTTTCCTTCCCTTCGCTGTCTCCCATTGCCCACCCCAGTGTAACCAATCATGTTCACGCAAGATGCTTTCGTAACGGTCAGTCCAAGCACAGTTTATCATGCTGCTCCCTCCTTCCAGCTGGGTGACCTTGAGGCAGTGCCTCAAGGAGATACAGCACTTACTTTCGTATTCCCAAGCATCCCACCTTTCATTCCCCCTCCCCACAGTTGATGGCAATCTGTCATGGCATAGCAGTGAGGCACAAGCAAGCAAAAGGTGGCAGATGACATATTTTTGAATCCCACATCTCCCTCAGAGAAGGATTCTGGGCAGTGTACAATAAAACATTATATACATTGTATAAAAACTAAAATTTTAAATACACATACACATATTGAAATATAATGTGTAACGTTGTGCTATTGATGTATTTTTCATGGATTCCATCACTTATAGATAAGTTTAAATTCTATTATACACAGCATCACACTTTTCCATATATGGCAGACTGAAATCATGAACCACTCTTTAGAATTATACAAGCCTGGCTTATGTTTATGTCCTTGAAAACAAAGACATTTTGGTTTGGTTACATTACAACTTGTTCTTGCCAGCTATTTGGTACAGATGCAGATAGATCTAATATATTATTAGTAAGAGTTCTTGCTTACTCATTGCTCTCTCCAAAAACCGCAGAAAGTATAAATTGTTTCTTGTATAGAAGTTCCTGAATTAAACAGCTGTAACCTAAAGAGTTTGTGATATAACTGAACAGCCATATTTACATCATATCACATTGAAAGACTGTGCATCGTTATAAATCGCACAACAATCAGAGTAAAGAATAACTGGAAGAAGGTTGTCCTTATTATTTTTTTAAGACAGTGACAGCAGTAAAGTTATCATGTTTTTCCATCCTCATTATATCTCCAGGAAGACATTCAGTAAAACTTCGGATCAATGGAGGAACGATCACATCTCAGTCTCAGAATACATTAGAACCACTAGAGGCTCGCAGTGACAACTTTGCAAGACATTTTGAGGATAAAGTAGTCAGAGTCCCTGTGAACTTGGCATCTTCACTGACAAAATCTGCATAATTTAAACTAGAAGGGAATTAAAATAAAAAAGATCTGAAAGCACGAAGTAGGCTTGCCCTGTGGCCAATCAGATTCTAGCTCTTAGTGAGTTAGATGTTAGAACTAAACAGTATTCCCTATCTTACATTCACAATGCTGTAGTAACATGCAAAGAAACAAAAACGAACAGCAGTTTGCTGCTTATGAAGCAGTTTCTACAGCTGTTGCTGATTGCCTTTTGAGCTGTACAGTACACATACAACCATAACTTCAGTTCTTTTATAGTGGGAATCATTACCTTTTCTTCTGCTCTCACTTTCATCTTTGCCACCATGCCATCATTATGTTTCCACTATTTTAGTTATAGTGGCCTGTACACTGTTCTTGCCATCAGGGGTGAGTTCTACTTACCTTTACTACCAGTTCGCAATGGAACTGCGCACTTTGCTTGCGCATGCACACGCTCTTCTGCACAAGTGCAGAAGCTTTTGCGCATGCACAGAAGCATTCTGATGATGTCGGGGTCGGTGGGTGGAGCCTCCCGCTGGTTTTACTACCGGTTCTATAGAACCGGTGCGAATTGGGGGCAACCCACCACTGCTTGCCATGCTTTGTAGGGTTACAAACATAAGAAACAGCACAATCTCCATTTCATAGCTGCCTTGTTTCAGACTTTAACATGGGAGAAACAGTAATACAGTACAGGTAGTCCTCAACTTACAACAGTTGGTTTAGCGACTGTTCAAAATTACAACGGCACTGGGGGGAAAATATGACAATTTTTCAAAGTTACAGCTTTTGCAGCATCCCCACGATCATGTGATCACAATTGAGATGCTTGGCAACAGGTTCATACTTACGACAGTTGCAGTATCCCGGGGTCATGTAATAAATACCCTTTTGCGAACTTCTGTCAATCAAAGTCAATGGGGAAGCCAGATTCACTTAACAACCCGGTCATTTGCAGTGATTCACTTAACAACTATGACAAGAAAAGTCGTAAAATGGGGCAAAACTCACTTAACAAATGTCTTACTTAACAACAGATATTTTGGGCTCAATTGTTGTCGTAGGTGAAGGATTACCTGTTTGTCCCTATGGAACATTCCAGAGGGCCTTTCAGAAAGGGGTGGAAATGTGGCTCTGCAGTCCTTCTTGGCGCTGCCAGAGGAGCACACAGCCATGGGGCTGGTTAGCACTCTGAAAGCCCTCCTCTGCCTTTTAATTTTAACATTGATCTATGGCTCTTGTTAAATTTTAAATACTGTTTTTAAGTTTTAATATTTTATTTGTATGCCTCCCAGGGTCCCTCTGCGGGGAAATTGGCTAAACTTGATTAAATAAGTAAGCAAGCAAGCAAGCAAGCAAGCAAACAAACAAATATATAAATACATTTCTGAAGAAAATGAACAATTCAGAAAGTTCCAAAGTTATTATAAGGGGCATTCAAAGCCACATGACAAAACAAGCAGAGAAACAATAATATCTAATCTAATTATTGGTGCAGGTCAGTGGTGGGATTCAAAGTTTTTTACTACTGGTTTTATGGGCATGGCTTGGTGGGCGTGGCATGGCTTGGTGGGTGTGGCAGGAGAAGGATACTGTAAACTCTCCATTCTCACCCCACTCCAGGGGACAGATACTGTTTAATCTCCATTCCCTCCCCACTCCACAGGAAAGTTACTGCAAAACGCCCATTTCTTCCCAATCAGCTGGGACTCGGGAGAAAGAGAGTAGATGGGGGTGGGGCCAGCCAGAGGTGGTATTTACCAGTTCTGCGAACTACTCAAAATTTCTGCTACCGGTTCTCCAGATCTGGTGCAGGTTGTGTCCCTGCACTTTGTGCCTCTGACTATGGTGTTAAAAAAGAGAGAGAGATATTTTTTTCAACCCATAAATAGAAAACAGAGTCACCAAGAAAAAAAAATTGAGATGTGACCTGAACAGTTATGCAACAACACCAATTGGTACCTATAAGAATGACATGCACACGGCATGTACTTTCCTGCTGTTTGTATTATAGCATTTCAATAGATCAGTCTTATTTTTTAATCCAGATTTGGAGTGCACAACCTTGGGCTATCATGTGGATTTTTAGTAGCATGCTGATGCCAATTTTCCCCTTCAAAATGGGTAAAATAAATTTGATTTTATTTCAGCATGTTGTTGTTATGTTACTAGGTTAGTCACATAGTTGTGACTAGTTTAAGTCTTCACAACCCAGTGGATATAATTTTGCCAGAATTGTATGTCAATAAAAAATAGTTAATATGATTATTTCCTCTGTTCTTAATAATTTTCCTTTTCTATGACATTAAAAATTATAACTTGGGAGCCAGTATAGTGTAGCAATTAAAATATTTGACTTGGACGTAGACCAATTAATTACCTTAATAATAAAGCTTATCTTTTGCACTCAGGATGACTAACCTCAAAATTATGCTATGGAAAGCAAATTAAAAAGACTGCCTTGTACACCATCTTGATTTCCCAGGAAAAAGGTGGCAAATAAATGCAATAAAAAAAAAAAAAACCTGAGAGAAGTTCTGGGAATGAAATTTATAACAAGCATATCCTGTTTCCCATGATGCCAGTTATGGGAAAAGCTGCCCTAGAATTTTTCAACCTTCATCACAGTGTTAGGACATGGAATCATTTGCTGAAAATAAAAACAAGGAAATTTAGGATCGATTAAAGGAACTACTTTAAACAAGGGCAAAATAGTGAACTTTTCAATATGCCATCTAATGACAGCTTGAAAAGGGGCCTAGATAGTCTCCTAACATTAAATAATGGACAGCTTCCTTTAAATACTAAATGCTAGAGAGCAAGACATCAGGGGTGAAATTCAACTAGATCAATCAGATCAGGCAAACCGGTAGGGATGATTTAAATCAGTTTGCCGAACCAGTAAAAATCACCCCTGGTTGGGCCCACCCACACCTGCCCGCTCGCCACTCTCCTCTTCTGGCTGCTGCAGCCTGTCCCTTTAAGGTAGGAGGGAGGGGGTGAGAGGGGCCGGGGGGACCATAAAGGGAGCAGCAGCTCTGCTGTGAATGGAGGGATAAAAGTTCGGCTTCTCTCTGCCATAGAATTCAATGTTAAATGCAGCAGAGAGAAGCCGAAATTTTATCCCTCCATTCACAGCAGAGCTGCTGCAACCTGTCCCTTTAAGGTAGTCCCCAGGAGGGAGTGGGCTGGGGGGGCCCATAAAGGGAACAGCAGCTCCTCTGTGAATGGAGGGAGAAAAGTTCGGCTTCTCTCTGCCGCAGCATTCACTATGAGCCCTTCTCGTGTTCATACACACATTTTTTCCTACCGGGTTCTGTGGGCGTGGCTTGATGTGGGAGGTCATGTGACTGAGTGGGTGTGAGTGACATCGAGTTGGCCATGCCCACTCAGTCATAGGACACCCCCCCCTCACCAAGCCATGCCCACAGAACCGGTAGGGGAAAAAAATTGAATGTCATCACTGCAAGATTCTTCTATGTTTGTTACTTTCTGACTGTATCTTTGGTCTTTGTAGAACATAGAAGACTGGACTAAATAGGCCATTAGCTTGACCCAGCAAGACTCTTGTCTATGGAGATTCTCAATAATCCATGTCATGATTGTCCCAAAGGTGCTTTTCAAAATACAACTGGACTTTCTTTCTTCTCATCCAAGAAGCAGAACTGAAGAAGCTTCTTGGATGAGAAGTGAAATATTTTCAAAGAAGAAACCAAGAAAGTCCAGTTGCCTTTTGAAAAGCACCTTTGGAACAGCAAGACTCTTCTATTAAAAAAAAAATGTTTTGTTAATCCTATGTCAACCATCACATGCTAGTTCTGTCCTGAACCATTGGACTAATGTGTTATTTATCCTGAGAGTAGATTCTAACTTTTAGCAGAAATATATATTTGGGAACACAAGAGCCAGTTTCATTTAGTGGTTAAAGCACCAGGCTAGAAACTGAGAGATTGTGAATTCTAGTCCTACCTTAGACATGAAAGCTGACCTGAAAGACTCTGAGTCAGTTGGTCAAATCCTGTTGCAACCAGCGGATCAATACTGAGTTGATCTGAAAACATTAGGAAGAAATGTATAGGGAGAGAGAGAGAGGAAAAAGAGAGTATATCTTTGTATTCTCTCAGAATCAAATTTCTAAGGAAAAGACGATTGATATTTTTTTTTCCTTTTTAATAGCTGGAGCAGTGTAAGTTTCGTTTAGCATATTGCACCTTCTGGTCCAAGGCAGTTTTGTCTCTGTCAGCATACTGCTGACAGAATCATTCTAAACAGTTTTTGATGAGCCTGCAGAGCATTCAGAAAAAGGAGGAGAAGAAGAAGAAGCTTAAAAACTCAGCTACTATCTCCTGAAAACAGAATCATGTTACCTTACAATTAGTAAATAGAACCAGTTTCGTTGCTACTTGGCACAACCTTAATACGAAATATGAATGAAAATTGGAAAAGGTTTATTTTGTGTAAACTAAATTATGTATAAATAGAAGACAACCAATCAATACTTAGACAATTGCCATTTCTAGCAATAATTATTTATTTTTATAATGCCATATTTCAGCAGTGTTCGTACTGCTTTGATTTGTATTAACTCTGTGAATGTCAAGCGCCAGGGAATTCAGAAGATCTAGGCAGTTCGAATGGGCATAAATATTTATTGCGAGCTTAAGCTGTCTACAAGAATCTGAACAACTAACAGTCAAAGCAAATAGGCAGTAGATAAGACTCAAAGGAATTCAAGGTGGGCTGGACTTAGATCTCTTGTGGGTGCAAAGGGACTCAGGACTGATGACACGTATGCCCCCCCCCCTTGGGCTTAGCCTGGTTATCTCCTACAGTGAAGTTCATCAGAGGTCAGTAGTATAATCCCAGTTTTGGTCAGGAGAGACTTTTTTGAAAAGCTAGGAGAGACTGATTTTGGGAAGGAAGGATTCACTCACTTGTCCCTGCACACAGTTATCCCTAATATTCAGTTAATCCAAGAAGAAAACACTAATTGAAACATATAGTTTGTTCATTGGAATTATAATTAATTTCCCATGTGGTCTGATCTAATCACAAAGTATCACTTTTCAGTAACAAATATGTTTAACCCAATGGTGAAATCCAATTTTTTTTTTTACTACCAGTTCTGTGAACGTTCAGGAGAACGATACTGCAAAATCTATATTCTCATCCCACTCCAGGGGAAGGATACTACAAAATCCCCATTCCCTCTCCACTCCTGGGGGAAGGATATTGCAAAATCTCCATTCCCACCCCACTCTGGGGCAGCCAGAGGTGGTATTTGCCAGTTCTCCGAACTACTCAAAATTTCTGCTACTGGTTCTCCGAACTGCTCAAAATTTCCACTACCGGTTCTCCAGAACCTGTCAGGACCTGCTGGATTTCAGCCCTGGTTTAACATAGAACTAACGTCAACATGTCCAAATAAAAGATCTTGATCTTGCTTCCCATCCCAGCAAAATATAGACAGACACATCATGGTTATCAAAGCAGAATTGATAATTAGCTATAGTTTGTTATTTGGGTTTATTAGATTACCTCGAATCATATTTAGCCATTTTGTATGTAACAACAAATTATATTTTGAATTGGAAACAAATTAAGTTGGTCTTAAGCTTGATTTCAAAGTGCTTTTATGGGAGCCTAGGGTATGCAAAGCTATATTTCTACATGATAAAATTGGCTCTTTGCGATATTGGCAATATTAGAGAGAACAGAGCAAGTCTCTGTGAGGTACAGGGAGTTAATTTCCTGGAAGGTACTTTATTTGTTTTTTATTTTTAATGAATACAACAAATTATAATAATTCACTGTAAGTAAGTTTAGTCTATACTCTGAAACACAGTGGTGCCTCAGTACTCATTGTTGGTTCCGGGAGGCATGACGAGTACTAAAAATGATGAGTACCTAACAAACCATAGGACTTACCATGTGACCCTTTGTTTTGGCTGGGAAGAACTTCCTGTCTGTCCTTTTTTCTATGTCAGTGACCTTCCCAGCATGGCTGACTTCCTGTCTGCCCTCTGTGGCCATCCCCCATTTCTTTTTGCAGCCATCTTCCTACCACGGCTGATTTCCTGTTCATTTGCCACAGCTGTCCCCCTCTTCCTATTGCAGTGGGTCAAGTAGCAACCAAACAACACATATGGGGACAACATTTTCACATCAAAATGCACTGAGTACCAAATTCGACATGTTTTGAAACAGTTGAGTACCACTGTATATATAAAAAAATCTCCCCAGTAAAGGGGATCTCGGGTCTAACATGGACTTTTGCTTCAATAATTTTTCTGAATTGATATTTGACAAACTGTGACAATGAACAGCTAAATTGTGGGGATTCAGCAGTATATATACCATACATATAATGAACATAATATTTTGAAATCACAGATTGGATTCATAAAGGGTTTGTATAGAAACAGTTCTTATTATGAAAACATCTGCATCCTTAATTTCTATTGGGTCTAGTTCATAATTTTTTGGAAAAACTACCTATTTGAAAAACCTGTTTCTATGTGGAAGCAGATTTGTTGAAAGAAAAGGATGTATCACAAATTGCATAGGATTTTATTACTCAAAAACAGCTGATGCTGTCAACAGAAAATAAACCATGAGCTCAGGAGTAAAATACACATATGCTGAATTCTGTTCAGTTGGAAAATTAATTTTTAAAAAAGATGTTAAAGGTTTATTTAGACCCTGTGGCAATGCTGAGCACTGTTAAATAATTTGATGCATTTTTCTATTTGTGTGCTATGCTGTTTGAATTATTGAAACATGGTCCTTATCACAGTAGATAAGTCTAAACATCTTTAACATGAATGATCCTAGTATTTGCTTTTTGAAATGCACCTTACAATACTATTATATGATTAATTAATTAAATCAAAGGTTTTCTGCTGATTATTCCTTTCTGGCAAACACTCCCTTTCTTTCATTTTGTTCTACTTGTTTAAGACATGCAGTGTTTTATTTCCTCTGAGGATTATTGCAATATCTGAATTTTCAGTGTGGTCACAAGGAATCAATAGAAAATGTAAGAAGCTTTGTGAAATAGTGATAAACCCTGGAATAGAATCGAAAAGAACATTCTTCCTGGCCTCAGCATTTTTATCTCACTGCTAAAACTGTGTAATATGTTCAGATCATTCCTTTTAGGGTCTACAAATGACAGTAAACTAAGAGATTCTACTCTGTGCATCTATGTTTGTTTATTATATTTAATCATTTATTTGTTTACAGGTAGTCCTCCATTTATGACTGTAATGGAGACTGCCCATTATGGTCATAAGTCATGCAGTCATCAAGCAGGTCATCACATGATTGATTAGATTTTACCAATTTATTTTTGTGGTGGTTATTAAGCAACTAAGAGTTATCATTAAATGAATCCGTGGTCATGAATGTGTCTGCAGACATTAAGCGAATCAATTGTTTGCAATGTGGGGGGAGGGTTTTTTTGAAAACGAGAAATAAATGCTGGGTTTTGACAAAAATGTAAATCATGGTCATGTGACTGAGGAATACTTCAAACATCTGCAAGCCAGTTGCTAAGCACCTGAAATGTCACATGACTGTGGTTTGTTCCTTGAAAACATTTTTATTCCTTGAAGCTTAAAGTAGTGCACCCTGTAAATAGTCTGGGACCAGGAGGACATGATGTAGGCAGGTCCTTCTGTACCAAGTACTGTAGATTTGCAGTTGATGTATCTAGTGCAACTGGCAAAGCCGCCTCTAGATACAGATTCTGCCTCCTATTCTAGAAGGAACTGTGAGTCTAGAACATGTCACGTTGCCTTGATGTTTCATCACTTGATGTTTCATGACATTTTTCCCATCAAGGAGCTGGGGTGGGAGACCTGCATATGATGCATTCAGTCTGCGGGCCGCCAGTTTGACACCCTGGTCTAGAAGGAGCTCAGAATTGTGAACCTGGCTAGGATAATGTACAATTCTGTAACATTATTCTACCAGCAATAACAAATCTTCCTGGCAATCTTAGTTCATGTTTCTTAAGTTTGCCATCCCTATAGGGCTTGACATTAATCTTGAATGTTCTTTAAATAATTCCCCTGCACAACTTATTCCTGTGGTAATTAATGTGAATGAATCATTGTCTCGTGTTTTCCCCCTTTCTCTAGACTCAAGAACCTTTTCTGTGATGGTCCTGTTTCCTCCCTAAATATTTTACTGCTTTGGTACCACCACAGTATTTTAGGTATTCCATGTTTCCACCATTTTTATCTCAAGCATACTTCCCTAGGAAGGGAAATTTAAAATCCGGATTGCAGTTGTCCCTAACCCCTGAATCCAGGAATGGCCTCTTCAGAAGAGGGCACGTCATCGTTATCAAAAAGCAGCAGATGAACCAAGCAAAGCCAAGCTGTTCAACAGTACAATGCACTCAATCTAAAGTATTTTTATAGATCATCATTTGGCCAAAGAAATAACTTTGGTTTGCTGCATGTGTGTATATATGTACATAGGTAGTCCTTGTTTAAAGACCACAATTGCTCAACCAAGAAATCTAATTCAGATGAACATGAACATTTACAAACTTATCATCCTTTGGTGTTGCTCTCCAAACCTCAGCATATATATGTTATCTTCGTGGTATTTAAAAAACAGAATCCTTATTTAATGTCGTTATCACTAATTTTATCAGAGGGAAATAAACCAGATCAAGGAAACAGAGGAAATGTATGATACAAGGAATAGACCAGTGGTGGGTTTCAAAAATTTCTACTACCGGTTCTGTGGGCATGGCTTGGTGGCCATGGCATGGCTTGGTGGGCGTGGCTTAGTGGGCGTGGCAGGGGAAGGCTACTGTAAAATCTCCATTCCCTCCCCACTCCAGGGGAAGATTACTGCAAAATCCCCATTTCCTCCCGATCAGCTAGAACTCGGGAGGCAGAGAATAGATGGGGGCGGGGCCAGTCAGAGGTGGTATTTACCGGTTCTCCGAACTACTAAAAATTTCCACTACCGGTTCTCCAGAAGTGGTCAGAATCTGCTGAAACCCACCTCTGGAATAAACAGTATCTTTTCCTACAGACCAAGGTAATAGGACATATTGAGTTGGCTCTAGATTTAATCCGTTTTAAACTTGTCCCATTGAAACCAACAAAATTTAAGTTATTATTAATTTCAATTAACTTACCTAAAGTAGAAGTAAGCCTGAATCCAGCCTATTGTTGGGAGCAAGATGCTATAAATCTGTTGCTATAGAGATATGAAGTGTTGTTTCTGCAGAAGTGGCATTTCTGCTGCCAATTTGAGAGCTCCCTATGAGCCTAGTTGCAGTCAGCATATCTCATGAGAAGAACTGTCTGCCTTTAATCAAGGAAGAAAATGAGCAGGACAAGTACAAGCTTGGAGCATTGGAAATGTTTCAATTGCTTTTTTTTTCTTGATATCTTTGTTTTAAAATGTGTCTTCAGTAAAGGAGAACTGGTTATTTTCGAAGAAAAAACAATATATTCAGTTCTCACCGGATAGTTTTAATGTCCATCACACTTCTCATTTTCTGTTTCATGAAGCAAAGCAGCACAATTACAAAATGGGCATCTGTAACTCTTAAAATCTACATCCATCCCCAGATTCTATGGTGAATTAAACACAAAAACACCTGTTAAACTAATGAAGTCAGAGTACTCATAAAAAGAGAAGATGGCAACAATTATTATGACATTGAAAATATATATTTTGTATCCCTTTGCTTCCTATTTTATGTTAGGTTTGGAAAAGGTCTTCCTCAAAATTCAAGAGCAGATAACAAAGCTCATTGATATATAGAAATGGGACCTAAGGCTTACTTACAAAAATACTTGCTACATATAGAGCAGATATTGGGGAATATATTGTGCACCCACTCTTAATAAGTGTTCCTTTGCTAGGATGTTTTCTGAATCCAACCAATGACTCAATTTCCAGTATAGATGTCACTATAGATTTTGTTATTATAAATTGATAGGACGATAATTGGCATGTGGAAGTAGTGGATTGCAAAACCCATCGCTATCGGTTTGCTCACGCACGCACGCCCACAATGCTTCGGCGCATGTGCAGAAGCTTCTGAGCATGGCAGAAGCCTCCGGTGCAGGGTGGTGGAACCTCCTGCCGCTACCGGTTTGCCGATCTGGGTAGAACTGGTAACAACCTACCACTGGCATGTGGCCTTTGTTGCCATTCTTAAAAATTTAGAATAATACTCCCAATTGTCAACGATTTGGAATATGGGGAACATATATTTGAGTTAATATATTAGTTAGTATAATAAAACTAATTAATAATTAATTAATTAATATATTATTATAATAAAAAAGGGGGGCCTGAGTGGCGCAGTAGACTAAGGCACTGTGATTAACATTCAGCTGCCTGCAATTACTGCAAGTTCTAATCTCACCAGGCTCAAGGTTGACTCAGCCTTCCATCCTTTCTAAGGTAGGTGAAATGAGGACCCAGATTGTGGGAGCAATAAGCTGACTTTGTAAATATACAAAAGTATGAAGGCTATTGCTTAACGCTTTGTAAGCCACCCTGAGTCTTCGGAGAAGGGTGGCATATAAATCAAATTTAAAAAACACACAAAAAAACAATACAATAGAATAGAATAATCAACAATTAATATATATATAAATAAAGCTACAATTGGGGGGGCCACCATTCAGTATAGTTTTTGATCAGTCCAGGTCAGTTACTTGGTTTCCGCCTGTCAGAAATCAAACAATGTCAAGAACCAGAAAAAAAAGAAGAATTTAACTTTCTGAACCATGTTGAAGGAAGAGCCTAGGCAACAGAACTGAAGGCAACAGTTGCATCTACTAGGCTGGTAGAGAGAGGAGTCCTGTGGGGTTTGCTTTTCACAACCAGTGTTTAAGTTAGTTCCTACTTTCAACCAAATTGTAATTCATTGTGTTTTGCAGAAGCCAAACCTAGGGAGCTTCATGAAATGGAAAATATATTTTGTTTCAAAATATGGAATGAATCACTGTTTTCCAGAATTTCTGCCTAATCACACACAACCCCCCCCCCCCTCAAAATACAGGTAGTCCTCGACTTACAATCATTTAGTCACTATTCAGCATTACAAAAATGACTTATGACAGCTTTTGAAAAAAGTGATTTATGACAGCTTTTCACACTTACAACTATTGCAGAGTCCCAGAGGTGGGTTTCAGCAGGTTCTGACCAGTTCTGAAAAACCGGTAGCAGAAATCTTGAGTAGTTCGGAGAACCAGTAAATACCACTTCTGGCTGGCCCCACCCCCATCTATTCTCTGCCTCCTGAGTCCCAGCTGATCAGGAGGAAATGGGGATTTTGCAATAACCTTCCCCTAGAGTGGGATGGGAATGGAGATTTTACAGTACCTTTCCCCTGCCACGCCCACCAAGCCATGCCCACAGAACCAGTAGTAAAAAAATTTGAATCCCACCACTGCAGCATCCCCATGGCCATGTGATCAAAATTCAGATGCTTGGCAACTGCTTCATATTTATAATGGTTGCAGTGTTCCCAAGGTCACATGATCACCTTTTGCAACCTTCTAACAAGGGAAGTCAACAAGAAGCCAGATTCACTTAACAGCTGGGCTACTAATTTAACAACTGCAGTGATTCACTTAACAACTGTGGCAAGAAAGGGCAAAACTCATTTAACAGCTGTGTCGCTTAGCAACAGAAATTTTGGGCTCAGTTATGGTTGAAAATAAACTGTATTTTGGTTATTCCAATTTTAGATGAAACAAAATCTAGATGGATTCCCCAATAATTTATGGGACAGTAGGGCAAGGCCAATGTGCACCATCCTTTTCACACACACACACACACACACACACACACACACACACACACACAACTTCTTCTTAGAACTTCATTTCCAGAATAACACAGCCTTATTTTTAATCAAAGCATCTGAAATTCATGTATTTTGGTTTGGACACAGATCTCCTGAAATCAGCAGTTCTCTGCACAGAATGTTTTGCACATTTCTACTAGAAGTGCTTAATTGATCGACAAAGCTATGAATTATAGCAGGCTTTGAAAGAGACTGCCGAAGTAATTAATGTTCTGCCATTTCTTGGCATCGTTGAAAAACTAACAGACAGCAGCCTTGCTGAACCACCTGACTAATATGCCAAATACAGGAAGTGCTTGTAGCAGACCAACTTGTAGACGGAGTCATTCAGCTTGCAGATAAATCTGTGAGTGGCAGAATCTGTTTTGACCTATATTCCGTTCCACAAAATATATTCATAATGTAAAAAATTTTCATAGATTAGACATGACATTTCATTCACATGGGTGAAACTGATATAACCTAGAATCTTAAGAAAGCAGCTGTTCCCATGAATTGACAAATTACACTTTTGTCAATATGCAGTAAACTAAAATGAAGCAAAAGCAAGAGGATGGAGGAAGCTATTTACTGAATTGGTGATCCAATTCAGTCCTAAATCAATAGATTGTCTTAACCAAAGTTCCTTTCTTTAGTATTAAGAATTTTAAGCACAGCATTGTGACCCTCAGACATGAATAATTGCTAGTATATGGTGTTTCTGAGCACAGACAATAGTCATTGTAAAACCAGTGGATTGCATGGAACAAAAGAAAATTGATTGTATGGAAATATCCTGCTTTAACATGTTACAAAGCAAGCTGATAACCAGTTTGCTCATAAAGGGATTTCATAATTGTCAAGGTATTCTTAGATATCTATCCTCATATAATCAACCAAAATTATGAACTGGTCAGATCTCACTGAAAATGCTATTATACAATAGTACGATAACTGGTAGTCAAATTCCACAATGAAACATAGCAGAAGTACAATATATTATTCTGGGGTTGTTTCATGCTATAATTATTTCAATAATTTGTAAATTGATTCAGGAGATTCGTGTTTATGATCTTTGCAATAAGGAAAATCAATAAATGTATTTTTCTAGATAACTGCAGCAAAGACATTCGTTGCTACAAAAGCATTTCTGAGGTTAAGAAAGGAGATACATTCTGAGTTAAACTGAATCAGAAAGCAAGTAGCTTTCTTGTTTATCTGTTTCTGAAAGAAGTAAATTATATGTTAGAAGAGCTATCTGAAGATGAGAGCTTTCTTCATAATGCTTTTTTAGGTGGGGTACAAGACCTTTGGAACCTTTTCTTGGATTAAATTCTTTCTGACCATAGAAATCAGTGATTTATCCATTTGCCGGCAGGAAAATAAATGACAATTTTATTTTACTGCTGTGGTCATAACAGCCACATTAGTTCTACCATCCCAGTATGTTTTCTTCATGGCATAACTATTAATTTATGTATTATAACTTAACCTATAAAGGTTTTATCAATCACAGATACAGAATAGAGATGAGTAAATGAACATTACTCATCCTTTTCCATATGCTGGACAGAAGGAATTTAAGAAAGAAAAGAAGAAAGAAATTCTGACAGATTTATCCATCCAGACATAGGAGTTTAAGTTCTTCAATCTTAAAGGTCTGGGTATAAATCTCCATGTATTTATATGTATATGAGATGCTGTATTTTTTCCTTACTACTTGAACAGTTTTATGATAGGCAAATAAAATATGATAGAAGTGGCTGTGTTGAGTTTTGGCAATGTAGGGTTTGTTTTTTAAACCCTTACCAATATTGCTATTTTTTCATAAACAAGACAGCAAGAAATGTTGGAAAAGATGAAACTGATTAAAGCATTTCTGTTCAGAAAAATTTGGAGATCATCACCAAAAATGAAATGATGATGAAAAAAAGATATCACATACTGTATAGTATAACAAATTTTCATCTGTAGTTGTATCATGTGAAGCTGAATCTTTCAAGACATACCATGTACTCACCCATTTTGTATGAAATTCTATTCTCTTTAACTCGGTGTCTAATGATCATTTTTCCAAACATCTCTAGAATGTTTGCAAAAAAATTAACTCATTCTGGATTTAATTGAAACTTTGCTGTCTGTATTTCGTGGGCTTCACTCTAGATTAGAAAAACAACCCACTAATTTAAGACTGATTCCTCCCAGGAAACCAAATACTTATCACCCCCCCCCCTTCCAAATTGGCAGTCCAAGTGACAGATTTGTTATTTACAGTCAACTAATAAGGCACCGGCTGTTGTCTTAAGGAGAGAAATACTTGTTTTAGTACTGACAAAGAATTCATTGGTATTAATTAATTAAATCTAGTTAAATGCGCCTCCACTTATGCTTTAGTCGTGCTTTTACTGTTTAGGTTGCTGTATTTTACGGGATCGGATTTAATGCAGCATCAAAGTCATTTCCTTACAGCCAGTTCTTGACCCATTTCATTTGTTCTGCAGATTCATGACACGGTCAAATATTCTCACTGCTGGAACACTATCCACCCATGTTGCAGGACAGGACATCTTCCAGCTGGCTAATGGAAGGGAGCATCATTTTTCTTGCTCTGCTTGTTTACTGAAATGAGAAGGGGAAAATATTAAAGCACAAGCAACTTGGTCAGTGTTCAAGGAAAGCAGCAAAACCGCTCCTTAGACTGGCTGGTGACAAAGTAGGAAATCCTAATATTGAAAACAGGGGTCCTTCTCAGGAGTAATTATGTATACTACTATTACTGCTACTCCCGTGGTGAAAGGGTTTTCTGCTGGCATCACTGTTGCCCAGGGAATACCCAGCTGGGGGATCCTTTCAGGTCCCTGTGAATTGCCCACTGAAGGGGTACCCATTTTATCTACTTGGGATCGCTCATTTTCGAACTGCTGGGTTGGCAGGAGCTGGAGCATGTGTCCGGAGCTCACCCCATCCTGCAGCAGCAACAGGTCTCAAACACATGACTGCCCATTCTCAGCCCATATTCTAAGCTTGTGAGCTACCGTTCTCCTATTATGTATCATATATCTACAGAAACCACCTTCCTATGCTACCAATAATATTTATAGTGCTTCTGAATTGGAACTGATAAATAATAGACTCAGTTTTCAAAACTGCTTGTAAGTCCCCGGCATCAATGGTACATGTGGAAGGGTAACAGCACCAAACTCAGATTGTACAATCACAACATGTATAAAATGTCTCAGGTTACAATGTAGTGATGGAGATGCAATCAGTGGAAATACTTAAATATTTAGATAGAACTTCTAGGAAAGATGTAGAAAATCATTCAGCCATCTTTTAATGGAATTATTCTAATTCACAGTTTCTCAATTTATAATGGAAGCTGCTTTTTTCCATAATTCATCAAACAGCTTAGAGAAGTGCATGCAAAATTTGTAAAATTTAAAAAACTGTGTATAAAGCAACATATTATTAGAGAAAACCACCTACAGGAAAGTATAGAAAAATGATTTAAAATGCATGTGTTATGCACAAGAATCAGAATATTTATGTGGGATAGGAAGAACTGCAGCTGGAAAACAGAAAAAAATGAGCAAAACTTTTCGGTTTTGTCTACATTATTCCATTTCTTATGGAATGAAGCTATAAGGTAAATTTGTTAGTCTCTCTATGCATGCCATTTTCCTACAGTTAAATTTTATCCCTTCCTCCTTTTTCTCCTTCTTCATTTGTCCTCTTCAGTTTGCCAGTATACAGGATCTTCAATAATATACCTTTCTAGTGTTATACTTCAAAAATGAATAAAGGAGGACAACTTTGCCTCCAGAAGGTTCTCCTGCTGCTTATATTTTATTTTGTAATTGTGAGTTCTGCTTCTTGCAAGGAAAGGATAAGTATGCAAGGCTATATAATGCCTTGATTGCCACTTCAAGACCCAAACTTAAGGCTTTGGCCTTATAGCAGCAAGAACATCTGGCTTTGAGGTTGGCTGTACAAATAGATGTTCTGGTAACTGTGTTGTGGCTAGAGGAACAATTCAGGTTCAGCCTGCTGTTCTTCTATGAAGTTTTCAACCAAAATCAGAAATTGTATTGTCCAAAAAAGATGGCACAGATTTGAGAGAGAGGAGAAAGAGAGAGAGAGAGAGAGAGAGAGAAGGGAGAGAGACAGAGTGCGCGTAAAGGATGGTTTTATTCAGTTTCATTTCTCAATACCCTGTTTCCCCGAAAATAAGACCCAACTGGAAAATAAGTCCTAGCATGATTTTTCAGGATGCTCATAATATAAGCCCTTCCCTCCCAAAAAATAAGTCCTAGTTAATATAGTCAGCCAGATGGATGCATTTAGTACTGTATTTCCCCCAAAATAAGACCTAACCAGAAAATAAGCCCTAATGCATCTTTTGGAGCAAAAAATAATATAAGACCCAGTCTTATTTTCGGGGAAACATGGTATATTATTAGTTTAGATTTTTCATGTTATGATGGCATAATAGATTCCATAAATATTCTTGTAAATCTCAAAAACTACATTTATGTCTGATATGTACTAGGAATTTTCTTGTGGGGAGGAGGTGATCATTAATGAAGACATTTTTCAAAATTTATTTTAGAAGTCCAGAGATTATTCTCCAGAGCGCAGTCTATAAAGCATTTAGTTTAATTGAAGATGAATTAGAAATAAAAGGCCCGTGGGCAGAAGTCTCTATGCTTTTGCTGTTTCAACTCACCTGTTCAGAAGTATTTTAGAAGCTTGTGGGGTAGGAGGGAGGCAGAATGAAAAGTGCATTGAATCACTTGTCAGGAGAATAGTAAGACAGCAAGAAGAAAACCTATTGTCTAAAGTGTCTACATATGGAAGGATGATAGTGAGATTTATTTCCCACCTTTAATTTCAAAACACCACCAAGTCCATTTAAGAACAATTTTCATTAAAATTAAATAATATGGAAAATCTTAAAAACTAGTAAGGCTGAAGACATGGACTATCAGCTCCCGTAAGTAGACCAAACCAAGAAACAGATGTGGGGGAAAAAACCTATAGTTATATGGCTATTTTAACAAAATCTTACAACAAAATCTTGCAAGTCTGAATGTGCTTTTCCTCATCTCTCTTTAATCTTCGTGTGAATTCAGGGAGTTTTCTGAGATGTTTTCAGGTCCCTCCCCCTCATCTAGGCTTCTGAAGTATTTATCTACTTGTTGCCTTGGTAATGAATCTTCCCTTTCTCTGTCAAGGTCATCCTCTTTACTCTCTACAGAGACTATAGAATTTTTTTTACAGCTTTTCCACCAACATCAAAGATAGAATGCTGACAACAGAAACAAAAATCCATTGTTAAAAGTTCCTTGATGTCAGCCCTTTGGGGTAGACAAATCAGGGAACAGACAACGCAATATAATGGTATGTAGTAACGACCTTGGAAGACACTAGGTAGTCTGGACAACCTGCATGTAAAACAGCATGGCCCACTGAAAAAGAGAGGAGAGTGGGATATATTTCAGAAGGAACCCTCCCTAGTTTTCCAGAGAGTAAACGAAAAGGAGGGAGAAATACTTTCAGACTTACACAATTTAATTTTACCACACCCATGGTTGGGCTTTTTATCCATACTACCTCAAAGGACTAAGCCATAAGGACTACTATAATAACATTATTGTTATTGTTGCAATCTCTTGAAAGCCTTTCAGAGTTTCCCACTTGGTTTTGATGAATTTAAAGCATTATTTTAGCTTCCTCACACACTTACACCCCCCCCCCCAAAATCATCATAAAATAGGGAAGATTGAAACTGAGAAGCTGTACAACTTTAAACCAGGATTTTTTATAAAATTGGCTTGAGAAATAAGCTGGAATGTGAGTCAGACATACACATAATCAATGCAGTTGGTTTGATCAACTAGTTGCTAGTTATTTTTTTTCCACATTTTTCCTGCTTTTATTTGCATATCTTGTATTGCTTCAGCAAAGCAGAAATATGAAGTATATAGCAGCCAGAATTGTTGATTCAAAGACTACAAAATATAATCGAGACGTTACAGGATTTATAAGCCATTAATAAAACAAGTTTTGAGATTGAAGTTTATTTCTTCCAAATAAAGCATTATTTTTTGGTTGAAATGGGTAAAGATATTCCAACAAACTATAATTAATTCCTGACTGAATATTATATATCAAGTCAGTAACTAAGCCAAAGAACCACATGAGGTCAAAGCATTCTGATATTTATATATATTCTGGCATATACTTTTCTCCTTTTACAAATGGCATGCTGACCAAAAGATTTTCTTATTAAAGATTTGGAACATTGATTGTTATTATATAGTGAAAACAATCAACATTGCCCTTGAAGCCAATATCATTCTCAACAATGTCAGCCATCTGGAGATATATATATATATATATATATATATATATATATATAT
>WNWU01000017.1:2107673-2118385 GCA_012654045.1 Ptyas mucosa | reverse complement strand
TATATATATATATATATATATATATATATATATATATATATATATATTATAAACACAGAGGAAATACTCCCATGGAGAAGTTGGGATTTGTTTGTTTGTTCCTGTTGTCTGACAATTATATGTTAATTTGATTACAGAAATTAGAAATGTCTTTGGTCATAAAAAAAGACTTTGATAACACTTTATCATCACTTTATAAAAGAAGTTATTATATTAACTGTCTCCCCACCCTGTCCCAGTCCTGATATGCTGCCTCATCATGGAAAGTTTCCTGAGAGGATTGAGTAAATTTCCTGAGAGGATTGAGTAAAGTAAAAAATGTTGGGAGCCTATACCAAGAGTATATAATCCCACCAAGATCATCTGGTGAAGGTCATCCCCACTGCCCAGCTAAAGCAAACGGAAATCTATATTGGGCAGCAGAGAGGTAGGAAGATGCTGGAGGTGAAAGGTCACTTTAATGACAAGAGAAAGACATCATTTTGTGCTGTACAGGATACAATACAGCAGACCACTCCTGTATTTACTAAAAAAAAATCCCTTTATGATTAGAAAAGATAAAATGATTGACAGTATAGCACTGGATGATGGGTTCTTCAGATGCACTCAATATGAAAAAAAAATCCTGAGGATCTTTTGCAGTACTAACAATGCTGCTAGATGTCAGAATTTCTAGTTATAGATGACAGGGGTAAGATAGCTTAGCAATTAAAGTTGCTGAGCTTGTCAACTGGAAAGCTGACAGCCCAGGTTCGAGACCCAAGCACCACATAATGGGGGTGAGCTCCCGATACTTGCCTCCACTCCAGTCCACCTAGCAGTTCAAACATATGCAAATGCGAGTAGATTAATAGGCACCATTTTGGTGGGAAGGTAACAGTGTTCCGTGCATCTTTGGTGTACAGCCATGCTGGCCAAATGACCACGGAAAATGTTTTCGCATAACACAGGCTCCCTTGGCCAAGAAACGGAGATGAGTCAGACATGAAAGAGGAAAACTTTATCTTTAGTTACTGATGTTGCTAACAAAGGAAAAGAAAAGCAGAGGCCACAAAGACAGAATTGCAGTAGGAGAATGAAATGTGAAAATCTAGCAAGTGGTTCTTTCCTTTGCTGAACCTCTATTCTTTTTTTCCTCTGGACCATCCACTCCCTTTTTCACTGCTTTTTTCTGTTTGCTGGTGGCTGCAGAACTTTAAAAAATATCTCATCTCCACCCCCACCTGTTTTAAGGTTGCGGCCTTATTGGCAGCTCTGCTCTGCTGATGGGGGGTGGGGGGGGGTCAAACAGGGGAAAAAATCACAAGTGCCAGTGATTTTTCTAAGCAGCCTGCTCATCCTCACCATCCTTCATAGCAGGGGTTCCCAAATTATGAAGTGCACCTTCATCAGGGGAGCACAGACAGAGTCCAGAGGAGGTGTGAAGAACCTTTCCACAGTTACAATAAATCCCCCTTTCCAAATTTTCATTGTATTGTTTTTGTTATTTGGTTGTGTTCATTCTGGTGTTTGGATTTTTAAGGGAGGTGCGCACATTACAAGATTGCACTAAAAAGAGGTATGAGAGCAAAAAGTTTAGGAACCCTTGATTTATAGTAGTGGGGAGGTACTAATACCCTCAACTCTAAGCAAACCATCTCCCAAGACTAATTTTCTCTCCCCTGAATAGATTAAATTTCTAGTCTCTATTATTTTTTGTTTTTACCTTGCCCCCATTTGGAAAGGGGGATGTCACCTGCGTTCACCATAAATAAATTGACAGAAATAAGAATGCATAGTTGCAACTGCTGGTCTACTTCAACCATACTGCTGCCAGAATCAGATGCATCCTACTACCCCACATGGTGTTTAACACTGGGGACACACTGATAGAGAGTAGAGGCTGGATTAGACATGTAGGCTTTCTTCTACATTTGTTACATCAAGTCAGAGCTTTTCCAAAATCTTAGAAACAGGAACTATAGTACTGAAGAGACTGCATTCATCAAGGTCAGACTAATGGTTCTTTATAAATGGTGGAGTCTTCCAAAGATTATTTCCTACATCGCTTAGTTCCTGGATAAAGAGGCAAGATTCAATCTATTAAGGACTTTAAAAAACAATCAACACCAGCATTTTGATTTGAATCCAGAAGATACCTTGGGCTCAGGTTTTGCGGCACTCATATAGCTGTATTTCATTGGTTATGAGTCAGCAAGCTTCAATTTCATGTTTTCATTCATACAGTTTTTACTTCATTCCCCCCCCCCCCCATAAATCTAATACAGCAAAGACAATATTTACATAGCATGGCACTCAGTATAATCAATGTAGTTGGAACATTGTTCTTTCTCCCCCTGGTGTTCCAATCCAATGGCAAGAAAAACATTACTCAACGGATAGTATAAAACACCAATATTTATAGATTGTATAAAGCTCCAGTGTCTTTGCTCTTTTAGAATGGATCAGATGATATATCAAATAAGGAGCAGAAAATTCTCAGGATTTTGGTCGGAGACATTTGCAGACATTGACGAACAAGATCAAGATGGCAGCTACAGTGGCATGATTGAAGCTCTGCCCATTTTTATGCGTGTAGTTTAGTGGATGGCATTTATATCTCTGTCTGTCTGTCTGTCTGTCTGTCTATGAATGAACAAAAGTGCCCCAGATGAAGCAAAGTCTGGGACATCCCTTGAGCAATCTAGGATCAATGGAAAGAGGCAAACCATGATATATCCCAGTTTTTATTCCAGCTGCCCCCTACACATTACAAGGGGATGCCTTTTCTTTTATTTAAAGAAAATGGCAGAAGAGTGATTTGAGTTGGTGCAGGCAGCCTTTGTTTACAGTTTTAAAAATGGGGGAATGAGGGAGGTACGTTACTGCCAGTATGCTTCACCTCCAGGCCTCCTGACGGTAGCTCATAATAAGGTTTTGCCTGCAGCCTGAAATGGAATTAGATTCAGGGACAAACAAGGTATGCGCTTTTAATGGGAAACGGCATAGCACTCCAAAAGTAATGATCTATCATTAGGCCATCCATTAGAAAAGCGTATGGGTGTACATGCGTATAGTGCCTGAGTGGCCTGAAAGGGTACTTGAGTGCAATGGCTGAGAGAGAGAGTGGAGAGCACGAAGGGACTTGTGTGCAGAAAAAGACTTTGAGCACATAAGCACAGCAGGGATGGCTTCAGAGAGGCTTCCATATGTTCATTCATGAATCCATCAATGTTTATCTCCAGAGACCATTTGTTTCCATGTAATGACAGGAGACAGGAGACAGGAATCAAATGAGCTTTTATGAAATGTCATTTTTAATGGGAAAGAGAAATGTATTCTGCAAGAGCCATGCTGCTAATATATTGCAAGTGCTAGGGAAGATATTAATATATAGTAGCTTTTTTTAAAAAAGGAACTTTATTCCCATCATTTCATTATTATTTTTTTAGTTGCCGGTGATAAAGGTTGGAAATTAAGTTTAGAAATTAAGAACTCTTCCAACTATTCTATTTGGAATTAACCTACCTGTTGTGACTTGTTTTTCCTGTGAGCAAGATATTCTAGCATCAGGGTAGATTTTTTTCAGGTTGCTTACTTTATTGAACTTCTAGAAGAATTACCTCTAGTGAGTCTGCAAGTATTATAGTACATTCCAAGAAGTCAAGTTAATCAAATAACAGTAAAGGAGCAAAGGCATGTTTAATTAATGCTAACAATAATTCAATTCACTATACCTCTCCCTGGTGTTAGAAAATTACTGCGGGTAATTGCCAGGTTAGTTCACACCCAGCTCACTTCCAGGCCTTCCCTATATTCAGATCATAGCAAGCACACACTCCATTTAGCTATAAAAAACATAATTTGTTGTTTATTTATTAAGCATCCACAAACATCAAGGGAAATTTCATCACCAAGTTTGATTAACTCTATATTACATTTATAGCTTTCAGATAACAATCTTAATAACAGATCCTTGATTCAATCATCAGAAAGGTCTACATTATTCTGTTTCATTGTCTTCTGAATAAGGAGATACTTTGACATATGTTCCATTCCTTGATCATTTCAGGCTTATGAGTACAGTGTAAAGTGTTATTGCCCATTCGTGGCATGCCTACATCTGTCTTAGTGTGTTCCAGATTTCTTTTCCCGAAGCCTAATTCCGAATCAATTTACACTTGGCTAAATTCAGCCTCGGAATTTTTTCAATCTTAAGTAATCCATCTTTTTTTTTTATTCCCAGCTGTTATGGCTTGAGAGTCTTCTGGATATTGTATTGTAGCTTCAAGGTCTCTAAGAGGTCCAGCATTTCAAATAGTGCCTTTATCTTTATGAACCAGATGCTGAATTCTTTCCCGTGTTCAAGAAGGAGATTTTCCAAGGTCATTTTCAATGTCATTTTCAAGAAAATTATGCTAGCTTTGTAGATGTCAAGAAAACCACTCCTCAACAAGAGTGCTCTGAATTCTAATGAGTATCTACCATGTCTGGACTCTAACATCAACTATATGATTGATCAAGTACCTGGAAATAATACATATTTTTTTAATGCCTTGCATGGGTATTCGCTGGGTATTCAATGTTTGGTACTAGCTCCTTGCTGGTCCTATAACCTTTTTGATAGAAAATTATTGTGGGCCATTTCCAGTTCACTTTGGGCCCACCACATTCCCAATCAATCCCTATATCCAAATCAGAGCAAGCATGCACGTTATTTAGTTCACCTACTTCAGGGGTAAGCAATCTGCGGCTCTGGAGCCACATGTGGCTCTTTCACCCCTCTGCTGCGGCTTCCTGTCACTCAAAATATGTGTCACAACCGCCAATGTGCGAAACCCACCAGAACGCAATTTATTGAGCTTTTCAACCCCCAGTAGGCCAACCATGGATAAATCCAAGAAAAGAAAAGTTTCAGAAGAAAACAGAACGTTTAATTCAACTACATATGCTAGTTTGTGGCCGCTCAAGAAATAGCCAGGCGGAAGAAGGGTTTTGTGGCTTCCAGTGTTTTCTTTTCTGTGGGAAACGGGTCCAAATGGCTCTTTGAGTGTTTAAGGTTGCAGACCCCTGACCTAGTTCACCTAGATGTAAAAAATATATCTGGATATTTATTACACACCAGCAAACATTAAAAAAAAGTTAGCTGACCAAATGAAGAAAAAAGCATGACAAAAGCAGAGAGAGAGAAAGATATGAACCTCATAGAAGACTTTATATCATTTATTTCTGTTAAAAGGATAGATACTTCAGAGCCACTGAAAATACAGGTAGCCCTTGACTTACGACCACAATTGAGCCCAAAAATTCTGTTGTTAAGTGAGACATTTGTTCAGTGAGTTTTGCCCCATTTTGCAACCTTTCTCACCACAGTTGTTAAGTGAACCACTGAAGTTGATAAGTTAGTAACATGGTTGTTAAGTGCATCTGGCTTTCCCATTGATTTTGCTTGTCAAAATGTCGCAAAAAGGTGATCACGGGACCTTGGGACACACAGCAACGGTTATAAGCATGAGCCAGTTGCCAAACAACTGAATGTTGATCATATGATTATGGGGCTGCTACAAAGGTCGTATGTGTGAAAAATGGTCATAAGTCCATTTTGTCCATACATAAGTCCATACATAAGTCCACTGTAACTTTGAACGGTCACTAAAGGAACTATTGCAAGACAAGGACTAACAGTGGTGCAGTGACAGCATTATACTAGGATACTCGTTCTCACACTGGGTTCTTGCAATGCATCTGTAGTATGTAAGGCTGTTGTTGAAGTCATTGGAAACAATTGTGGCCAAGATCAATATGCATTAATCCCAACTAAAATGACGGTGCCTATACATGGTCTTGCAATGTCTCCATGAATTCTTTGTCAGGGAAAGGAAATCAGTACCAAGGTGAAGTAGGAGTTGGCTCTGGCATCTTGGTTGTTTGATTTGTTGGTCTATTTCTGTCCATCCAGTAAATCTATTATCTTATGCCCTCATCTCTACTTCTCCAGGAGGACCCACACATGTGGTACAGTGTGGTATTGTAGATGTTAAACTAGCACTGGGAAGACCCAAGACCCAAGTTCAAGTCAACTTTTATAATAGAATATCAAAGGAATCCTCATCTGATGTCAGTTTTTCTTTGAAGAGGACAATTTTTTCTTTGCATTGCATTGCATTGCTGTGTGTGTGTGTGTGTGTGTGTGTGTGTGTGTGTGTGTGTGTGTGTATATATATATATATATATATATATATATAGTGTCCTCCATGAAATAAAGCCCAGCACTTCATTTGAGCAGCTGCTGTAAACCAAGGGTAATCGTTATGGATTGAAAATTGACATTAGTGGCTAATGATCAGGGATGAAAGTAAATGTCCATCTGCACAAGTACTACTGTATTGAACCATTTAAATCCCCAAACCGAATTCAGCATTTCCTGTCTATTTGTGCATAATTGTTTTCTGCGGTTATGAGGAAGAATGCTGCAAAACCTATTGAGCATTCACGGCTCTCTTTAATGGCATGTGATAAAACCACACCAATGAAACCAGGCATCAAAAGCAATTTGGGGATATGAAGTGTGAGCACTTCATTTGATGGCACCATTTTCTTTGCTTCTGTAAATGTTTGTTTGGTTCACTGCCATGCCCTCCCTATTTGTCGTAAAGCATTCAAAGGACAGAGCGTGGTGGCTATCTTTGGGTAGATTTTATTATAATTAACAGATCCTATAAAAATCATATCTGTGCCACAAACTGATGTCCTTAAGGGCATTCTTGCTTCATGAATTTTAACACTCCATATATGTGCCTAGACCTTGGATAATATGAAATACTAGGTTAAAAGAATCCATTTTTGTTATATCTGCTCCATTTCCTTAGCCCACCAAGCTCTGAAACATTACCTACAGTTTTTGCATATGCACTTCATTGTTTGGTCTGCTAACAATGCTATTATCTAAATAGCCACAGGCATCTGATAGCCTTGTAAACATTTGGCCCATGACTCTCGATCAAAGCAGTAATACAGAATCTTGTAATAGCAATATGACACTTTGATATACTATGTATTTGTGCAAAAGATTGTGGGAAGGCTCGGAAATGAATGAAGGGAAAGTGGACATAAACAAGAAACTGAGGGCTGATTATTTGGCAATTTGTCTCAGAAACAGCAACTTAGTCTAGAGGGAAGAAAGTTGAGAAGTTTGAGCCATGATGGTTCAGTGGTTAGAATGCGGTATTGCATTGTTCGAGTCTCACCAGTTCCAGGTTGACTCAGCCTTCAATCCTTCTGAGATTTTTGGGGGCAATATGCTGACTCTGTAAACTGCTTAGAGATAGCTGTAAAGGACTGTGAAGCAGTATGTAAGTCTAAGTGCTATTGCTATTTCACAGATCTTTCAAGAGTCTGTCTTAATGAAGTCACTATAAATTCCTATTCCATTATTCTATATTTATTCTGGACCAGCTTTAAAAATACAGGTAATCCTTGACTTACAACCAGTCACCTAACGACTCTTTGAATTTACGATGGACTAAAAAAAAATCACTTAATGACCCATCCTTAAAGTTACCACTGCCACACAAACCCTACGGCCACAGGATCACATTTTCACCGCTTGGCAACCGGCTCACTTTTATGATTAGTTGCAGTATCCTGTGATCTTATGATGGCATTTTGTTATTTTTTTTGGGGGGGGGGGGGGCATTTTCCAGCAAAAACAACAAACAAAAAATGTCCATTGGATAAACTGATTCAGACTTGCAACCACAAAATTTGCTTAACAATCAATAATTCATTTAAGAAGCATTGTAAAATGAAGTCTGGTCACATGAGGACTCGACTTATAACCACAAGAGGAAAATTACACGCTGGATAAGATCAAAGAAGCAAGAACTCATAAGGGGCTTCAAGCACCGTAGCCCAAAACTTGGGAGAACAGGCAGTTCTTCAAAGCCCTCTGCAACATTATCAGGATGGAAGCCACCCAGATTAAAGGGATACATTGACTCCAGAGGGAAGGCGCCATGACAAATAATTTGCTTTTCCCTGGTGACAGCTCACTGTCCCAGTATACTGCAGTTTTTTTCGATTTTGTCTTTAAATCTGCATTGAACGATGTATTTGAATCTCTGCCACAATGATAGTGCAGTTCATTTTGACACATTACTATCTGTTTGTGTGCCAATGAAGCTTATTTACATTTGCGCTTCTGATTGTAGCTTTATAGTATATCTAGCAGCAGTTTCCATGGAAATAGTGATTTCAACTGTTCTTTTAAATGTTAAATAGGCCTTTGATAAAAGCTCTTTTTGAATGTTTTGTTTCAGAATTCTGTTGACTAGTTAATCTTTCAACGCATCATTTAGCCCATTCAGGCAGCATTTAAGTTCAGCAATATACACGGCAATGAACTCTTGTTTGTTGGCACTTATGAATCACACTGTATTTGTTCTTGCATTATATTTGACTAGTTCTTTAAAGATGAATGGGGAGGACCAGTGTCATTAGGCAGTCTGCCCTGTCTCCTCTTTTGGAAATGGAGGCCTTTTCTGCTATTTGCTTTACTGAAACTTCTAGAAGAAGAGTCGGATGATGTCTAAATTGAATCAAATAAATAAATAAACAAACCAAGAGCATCTGCAGGAATGACAATATATAAGGGTGAGCCAAGTGACTCATGTAACAATCCAAAACCACAAGCATGTTTAATTAATCGAGTACTGGTAGTCTTCACTTAACAGCAGTAATTGGGACCAGCAACTCTATTGCTAAGCAACACAGCTGTAAAGCACAACATCGTATGACCATGCCAATGTACAGGAGCACTTGCTGCAGTTGCCATTGTTAAGCAAATCCCACATGGTCAATAAGCACACAAAATTAAGTAGCACAAAAAACATTTAACAATAAATTTCAACCAACAGTGGATGTACTTTCTGACATTTAATTCTGTTGTAGCCAATAACTATTATGGCATAAACAATATTTTTCCATAAGTAATATGCAAGGAAGGATGTTTAGTATGCTGCTAAAATGCTGCTGAATATTAATATCTTGAGCCTGATCTTGAGTTGCATAAGCTAAAACATGGGATTGAAGCCCATCTTGTACCTCCACAAATAGAATGGTCCCTTCCTGTTCACAGGAGGAAACTGAGGCCATGATAAAGTTCCCTGTAGGGCTGTGATTTTTCTCAGGTTTTTTCTTTCAAATACCGGTACTACAGGCAGGAAGTTGTGCTGAGAGAAAGGTATAGCACAAAATAATTGTGATGCCTTCTGCCTCCAGCAGAAAGCTGGATCTTCATTATGCTCAAACTCCATTCAAACTGGAATGCATATGTATTTTTCATCAAGGATTTGATTTTTAAGACATTTACAAGTGGATTTTGATTCTATATTGTCAAATGCTTTTTCATAGTTAGCGA
This sequence comes from Ptyas mucosa, assembly GCA_012654045.1. Lineage (NCBI taxonomy): Eukaryota > Metazoa > Chordata > Lepidosauria > Squamata > Colubridae > Ptyas > Ptyas mucosa. Next base: position 2,108,988 of record WNWU01000017.1, on the reverse strand, counting down.
ACATGAGCCACAAAGGCATGAAGACTGCTCATACTCACTCCATGAGCCAGGTGATCATACGTGAGTAGTCAATGGTTGAAGAGCCTTTGTGAATGCCAGCTTGCTCTCAAGACCGGTACTCATCCAGATGTTGACTGTTGCACACCTGAAGAATTTGTAGACTGAAGAAAGTGGCATATCGGACCATAGTTTGTAAGGTTTGGGTGCCTCTTTTTTGAGATACAAGATGGTTTTTGAAATTTCCCATTATTCAAGAATATCTCCTATATCTAAGCAGTGAGTGAAAAACTTGGTAGCGTTCCACCACTTGAGAACTTTTCAGATCGTTGACTTTCATCCTGGGGCTTCACCTGACTTTGCTCAGTTTCAATTTTTTGATCCCATTGAGTGTCCCTGTGAATAGTAAAATTTGGAACTGTTACTTTTGAGAGAAAGTAATTTTGCTTGGCACTAGTGATAGAGGTTATGTATGTACTTAGCCTTTCCTCATTAAGACCTTGCCATAGACCTTTCCAGACCTCCTCACATTCACCACTAGGAAGAGTTGATGGCAGTGGCTCAGCTGGCATATAGGCAGTAAACCAATTTGGGTACTTGTTGAAGACTGAATGGATTGGAATTATTTAAAACTTTATATTAAAAAAGATAAGGCAAAACTCAAATTTAGTGCTATTTCAAAGTTACTCTTCTGTCTTTGCTGACAAAATGCAAGAATTTTGAAATATGCATTATATATTTAAGAACTGTTTGCTAGTCCTTGCAGTAAATCCTCAGTACGATCTTGCTAAGTTGTTTTATCTTGTATTTTATTACTTGAGCTACCAAGTCATTTTGATTGCAACTGCATAGAAATATTTGTAATAAATAAATGAAATATTGTACTACGAAATGCAGATTGTACCGCATTTTTACTTTGTCTTCTCAGAATCCATTTACTGCGAAGCTAATTTATTTGTTCAGGGAAGGGCCCAATTTGATAGTGGCATCATGGTTATAAAATAGCCTTCTCAGAACAGCTCCTTTTTAAATGAAAAATATTGTTTTAGCTTTTCAGTGAAAAAATATGTGTTTTAATTTTGAAGTAACTGCGGGTTTCATTTTCTGTTACTGTTTTTGTGTTGATTTCATTTTGTACTTGATTTGTGCTTAAAGGTAGTTACTATGGGCTCTCTCAAAATTTATTATGGGAAATAAATAATAAATAAGGACATTTATCAATTATAGTCAATAAATGCTCCCGACTTTAAAAAAATTCAGAATGCTATTTTGGAAGGGTCCAAAATCAGACATAGCATAACATGACTGAAAAAAGAAA
>WNWU01000017.1:2077633-2107573 GCA_012654045.1 Ptyas mucosa | reverse complement strand
GTGTGTGTGTGTGTGTGTGTGTGTGTGTGTGTGTGTGTGTGTGTAGGTCTTTGGTTATTCGGGTTTTCTCCTGCGTAAAATTGGAAGTGTCTTGGCGACGTTTCGATGAAGTCTCATTCGTCATCTTCAGGCTGGTGTTCTCGGCTTCGTGCTTCCAGCCTGAAGTGCTTCCAGCCCGAACACCCGCGAAAACCTCAGAAAACATATATATATATATATATATATATATATATATATATATATATATATATATATATATATATATAATCTTAAGAGTACAAATAAAACTGGTATGCATAATGATAGATAGATGAAATATCCTCTAGGTTCTTCCACTTTTTCTCGGCTACAGCCATCTTAATTTGGTTTGAAAAAGCTTGGTGAACTGGATAACATTTATGTTTGCATAATTTTTAAATAACCTTAATAATTAAATAACATAATTATTAAGTTTTTTTTATTTTGATATACATCTACCAAATTCGTTACTGTATAGTCCCAAAATATAATTCATAACTGTATAGTATATTCCCAAACCATAGAACCTTAAATTCATCCTAGAATTATCAGTCTTGATTTCAGTGGTGGGATTCAAGTAATTTAACAACCGATTCTCTGCCCTAATGATTTCTTCCAACAACCAGTTTGCCAAACTGCTCAGAAAGTTAACAACCGGTTCTCCCGAAGTGGTGCGAACTGGCTGAATCCCACCACTGCTTAGTTTATATATTTACAGAAATATATAAACGTGTTCCATCACACAGGCTTAGAAGCTATTGTAAAATAAAATTAATGGAAAATGTATACCCAATAATATGTATTTAGGACCTAGAGTATGCCTAGAGACACCCAGCTAGCAATGCAGCATTTTATAATCAAGATGATAAATTATTCCTACATGGCCTGGATCCCTTTGTAGTTGTCAGTCTCTATTTCAGACAAAGCTAATATTCACACTTTTTTTTTAACAATAAGTGGCTCTCTGCCTCTTTATACATTTTCAGATATCCCTAGGCCTGCTCCTCACTGTTACAGCAGGGAACAGAGAGAAGCATAGCTATCTTTTTATCTTCTATTATCTAGATCTCAAAGCAGCATAGTAAGTAAAACTAGTGTGGATGTTAAGTTAAAGGGGGGAACAGGGTCTCCTCTCAATCTTGCATTCTCGAGTAAGAGGCACTGGAATAAAAATAACTACCCTTATAAAGATTTACATACAGCTGCACTTCGGTCAATATTGTTTTGCATAGCTCTTTGCATTCTGAGTTAGTTACTGTTGTTTTTCTGGGTAAATGGGTCCAGAGAGAGACAAAAAGAGAAAGAAGCCCCATGTACAAAAGCTCACAAGGAAAATACTGCCCCCAGAATATTTGCATGCTACGGTAGTATGATGCCTGAACTGGAAAAACTCCATCAGATCCCGAAACAGAAGTGTTAAGGGAGAACAGTCAATACAATGTACAACATAGATAGGGCTCTTGTGCCTTAATCCTCTTGTTATTTTTTTTTCCTTGTATGTTCCATGGAAGAAGAAGAATTGACGATGGCTAGAGACTTTGAGAGGACATTATAATCCCAAAGAAAATGGATGTAGTATGTGCTAAGAAACAATAGATGCAACAGAATCCATTGCATAAAATGAAGCTATGTCCCTTAAAGTTTCTAATATAATCACGTTGTCTATTGCTAATTGTTTTGTGGAGCTTGTTGTTGTTGTTAGTTGTGAAGTCGTGTCCGACCCATCGCAACCCCATGGAAAACGTTCCTCCAGGCCTTCCTGTCCTCTACCATCCTCTGGAGTCCATTTAAGATCACACCTACTGCTTCAGTGACTCCATCCAGCCACCTCATTCTCTGTTGTCCCCTTCTTTTTTTACCCTCAGTCCTTCCCAGCATTAGGCTCTTCTCCAGTGAGTCCTTCCTTCTCATTAGGTGGCCAAAGTATTTGAGTTTCATCTTCAGGATCTGGCCTTCTAAAGAGCAGTCAGGGTTGATCTCTAGGACTGACCGGTTTGATCTCCTTGCAGTCCAAGGGACTCGCAGGAGTCTTCTCCAGTACCATAGTTCAAAGGCCTCAATTCTTTGGCGCTCAGCCTTTCTTATGGTCCAACTTTCACAGCCATACATTGCAACTGGGAAAACTATAGCCTTGACTATACACATTTTTGTTGACAGGGTGATTGATGTCTCTGCATTTTAGTATGCTATCTAGATTTGTCATAGCTTTCTTCCCCAGGAGCAAGCATCTTTTAATTTCTTGGCTGCAGTCCCCATCTGCGGTGATCTTGGAGCCCAGAAAAATAAAATCTGTCACTACCTCCATTTCTTCCCCATCTATTTGCCAGGAATTGAGAGGGCCGGATGCCATGATCTTAGTTTTCTTAATGTTGAGTTTTAAGCCAACCTTTGCAGTCTCCTTCTTCACCCGCATCAAGATGCTCTTTAGTGCCTCTTGACTTTCTGCCATTAGAGTGGTATCATCTGCATATCTGAGGTTGTTGATATTTTTCCCAGCAATCTTAATTCCAATTTTTGATTCATCTAGCCCCGCCTTTCTCATGAGGTGCTCTGCATATAAGTTAAATAGGCAGGGCTACAGTATGCAGCCTTGCTGGACTCCTTTCCCAATTTTGAACCAATCAGTGGTTCTGTGTCCAGTTCTCACTGTTGCTTCTTGACCTGCATATAGGTTTCTCAAGAGACAAATAAGATGGTCTGGTACTCCCATCTCTTTAAGAACTTGCCACAATTTGTTGTGAGCCACACAATCAAAGGCTTTAGCATAGTCAATGAAGCATAAGTAGATGTATATTTTTTATGGAGCTATTCTTCCCTTTTTTTAGAAACTTCAAGGCAATTAAAGATCCAATAACAATAATGATGTCCTTGAGTTAAACTTGATTCCCTAGTGATTACATAGACACAACCATGAATTTGGTAGAAACATTATGATATTAACTTACCATTACTTTCTTTCGGGATCTTTTTCACCTTCCTGGTTAAACCTGATATTCTGCCATCCAGTTATTAATTCAGTCTGGATTTAAGTTCAGTTTCCCAGAGCAGGCAAGGTATAGTAAATATAGCAATATTTATGGCAATATATCAGCATTTAGCAGAATCAGCAAAAAAAACCCAAAAAACCCCACACACATTTGGTAGTAGGCAACTGAGTCCTATAGTACTCATTATCATTCTTATGAATACCTAATATCTACAGCAATGGTACACAGACTTCTCATGCTTCATATCATACCTGGTAATATTTTTGGACAACGCACTCATTGCTTACCCAAACTGAGCTTATATACTAGTAAAAATGATTCCTTTACTTTTGTCTGAAATCTGTTAAAAGTTCAAATAGAAAATAAAAATACTCCCTTGGTACGACTGTGTAATCCCTTAATTCAGAGTAGAGTCGGGCGACTGGATGGAGCTGAGCATTTACTGGCCTTCCTGATGCCTATGCAAAGTTCACAGCAAATATTTTCTCTTTGCACCCTAGCAGAGAGAAACATCTGCCGCTACTTAGGATTGAACTCTCAACCTTCCTAGTGGGAGGCAAGTGTCTTCACCGCTAGGCAACCATGCCACTTCCAAGATTCATATAGAAAATGACCTTATAAATCTGACAGGTGGAATGCTCTTGTTGCCAGTGTGTGAAAGTGGGACAACTGTCTTGATGTGGCACCACTTTTCCTGATTATAGAGATTGGGCTTTCAAGCAAATGTCAATAAATGTCCTGTTCAGTAAAGGCAGATAAACATTTCTTACAAAAATATTTACCAGCTTTGTAGACTTGAAGTTGGCAGAAAGGTCTTATGCACTAGTCACTATTTGTTCATTTGTTTGTTTGTTACTTGCTAACTTGCTGACTTATTTACTTACTTATTTATTAAATTTATATATTGCCCATTTCCCCTGTAAGGTGACTGATCAGTCCACAGGAAAAATATGAAGTTTCCAGTATTTCTCAATCTTGGCAAGTTGAAGATACGTAGATTTCAACTCCCAGAATTCCCTAGCTATCAAAGCTGGCTGCGGAGTTCTGGCCGTTGAAGTCTACCCAAAGGGACTTCCTGTAGGTGTGTTCTCTTGTGCAGAATTATTTATAGGGCTTCCTATAAGTGTGCTCCCTCACACAGAAATATTTCCTTCTTCCTTTTCCCACTAGCAATAAATTATGTGAAATTCTAGTAATAAAGCTTTTAAATCAGGCAATAGCGTTCATGAACAGAAGGGATCTTTGTATCCATAGAAGGTGTTTGATTCAGCAAAAGAGGTAAAGGAAACTTCTTCCAAATCTCCTCTTCATTTTCCAGTGCTATTTGCCACACTCTTCCAGAACTGCATGGTGGGAGGTGGGGGGGGAGAGATGGAAAGGTGGCGTAAAAAGGAGAGGATTGGCAAAACCCCAGCCATGTCCTACTTTCTTGTAAAAAGAAAACTCAAAATTCATCTCCTATTGATTTAATCAAAAGTACTTTTTTAAAAAAAAATTATTGTCTAAAAATATCAAACTATGTGAACTTGAGAAGAAGAATCAATAGATTCAAAGCCAGTTGAATTTTCTTCTGATTGTTTTTAGGACCTTTTTTTAAAAAAGAAAAACTTTCATTTCTAGAAGAAAAAAACCCTGAATAAATGAAATATGGGTTCTCCCACAGCTGAGATACTTCTTTACTTTCAGATGGACACCTGTTTGTTTGTTTGTTTGTTTGTTTGTTTCTCTACAAATTTATGTTCCGGATGTTTCACAGCCAAATTGTTTCCATCTCATGTACCCATTTAAACCCAACATCTTAGTTCTAAATTTGGGTCCATATTATCTTATTAATATTTAAAGAGAGGAGAGAAGAGTACAAGATCAATTCTCGCTCTCTTGTCTTATTCTTTTAACTCCTCCCTTTCCGCTGAATCTGGTTTTGTCCCTGTAAGTTCCCTTGTCACATAAGCAGAATCTGTTTCTTCTTAGGTGCCAGATGGTCTTCTCCCTCTAAACACACTTTTCTTGTTAATAATGTTCCGTTTTAGTAATACATTCCCTGAGTAAGTGATTAAATCCAGCAATTATTTTACTAGAAACTGTTGTATATCAATAGGAAGTCTGCATGACTACCGTCATTTTGGCACCTTATTAAATCATTAGTACATTTACAGACTTAATTTGCTAAAGACTTTTATTTTATTTCTCCCTCCTTAACTTAATCCATGCTATCTAAGATGCTAAGGTCTTAATGTTAAGTGTCAATAAAACATTCAGAGTGATTTCATTTACAAAATAAAAAAAAACCCACCTGTGCTTATAAATGAAATCTGTCAAACAATTTCTCATGTTGTATGCATTAGTGCTACAGGCAAATATAAAAATAAAAGATTAAAGGAAAAGGAAATAATACATATCAACACCGATAAGCCATTTCTTGCCTGTTTCTGTGCTTGATCAGTACATGTAATCCTCAATATACAACTGTTCCTTTAGTAATCATTCAAAATTACAACGGGCTCTGAAAACAGTGACTTATGACCTTTTTTCACACTTAACAACCATTGCAGCATCCCCGTGGTCATGTGATTAAAATTCAGATGCTTGGTAACTGGTTCATATTTATGATGGTTGCAGTGTCCCAGGGTCATACAATCCCCTTTTGTGACCTTCTGGAGAGCAAAATCCATATTGACTTAACAACTAGGTTATTAATTTATCAGTCACAGGGATTCACTTAACAACTGTGCCAAGAAAGGTTGTAAAACGGGGCAAAACTCACTTAACAAATGTCTCACTTAACAACAGAAATGGTGGGCTCAGTTGTGGTCATAAGTCGAGGACTACCCGTATACTACCCTTTTTGTTGAATTGAGTAACATTTTAGCTACCGGATAGCAAGTGATTAGAATCTAATCACCTACCATATGTTCACCGTTGTCACACAACCTTTGCTGTACTAGCATGTATATTAAGCTGTTGCTTTCTATCAACATGATATAGGTCAATGCTTGGATAGTACTTTGACAGGCTGCATTAAATGGGTGGATACCCAAGCCTTGCTCAGAGATATTTGTTATCTATTAATAAAACCTGGGTGTTCCTCTTGGAAATATTCTGTGTTCAGATGCATCTATCATGACAAAAATGCTATGCGGGAAAATCAAGACAAAATGCGAGTTATTTCCTACTGCAGATCAGGGTAGCCGAAGCAAAGAAATCTTTTGCTGTGAGGTCACCCAGCACTAATGAAATCACTCTGAGTTCGATGGAGAGTGCGGTCTGAAGGAAAAGGCTGCACCTTGTCAGTTTGTTGTCAGGCCATGACTGCTGATATGTGCCCCAAATGCTTTTAGAAGTAGGTCACTGTTGTCAGGATCGTCCATAGTTTGCTTCCCAAAAAAAAAGAAAAATGAAGGAGTAAGGATTTTTGTGCAAGAATTCTACATGTTTTCAGAAATGGAAATGTCTGTTTTGAAAGGATCAACCTAGTATGGTTTGAAGGCTAATTCACAGACAAAACTTATTTTTGTTCTATTAAAACTGCTAATCACATTATACTTCTTTCTTTCTTTCTTTCTTTCTTATTCTTTCTTTCTTTCCTTCATTCATTCCTTCCCTCCCTTTCTTCTTTCTTTCTTTTTCTTTCTTTCTTTCCTTCATTCCTTCCCTCCCTCCCTCCCTCTCTTTCTTTCTTTCTTTCTTTCTTTCTTAATCCCTTTTATACGTCCATACATCTGTCTAAGAAACCTTTAATGGCAAATAAAAGTACAACATTCCATTAAAATCAAAAGGAAACTAAATTGTGATCTCAATAAAATTTCAGCTCCCATTTATCAGATACAGTATATCCAAGTCAGAACTCCAGTAACTAGCATCCCAGCTCCAAAGCCTGAGAGAAGGGCCACATTTTTCCAAAAGACTCACAGAGCCAGGCTTATTCCTATTCAGAAAGCAAATGTATTCATTCCCATTCTCTTTTGAAAAGGCTCAGTGGAGTTCCACACTTCGTTTATATGAAGCAGAAGAAGGGCATTGCATTTCCTTCTTACAGGCTGTCTTCTCCGCTGCCATCTCAAGCTGACCTTTCAAGTAATATTCAATCTTAGTAGACTTAAGACGCATTGTTAAGCCTCCAGGTGTGTGTTTTGAACTTCACCTAGGATTTCAGAAGTGGAGAAGACATTCCATCGCTTAGCCTTGGCTCAAAACCATATCAAACTTATTCCTCAAATTTGGAAGAATAGGATATCTACCCTCCCAGTTCATGCATTACGAATAAGGACTGTGCACTACCTCCCATATAATTGGGAAGAGGTACTTATAATGAGCAGAAGAGTAAACTTAAAACTTGTCTGCAACCTATTAAAGCAACCACATCTTTCTTTTTCCACATTCCTAGAATAAAACATGGCTACTGTACTTCACTGTGTATTGCAGGTAGGTGTTATGTTTGTGCTTTCTGACCTCCCAAAGCACCTTTAACTGAATGAAACTGAGTCATTGTACACCCAAGTACCGATTCATTCAACTTCAAATGAGAGAAGATTTGGGACAGATTAATTAATTATCTTCGGCTTTTTCTGAGCTAAGTCTTCTGCCTTTAAGTCGCATGCTGGAGGCTGCACACCCAAAATAGTGACTTGCACCATTAAATCGAACTAAATTTCATTCCATTTAAATCTTCAAGTGGCTTTAATCCAGGGGTGGAATTGAAAAATTTTAGTTGCTGGGTGGGTATGGCCATGGGGGCATCACCTAGTCAGGTTCATGCACCATGGCAGGGGGGGTATTTTTGCCCCTCCCCATGCTCCAGAGGCTTTCCTCGAGTCTCTGGAAGGGCAAAAACGGCCTCCCTCAGGAGGGAATGGGTCCGTTTCCAGACTTACAGTACTTCTGGTAGGCCTATTTTTCGGCCTCTCTAGGCTCTGGAGGCTGGCATTGGGCCTCCGGGAGGGCAAAAACGGCCACCCCTGAGCTCCAGAGGCCCTCCGGAGGCCGGAAACAGGTCCATTTCCAGACTTACGATACTTCCAGTAGACCCATTTTTCACCGTCCCAGAGCCTCCGTGTGGACTCTGCACTTACCTGCCATCCAAAACAGACCACGTGGAGACTCCTGGGGGGGGGGGCAGGGCAGGGGGGGCGGGGTCAGCCAGTCCTTGCAACTACCAATTTGGCGAACCAGATTAAAATTAATATTTGGTTCACCCGAATCAGTCCAAACCAGCTGAATCCCGCACCTACTTTAATTCTGTACACCTTTAAATTCTTCTCATAAGAAATTTTAAAAACAATAAGAATTGCCCTTAGTTAAAATTAACAAATCAGCATTGAGTTACAACTCAGCATTAAAATGTCTCACAAGTATGTAGCTCCCTTTTGGAAAGAGAATTATCTGAGGCCAAGTCTGTAGGGAAACAGAAGGTTAGGCTACCACCATTTGTAATGTTTTATATTGGCTTTTACTTAGGAAGGCTTTTATGAACCAGAAAAAGTAGTTGCTGCTTTTTTAAAAAATGAATTACTTTGGAATTGGTCTGGTTTTTTTAATGTGTTCCCATTTGCTAGTTATTCATGTTTTCCTTTTATCAAATTATGAACCATGTTGAGTTCTTGGAAATCAGCTGGGTAGAAATTATAACTAAATAAATGAGAAACAATATATGGAAATCTGGTTGATGTCTTGCGTAGGTGGCTTCCCTCCTACCCCTCTCTCTACTATTAGTTCTTCTTCGCTTCCAAGTCCAGATTGCCTCTGTAGACAACAGAACCGAGCAATGTCAAATTGTACCTGTATTTTATATATGGAGAAATGGGTGAGATGCCACCTACTCCCCATTTGTTCACGTTATAGCAGAACAGCAAATTAGCGAGGATGCAAAGTGACTTTAACTATACTTTGGAGCTTGTAGCAAATGATAATATGTATTCTGCGCATCACTTCATTGAAATACCAAAGAATTCATGAAATATTTTGCTATTTTTAACATACTTTTTTCCCTAAGAGCATATTTTTCTCTCTTGTAAAACTCTACTTTGGCATGGGAATTGTTGCTAGGTAGTAAGCCTTACGTTCTCTCTACATATGTATTGTTGGTGGGTTGCAACCTTTGTCTTTAAGGAAACTATCATACTATGGTAACGCTTCTGGGGTATACTCTTACCTTCAGAGTTTAACTTCTTTCTTATCAACTGTTGTGCCACTTAAAGGCAAAAATATTTATTGTGCCATGAACTTTTAGACCAAGCTTCTATTTCATTAAATACAGCCAGTCAAAATTTTATTTTTTTCTAGTTGAGGAGAAATAAATGTAACAACTACAACCCAAAAATAGCAATAGCATACATACATCAATTTAATTAAATCAATAAAAGTCAAGTAAATCAATAAAAAGAGCCACAGGGAATTTACAGGGCTCTACATAGATCATTCCCTCAGACACTAGTAATTATGGTCTCTGAGAATTCTGCAGGATCCAGTCTGGGTCAATCACCGGGACCAGAGGTTTGGTCTTCCAAACTTTCGGATTCAAATCTGAAAGCTCAGAAGACAAAACTTCTAGTTCTGGTGGCTGACCCAAACTGGATTCTGCAACATTATCCTGGGACATGTATATTCGCCTTCATTTGTCTGGGAATTCTGGAAACTGTAGACTCCATATATTGTGAGGATGACATACTGTAGATGCATACAGATATGTTAAAGCACATCAAAGTCCAGGTCTGTTACTTATGGTGCCTGGAGCAAATATGATCTTTTGGATCTCTCTCTTTTCATACTTTGGAATAGGTTTTGATAGTGTAGAAGATTGCAATTATGAAGAAGAGACAAGGAAAGCAGTGTTCATTGTTCTGGGCCTCTAATGGTTAAAAGGCTCTGCATTACAAGGCACTTTAAATTCCAATGTCACCAGTGGACTTTAAAAGGTTGGAGTAAGGACATGACAATACCCTTTAGCACTATGTGTTTTCAAGCCACAGTCACTGTACCCTCAGATTTTATAGTTGATGTTTTTGGAAACTGTATGCTAGTTTTATTGTGCTCCATATCAGAAGGAAAGTTCTGCACTGCAATTAAAAGAGTTGGATAATATAGCATAATGGGCTAATTTCTAATCTTCCTGACCTATGACATTTTATCCACACTGCAGAATGCAATTTAAGTCCCAGAGGAGGCCAGATATCTTTGTAAGTAGACTCCATCTCCTCTGGCCACCTTGTTTCTTCTGCAAAGGTTGATTTAGTCCATAGATATTCTCACCTCAAGGTTATTGATTTTTGCTGACATTTACCTCAACTTGTTAGCACTTCTTGGAATCCTTCCTCTAAGAGAATAATGGAGAAATAATCTCACAATTGCCTTCCACTTCATTTTATAATAACCACAGATGGAATGTATATCATGGTAGGAATCAGAAAACCAATTCCAGGCTTCTAAAGATTTAAGGCTAGAGTGAAGGAATGTATAATTTTAGTGTAACAAATATTATCGCTAATAGCTAAGTCTAATAAACAGTTAATGTTTATTAATTAACTATTTTAATTATGAAGTCCTTGGTGCTCTCTGAGTGCGGTTGTTTTCTTGCAGATGTTTCATTACCAAATTAGGTAATATCATCAAGGCTAGTAGGGAATGGGGTTTGTTCTCAATTTATATACTAGTGGCTTGCCCTGTCAGTATTGATGAGAGTGGCCTTCATGGTTCCTTGATTGGCTGAGGTTTGCTGTTAGCTCTGTTTGTCTGAGTTGGTAGTTCCTTGATTGGGGTATTGTTTGCTTCCTGATTTGTTGGCCTAGTGTTAATCTTGGCATTAATCTCTGCTCATCTGGGTGTTGATTGCTGGTGAGGAAGTGTTTGGGTCTTTTTGTTTCTTTTTTGGCTTTTTTATCACCTCTTTTGAATGATACGTACCTGTTGTTTATGTCTATGTGCCTGTTGATGGTCAATTTATTTGAGTCCCAGGCTTCCAGGAATTCTCTATTTTAATTATTTTTGCTGTTCTGTCAAAGAAGGTCTGTCAACAAATTTACTAGACTTTCTGGAAACTAATTAAACACCTTTTATAATTATAATTATCCTGAAAATGTATGAGTCACATCTCTTCTCACTCATATTAAGTATAAGCCATATCTTCAAATATCTACATTTTAGTGCCAAGCTCACAAAGCCACAACCAACTGCTATTGGACTAAGGAGCAATCCTATATGCACTCCTCAGTGCTTGTAAAACAAGAAATGTATAACTGTCCAATAGACAAGAATACAATATATGTAGCTCAGGGTTGCATTGTGGAGTTCTTGGCACTTTGTGAACTTAGCTGTTTGCTTGTAGATGTTCCTTACATGTTCAACACGGTTACTTAGTTGGATAATGGAAGGTCTGTAAGCAAACAATCAGGCTCAGATAACTCCATGTGTAATTCTAGGGGATCACAGGTGATGTTTGCTGAAGCTACATATCCTCAGAGGGGTGGATTTTAGAGAAAAGCAGCATCGATCTGAGCTGAACTAATTGTTTAATAGGAATAGTCTCCAGATATTTATTAATATAATTTCCCATCATAATTACAATTTGATGGATAAATGGGTAACATTCAAGACTTTGGAAAGCTTCATGTAGCACTTGGGACTCTGGTGATGCTCCTCTGTTCTAAAGGATCATACATAAGATTGCACTGTAAATCTTGGATTGATTGTGAACTATGATTCCAAACTGGTTTCAAAACTGCATGTGTCAAACAGTATTTTAGATAAGCAGTACTTCTTTGGATGAGTAGATGCCCAAACAGAGACAAGCATAGGCAGGAATGCTTGGGGGGGGGGGAAGGGATACTGGCAATAAGACACTGTATCATTCTCCAATTATTGATGAATTTTAAGCAGGACATCTAAATCTTCAGTCCCACTGACAACAAAAGTCCTGCTTCTTTCTAAGATCAGAATCTAGGTTTCCCATTTAGAAGACTTAAAAAGGTGCAGGGTTCCCTATTCAGTTACAGGTGGGTCAGCAACCTTTTCAGATGCCAGCACTGTGGCACAACTTTGAGTGATGTTGGAGATAAAAGATCTGTGTTCATTTCAAAAGCATATTCAGCTGGTTTCATGGTAGGGGGAATTAATGTGTTTTAAAAGGGGTCTCGCTAACTCGCTCAACTAAATTCCAGTGGGGTAATTTATTGAGAAGCAGAACTAAAGTTAAACTAGTTATGTTAGAGAAATATTTAAACCAAGCTAATTGACTCATTTGGATATCAAGTCATCTAGAGCTGTGATGGCGAACCTATGGCACGGGTGCCACAGGTGGCACACAGAGCCATATTGGTGGGCACGCGAGCTCAGCTCTGACATGCATGTGTGCACTAGCCAGCTGATTTTTGGGCCTTCTGGGCCCACCAGAAGTCAGGAAACACACTGTTTCCGGCCTCTGGAGGGCTTCTGGGGGGTGGGGAAGGCCGTTTTTGCCCTCCCCAGGCTCCAGAGCCTTTCTAAGAGCAAAAAAATGGGCTACTGGGCCCACTGTGCCATCACGTGCCAAAAATGGGGGGAGCATGGGGGGGTGCATAGAATTATGGATGTGGGCACACGTGGGTGTGATCTCTCCCGCGCTCCCCCAGTTTTTGGCACGCGATGGCAAAAAGGTTAGCCATCACTGATCTAGAGTATCCAAGAACTGGAAAGAAAAGACTTTTCTGTTACAGAACTCACTGCCAGGACATAGAGACAAAGAACATAATTCACAAACACACTTCTTGATTGTGATGGTAAACTAACACCTTTTGACACTTGCTTGGTTAGTCCAGAAGAGTCGAGTCAAAGAATAAAGTCCTACTAATAGGCTCCTGGTAAAGTGCAAAGGCTAATAGGATACTAGATGTTTCCTGGACAAAAGAGATTCTTGTTCAGAATATTTGTTTGTACTCTGGGACATAGAAACAGTATAGACAGGAAGGCAATATGCAAACACAGTCTTTGCATATTCATTTATTTTATTAATTTTACATCGCTCATGAGCCACTCCAGTTGAAGCCAGCTCTCAGATATGTTCAGTGGTAAATCCCATTACTCGTCACATTTTTGTGTGCATTTTTAAACATATATTCACATCTACAGTGCACATTTTATTTTAAATTTCATAAATATGCCCTAAAATGTAATGATTGCAGCTTTAGTCATTCCAAACATATAGAATTTCCCCATTGCTAGCATTGTGTAATTTTGAGAGTATGATCATTTGAACATTCCCATGTAGAGTTTGGACTATATTTAAGCGGTGAAAAAGAAATGAAAAAACTATGCCGTTTTGAACTATTGAAATGTTCTCAACCTCTAATAAAAATCAAGAAAATGCATGCACATAATTCTACTTATATTTATAATTACTTATTATTCCAAACCAAGTTCCATACTGTGGCTTAATTAAATACAGTCAGATACTTTTTTTAAAAAGTATTATTTTCAAACAACACTGTAAAACTTTGGGCTGTGCAGTACTTAGATTTGAATCAGAAATTATGTTTTGGGATGCCAGATGGTGCAAAAGCACCACCTGTCTGTCCCTAAAATGTTTGGAACTATGCATTTATTTATTACTACCATCCATGTAGTTTAATTCATATAGATTATATTACTTAAGTCAGATCAGCCTCAAATAATGTATTCTGCACTTTCATATTTATGTTGCATTTTTCACGTCAAGTTAATAAGACATCATTTCACAGGCCAAATTATGAGGACATCTAAGGGAGATCAAAGTTGGGAAATAAAGTCTAGAAACAAGGTAGAATCAAAGCTAGGTTATTGGAATGTGAGTCACAATAGGCAGAGCAGCATAAATTAACTAAAATTAGAATGAAAACAAATGTAGGACAAATTAATTAGCAGGTGAGATGAATGGCTAAACAGTAATTGAATGTTTAAAACTACAGTATAAGGAAGGGTTACTTCAATTCATTCAGGCTATTTATCTTACATTGACTTGGAATTCTGGAGAAAGGGATCATATTGCAGTCCACATCCAAACACGGCATGAACAAAATATAAGTGAAATGTAAGAGAATATAAGAGAAAATATAAGAGCTGAAGAAACTTCTTGGATGAGAAACAAAACGTCTTCAAAGAAAAAATAGATGCCTCTTTAAAAAGCACCTTTGGGGCAACCACAACCTGGATGACTGAGAATCTCCATAGACATATAAGAGAAATAGTTGATAAAGCCATAAATACAGGCAGTCTTTGATTTATGACCACAATTTAGCCCAGAATTTATGTTGTTAAGTGAGACATTTGTTAAGTGAGTTTTGCCCCATTTTACAACTTTCTTGCCACAGTTGTTAAGTGAATCATGGCAGTTGATGTTAGTAACCCAGTTGTTAAGTGAATCTGGCTTCCTCATTGTCTTTGCTTGTCAGAAGGTCGCAAAAGGTTGATCACATGACCTTGGGACACAGCAACAGTCATAAATATGAACCAGTTGCCAATGATCTGAATTTTGATCACGTGATCACGGGGATGCTGCAAAGGTCATAACTGTGAAAAATGTTCATAAGTGACTGTTTTCAGTGCCGTTGTAACTTTGAACAGTCATTAAACAAACTGTTATGAGTTAAGAAATGCCTCTACTGCAAAAGAAAAAAGAAAAAATGTGTTGCAAATACTAAGAAAGGAAGTACTGTAGGATGCCACACTCAATACCAAACTCCTACATTGGGAATATTGAAAGCTAATCATAGAATAATTAGAAACAGCAAAGTGACAATGTTGGATACATAATTCAAATTGCAAGGGGTAAAAGAGAATGGTAAACCATTCATGTTTTTTTTTTTTACCAAGACAACCCCATAGATAAAAAACAAAGTTATTGATAATATAGTGCCAGGTGATGAACCCCACAGGTCAAATGGCACTCAACATGCCACTAAGAAAGAGCTGATCATTTTTCAGAGTACTAATGGTATTTATAACATTGTTAGATTAAAGCTTTTGAGATATCTAATTCCTGATGGAAAATCAGTAAATCTGAAGTCGCAAAGATAAAGTTACATTGCGAACTTGGAATGTACAATGTATGAACATGGAAAAGCTCAACTCAGGGTATGAAAAGAAATGACTGTATCTTGACATCTTAGGCATTAGTAAAATTATCCAGATTGATTTGACATTTTTAGTCAGGATATCACACTATTTATTCCTCACGACACTGAACATAATCAAAGAAGAAACAATATGTTATGTTTAGGAAGAGTATAGTTTGGCTACAATGCAATAAATGGCTTCAATGCAATAAATGACCAAATAATATCAAATTAGATTTTGTGGATAACTCTTTAAAATGAACATTATCCAAATTTATACTCCAACCACTGATGCAGAGGAAAAGGAGGCAGATTAATTTTATGATCAAATTCAGTTTTAAATTGACAGAACATGAAAGCAAGATGTGCTGCTTGTGAGTGGAGATTGGAATGCCCAAGTTGTAAATATTAAGCAAGGAGGAAAATGTAGTTGGAATGTATGATGTAGGAAACTTAAACAAAGCAGGAGAAAACTTACCAATTTCTACCATTCTAATAATTTCTTCATAGCTAACACTGTCATCAGACAATGACATGGACATCTCCATATAGAGTACATAAAATCAAATCTTCCATAGTAGCCTTAATTCCTCTGCTATTTCAAGAATGGCCCTTCTTTTTTTATTATTAAAAAAAACAAGTTTTATTGGTTTTTTCTCCTCTCCCACATTCACCCACATCTTTTTTTTTTTAACAGAGCGTTGGTCGTTTCTTATCTTTTATAATTAATCAACTTCAAATACATTTTACTCAATTACAATTCTTGCCAAAAAAAAAAAAAAGAAGGGCCCTTCTTAAGACTTTTCTTACCAATTTACCAATTAGCTGACTGTTAGTTCAGAGAAAATGTCCGTGGAGATTCTCAGTCATCCAGGTCATGGCTGTCCTAATGTACATTAAGTCGGAACAGAGGGTGAGGAATATGACACTACCTAAATGGCAAGCTTTGGTGATAAAGGTGGCTGGGAGAGTAGTGATCTCAGCACGCCCTCTTCTTTGATGGCTGGTCACACCTGCCCCCATGATGTATCTCTTTGGAAGTATTTCTTTTTAAAAAATTAATTTATTGTCCATTCTCTCCTTTCACCTTCATTTTGTCTAACATGATTATTTTGGATTATAATTCTGCAGATGTTGGGAAACACCCAGCCAGCCTGGCAGAAGGACTCAAGCAGTGAGTTAGCCTTGAATCGTTGCACAGTCAGAAGAGACCCAGTACTGACCTGTCTAATCCACATGGAATCTCTGTCTGTTCCCTAGGAATCTAGGGAGATTCCTGCATTATAGGCAGAATACAACAAAGTAGCTAGTTTGAATTTTACATGTGCGGATCTGGTTGCTTGTGCCTAACACCAAGTAGGTTCTGCTTATTAAGAATATCTACCAACAAGGGCTGCATGATGGATATTATTTACTACTTTTGATTAATAGTTTCAAGTATATACAGTTTTAAATTTGGTTTAAATGCTTTCTGTGCTGGCTTCAGGTCACCAATGCAGCTCTAGCATAACTCTTTGCTACAGACTATTCTCCCTGAGCAAAAAGCTCTGTGTGAAGGTAGATCAATGCAATGAGAGCAAGAGTGATAGGAAGAGTGAATGCCCAAGTCATTACAGATTCACCAGAAATAAATTTTGCCAACATTTAAGACCTATTTATCTCCTCAAAGACATACTCAATTACTGAGAACAGCCATAACAGAATCCAAATGACAGGAATGGGAATTAAGAATCCTGATAGTCACATTTAACCCCTTGCATGCTGTGACCAAAAATTCCTAATGTGGAACTTGGGCTTAAGTACTTATGTGCACTCCAAAGTAGTTTCTTTAAAAACCATAAAACAGGAGAGAACTTCCAGTCTCCAATGTTGCCAATCTTTCATAATTGATGACATTTCTAAAGCATCCAGACCTCATTAGGTTGGGAAGTACATGTTACATGTGTGACAGAAAGAAGATTATGAGCAAACCCTTGGAGTATGTTCCAAGTATATTAACATAATTGCTTGAATGCGTTGATAACTAGGATACCAAGGGAAAACATGCAAAAATTAAAAACCGAAATATGACACCTTTCAAAAGTTGCTTCATATGGAAAAAACAAACAAACCTGGGCTTAATTTAGAGAAGATGAGGTTATTAGATTAAAAACAATGCCTTGAGTTTTCACTAACCAAAAACCTGTTATACCTCATAATGCTGAACGTCTGGGGTGAAACCCATGCTTCAAACTGGTGAAGAAAAGACACTCTGCATATGTGTAGATAATCAAATGATGCCGTAGTTTCATCAACTCCAAACCTGTTTCAGCTGTTTGTTTGTTTATGTGTTGTCAGGAGGCAAGTTAAATGCATCTAAGTCACAGTGCAGATGGAAAGGGGTAATCCATTCCCCCATTCCCACCCCCACCCAAAAGAGAGGATTTAAAGAAAAAAACCCCACACAGATACTTAAATCTAAACGCTCCAGTCCAATTTTCCTTTCCTTCCATACAACAGTGACCATACTTTTAAAAATATAGAATAGAATAACAGAGTTGGAAGGGACCTTGGCGGTCTTCTAGTCCAACCCCCTGTTTAGGCAGGAAACCCTATACCATTTCTGACAAAATATTGCCCAATCTCTTCTTAAAAACTTCCAGGGTTGGAGCCCTCACAACTTCTGGAGCCAAGTTATTCCATTAATAAATTGTTCTAACTGTCAGGAAATTTCTTCTTAGTTCTAGGTTGCTTCTCTCTATTCTCTACAATGCCTTCATTCTTGTTTGATGATGAGCTTCAGATATAAGCCCCTCTTCCCACCCCCAACAGAGTAGATGATCTTTTCTCCTCTGTCTCTATTTCTAACAAAATCAATCGCCTCCAGCGGTTTTTCACTGTAGGAGGAAAAATCCTAGGAAACTGTACAATCCCATAAACCTTTCCCTGTGGATAAAAAGGCAGCTCGGAGTAGGTAGCACTGAACTGGAAAGCACCCATGATATATTCAGGGACAGACTTTGGAGGATCTCTAAGCAGAAGTTATTTATCTGTTTGTTTATAAAGTTTGTAAATCGCTCTATATCAACAGACCAGACTATAACCTCTGTCAGTTGATCTTCTTACAATCTGATCCATAGCCTCTTCAGGCTTTCAGCTAATTAGCACTGGGGGGGGAGAACAATTTCCATGTTTGCCCACTCTGAAAATCATTTTGTGCCTGTTTATTGTTTCATGCCTTGATCTGCAGCATCTTATATGAAGCATAGAACATAAACGTATGCTCCCAAACTATAATATAACTGAATTCCAATAAGAAATCTCATTCTCCATCTGCCAGGGATGCAAAGTAAAATTTTATGAAATCTGGAAAGAAGCTTGAAATGGCATCCCATGCTAGCATATGCACATAACTCTGTCTATGTATGTATATACCAGCTTGCCCTCAGTAATCTCTTACTGGGTTAACTGTATATTGCAAAAATTGGAAGGAAGATAGCTGGATTTAGAGTTTTCTGATTAAGCCAGTACAGTCTGTTTGGTTAAAGGTGATCAAGATTTTTGTACCCCCTTAAAATGCATTTCAAGAAATATGCAGACCAATTTTTTTTTCATTGTCTTGTTTGCTTTAATAAAAAACTATATGCTAAGGAAAAAATAATCACAGATATTGGTATTAACTAGTCTCAATAAAGTTCCCCTAAAATTCATTTGGTGCCACAGTTTTGCTCAACAAAGCATTCTGCAGTTCATTAACAAGAAGCTGGAAATACAGAGTGAAATAAGAACAAGACATGAAATAATCTCTTTTCTTGGATTTATAATGGAAACTTCTTCACTCTTAGATCTTCCTATTCTACCCTTAAGATAATGAAAGATCTCTTATTGAAAAAACATTCTACATGTTCTTAGGAAACTCCACTTATCATTACATTTTCTGTGACAACAAAATAACTTCAGAGGTTCTTTGGTGAGGGAAAATATTGTCCAATTTGATGATACAACTCATGGCAAACAAGAGAGGCAAATCTCAGGATTAATTGGCATTAATTGGCAAAGAAATGTGCTTGAATTCAGATTATAAAAGGGATGTTTTTTATATAAAATATCACTTGTGGTTTTAAAATGATCAAGTATGTCAACATAAAATATCCTTTCCACTAATGGAATTCCTTATCAAATTTGTTTTTAATGAGTATTCATTGTTTGCGGTGTGTAAGATTACAAATAAGCTTGTATTCCTCTGTAAATTTAGCAACTATATAAACAACATTAGCATCTCTTCCTATGCAAATTTTGTAGTGTGTTCACTGTTGACTTTGTCCTTGAAGAAAACAGTAGGGGAAGAAATAACAGGTAGTGCTGATCGAAAGGGTTATGCTGTCATTCACTGTGCAGTGAAATAGAATATCATGTATATTAATAATCATATAATACTATATGATACTTATCATACTATATGAAGATCTAGTATCACAGGACCTAGCTACTTATGTGCATGTGAAAAAAAATTATACAGTTATTCAATCAGCTTAAAATATAAGATAAAGCCTATGAGCTGAGCTGGACAATGATTTTATGGATACATTAATACAGTCTTCTTTGAAACAATGCAGAGGCCGTTTGTACTTACTTTTTGTAGGATGTTTTAATCTACAGCTTTAGTATTTCAAGGTGGTCTTTGGTCCAAGTACTAAACAGATTGTACACTGCTTATTTCTCCATTGAACCATGCCTATCTCTTCAAGCTCCATGGTATTGGCTAGGTTCTCTCAGTTATTTAATCATATATAGAATTGTTCATAGACAGTGATGATTTTCTTGAACATCAGCTGAGCCTAATACAACATTTTCATATATTAATGAACTTGTGACATAGATTCAGCCTTGGTGTTCTGTATTTATCATTGTGTTGTTTTATCAATGAGATAACCAACTCCAGTGATGAGCAAATCTTGACATATTCCTGATACTCCACAAAAAATAATTTGGTGGATGAGCTGGAATGTCATTGTGTTTGGGAAAAGAAATGTATCCAGAGAATATAACTAACGTACTGTATATTCTTCATCAAAATTAGTGGCAGGATGACAAGATTAAACCTTTTCCCCCACCAAACCCTAGAAAGAAAATTATTCCCTGTGGGTGTGTCTGTGTGCAAGAAAATGTGTGTGTGAGAGAGTTGTACAAGATACATTTTTCAACTCAGATGACTTGGTCATTTGTCATTTATGTATTACTTAACTTTGTCTAGTGAAATTTATATCCATCCCAAATAAAGAAATCAAGGGTTGAAGAATTTAATCAAATTCCCCAAAATTCTTCAAATCCATATTTCAGGCTGAAGCCTTCTCGCTGGGTTGTTTGTTTGTTTGTTTGTTTGTTTGTTTGGCTATCTTGTGAATAGTCATTACAAACTATTTCTTGAAAAGACTTGTCACTATTGATTTTGCCACTGCTATCATGCCCACTTAACAGCTATCAAACTGAACTATATCTTTCATTTGAGCTCAGAGCAGCTCAAAAGGTATGAACTCTCCAGGATTCTTGTACAATCATTCTTCAAACAAGGACCTTACAATTTAAGAACAATTCAATAATATTCATTCAATTAATCAGCTACCATTAATAAGTTTTAACAGCTACCAACATCTGGCCAATCTTGTATGGGTTCAAAAGTTAGGCAGAGTCAGACCTGATTACTACTTAGATAGGATAACTCTAAGGAATATAAATAGCTTGTAGGGCTGGGAGAATCATGAAAGCATCCAAGAAGAAGATAAACCACTTCCATATTATTGACAAGAAATTTCCAGGGATATCTCCATGAAATCACCAAGAATTTATTTCAAATTAAAGGCAACTTTATACTGTAGAAATCAAAATAAATAAATAAATAAAAAAGAAGTGCAGAATTCAGCATTTATTTTTTACGAGAAGGAGTGGTCACTTATTCTTTCAAGTAAATATACCGAAATTAAACATGAACAAAATATGAGGAATCCCTGTAAAAATCTCAAAAATTGAAAATTATTTTCTACTGCAATTTTTTACTAACAAACAGATGTGCCATTTCTTGTTCTGCCTTTACTCCTCTTCATTTTCTTGCAAATTGAATTATGGAAAATAGAAAATCCATATGACTTACAAAGTTTATACAATTCAGGTAGATAAGTAGGTAGGTGAAGGTGTGTGTGTGTGTGTATGTGTGTGTGTGTGTGTTTTCTCAGAAATGATTTATTGGAGAAAATATATATAAGATTATATCCTTGAAATTTTAAATACACTTTCTTGCTAATCACTCCCAAGGAATTACTTTATAATTCTTTTAGCTTACTTCACAGCTAATGTGCATATAATGTGAGTTGCAAATTCTCCTATTTAAATCTCATTTGCCATGAATTTCTTCTTGCATTCAATCTCTCATTCTCATTTACCATAAATAGGACAATTGTCCTGTGGGACATAGCACAAACATATCAATATGCAAAAGCAGAAATGTGTTTCACCTTTTGAATAGTAAGTAGCTAATCTCTGTCTATTGTTGGGGGGTTCTCATGGAAACTTCAGTTTCCATCTTTTTTAGGCTCTGGGCTTCTTTTATGCAGTCATGATATGAAGAATAATTTATGATTGTCTATTGGTTTTGATATGTATGTGTTTACATGAAGGGCAAAGGTCATCTCCAGTCCTCTAAATCCTATTTTACCAAGCCGCTCTGCAACATGTACAAGGTAATTCAAATTCTAAAGTTCATGTAATAAAAATAAACTTCGGAAAAGTGCAAATCTATTCATGACTCCAGAGATAAGAAACTATTCCAGCTGGACCTATGTGAGATACAAATCACCAAAAACCAATTTATCACCACTTAAATTATGCTGCATCCATTGAAATGACAAAGACAAAATGGGAAGTGAGAAAATGTTGGAAATAATTGGCAGCTAAGTTCACAAATGTATGATTTGGATCCCTAAAATGGCACTAAAAAACTTTGCTGTTAAAGGAAAATGCAAAGTTATGCATTAGAACCACAATAGCAGAAACAATGGCCTTCTGGATTAGCTCATTTTTATGGTAACATACATATATACTGTATTTTTCACACTATAAGATGCACTCCCCCCCCAAAAAAGTGGGTGGAAATGTCTGTGCATCTTACAGAGTGAATATTGTGGTGGGGGGAGGGGGTTGGTGCAGCAGCGGCATTTGCCATCACTGCCTGTCAGCGCTGCCACCATTCGCCACCGCCAGGGAATGCTGGAGCCTTTGCTGCTGAGCAGCTGAGCAGCGGTTGGATCAGCCTCCCAGAATACCACCGATCAGCTGTTCTAGGCAGCAGCTATTTCCGCCACTGTTCACTGCCGCCACCAATTGCCACCACCGATGGCAATGGTGGTGGTGAATGGCAGTGACAAACAGCAGCACCGATCACTGGTGGCAATTGGCAGCAGTGGCAGTGATAGGCAGTGGTGGCAATCCCCACCACCTAGAATAGCTGATCGATGGTATTCCAGGAGGCCAATCCAACTGCCAATCAGCTGCTTGACAGCAAAGGCTCCAGTGTTTCCCAGCAGCGGTGGCAGCTCAGCTCAGTTGATCAGACACAAGGGAGCAGAGCCCTGACGAGTCATATGCTGGGGCTGTGATAACGTGCTGAAGCTCCCCAGGCTGTTTGCTGTTTGATGCAAGGATGCTAGCCAGATGAATACCAGATGGATGCTGGGAGGCAGAGGCAGATTTTTTTTTCCTATTTTCCTCCTCTAAGCCTATAATGTGCATCTTATGGTCTGATGCATCTTATAGTGCAAAAAATATGGTACATGCATGCATAACACATAGATACACATACGCATAAGAGAATCATAGCATTTTTGAAAGCCAACAACTATAAGATGAGAAATGGCATCTGTAAAATTGCATCACACAAATAGTTTCTGAACTGGCTCCTGAATGTGGTTAAGCTTCAACAAATAGACTTTTAGAGATTTTTTTTTATTTTAAGACTTGGGATGATACTATATTGTGAGTTTGTATCATGCTCTCTTGCACAATGAAGTTTTGGTCTGGAAATGAAATCTGTGCATTAAAAAAATCAATATGTAATCCAGGAATACAAAAAGTCTGTTTCCTCACATACCCAATCTCCCCCCCCCCCCACTTCCCTTGACTTCTTCACTTACTTATTTATTAAACTTATAAGCTTCTCTTACTATTGCTTGACATGAAAAAGCTGTAGCATTTTTCATTCCTTCAGTATAGGGCATCATGGTTTATGTTTCATCCCCTCTTCCAGTAATGACAAAAGTCTGCCCCCCTTTTTCCTTCTTCTGGAGCATATGGAAGAAGAATCTACTCCTTTCATTTGTCCTTCTCCCCCCTGCCCACCAAAATGCAGTGGTTTTCTTCCTAGGTAGGGAAGACTACGAAAGGATCTCAGTGCCACAGCACCCCATACTGATGAAGAAAAGAAGCTGCAGCTTAAAAAGATGCTATTGTAACATGCACCGTAAAAGTTAAACTTTTAAGTGGAAATAATAAAATCCCAAGTAATAAACTTTTAAAAAGCAATAAAATATTATAATAAGATGGGTCATTAAAGTAGCTTGATATACTTTTGGATTTGTTCTCCAAAACGTTGCATAAAGTCTATTGCTATCCAGAAATTGTGTACTCCTGATGATACCAATTGACAGTACACATTTATTTAAATAAGATACTTTTCGAGCCAGACAGTCACCTGCATCATAGATAACCTCTCTCCAAGGGGAGATTATTTGTATGGAATTGACTGTGGAGAAGCTGCTCTTCTATGTTTTCACCAGATGTATATCTGCTAAAATTAACATGACCACAAAGGCATCTTCCAATCATCTCTAAAGCCAAGCTGGTCCAATGCCTCAGATATCCTAAGCTATTTAGGTTATAAAAAACAGGATGGCCTGCTAATCACAGTAGAACTGTACTGTATGTGAGCTATAACTCTCTGGCAAATTCTTCAAACTTTTAAGTTTTCTAGGAATCAAAAACTCTGGGACACAGTTCTCAGAGGACAGTAAAGAAAAATATAAACAACACAAAAAGGATGTAACAGCTTCTTCTACAGAAATAGAAATCAATCATTCTGTATACAACTTCTTTTAAAATGGAAGAGTGTTTATAAATCTGCATAGTTGAAAGCTACAGTTTCTCAAGGTTTCTAATTTTAAAAATTGGATCTTCAGCTGTTGCCAGACTATTAGATACAGATTGTTAAAGCACTAAGCATTTTCAGGAGAGGGAAGGATGGCCAACCCAGGCAGCAGACTTGTCCATTTCAGCTTTCTTGGAGGCACGATTCCGAAGATTTGGTTTAAAATACACGCTTAACATAAAATTGCTTTCACCCTTCAAGACATTTATTGGGAAGAGGCAGGCAGGAAAGATTTCATATGTTCTTTATAAAAACAGAAAATGCCTAATTTCACACACTTTCGGTCTCAATAGGCAGGATGCAAAGTAAAGATAAACCATAACATAGACCTTGCTTAGCCAATAAGCTGCACATAAATGCATAGACTTTATCACTCTGTAGATAATTTCTTAATATAACTAGCCTTGTTCTGCTTCTGCTATTCAATTTAAGCACATCGCTGTAAATCAGCAAACATGTTTTCATTTTGGATAAAATGTGTTCAACAAGCAGCAGTTTGCGAATACAAGCAATTCTGCCTTATTTGTTTGAAAGTATTAACATAAAGTCACTGAAATGAATTGTTATTCTGGTTAATTTAAAATTCACATAATCAATAAGACATATCCTTGTTTGTTAACTAACAATCCCCTTGCCTGGATTAACCATTAAGCAAAATAAGCATGTATTCAGGGCACCTGGGGAAGGAGAATACCACAAAGATCCTCCCACTCCCCAGGCAGGCTAACCCTAACTCTAACTCTTTCCCTCTTTCAGCCAAACAAGTTGGAGTGTTTCTAAGATGATACAACTTGTCTCCACCTATTTAAGTTATTTTATATGGGACTAGACCAGTGATGGCTAACCTTTTTGCCATCGCGTGCCAAAAGTGGGGGGAGCATGGTGGGGTCACATGCACGCATGCCCACATCCATAATTCTATGTCCCCCCCCCCGTGCTCCCCCCCGCTTTTGGCACATGATGGCATGGTGGGCCCAGTAGACCCATTTTTCGCTCTCCCCAGAGCCTTTCTAGGAGCCTGGGGAGGGCAAAAACGGCCTTCCTCACACACCCCCACACCTTCCGGAGGCTGGAAACAGTGTGTTTCCTGACTTCTTGTGGGCCCAGAAGGCCCGAAAATCAGCTGACCGGCGCACGCATGCGTGCCAGAGCTGAGCTCATGTGCCCACCGATATGGCTCCACGTGCCACCTGTGGCACCCGGCCCTAGGTTCGCCATCACAGGACTAGACCAAGTGAGAGGTCCGAGGCTGCTTCGGTCCTACTTTCCTTTGGAACCAATCAGCTTCTCCACAAATTGTTTATGACACTGTCAAAAATACTATAAAGCCTAGTCTGGTTTCAACAGCCTTGTATGACCTGCCCCTGAACAAGACAAAAAAGACATGGGCTTGCCAAACATTATTATCTGCCATGTATGTACCTATGCAAATGTACAAATAATGACTGTAATTTATATAGAACTATAAAATATGCCATCCCTCTTTTGTGGGGACAGGTGATGAATAGTGATAAATGACTGTGAGGCTGCTTCTCTTCCTCATTAAAATAATTGGATTTTGACTGGGACACTTCAAACAGAGGCTGTGTTTAAATAGAAGGCCATTCCTCCTTAATATAGAAGACATGTGTATCATAGTCATAGTTTCTTACTTTAAAATTCACAGGAATTCCAAACAGGAGTAGCCCAAATGCCTATCAGCTTGAATATTTTCTTGATTTATTTGACTTATATCTCAAAGATATAAACTCTGGGTGGCTAAGAACACATAAAAACAATGTTAAAAACATCAACCAAGCATTAAAAATCTTCACAGTTGTCAAACCCAATAGGCACTCAACAATGTAATACCTTATCTCATCAGCCATCCAACCTCCTGACTCCCTTGCCCTATAGCATATCCATATCCTAAGTGTTTTGTGACAAGCTGACAGGGTTGGGGCCAATCTAATCTTGGAGAATACGATGTTCAAGAGGGTACTGCAACAAGAAAAGACTCATTTCGTATGTCCCATTACTTGACATTTATTAACTTATAAGGTAGTCAGAACATGCCATCTCTGTTAGACTTAGTGGGATGGATAGAAACAACCATGGAGAGGCAGTTCTATAAATAACCCTGGGCCATGCCATGTAGGGTTTTATAGATGGCAGCCAGCACCTTGAATTCTACCTGAAAGCACACTGGCAGCCAATGTAGATTACAGAGCAGAAGTGTAACATGAGATACTGAAGTGAACCCATAACTACCTACACTACCACATTTTGGACCAGTTGCAGTTTCTGGATGATCTTCATGGACAATCCCTAATAAATCCACTCAGGAAGTAACTAAGGCATGAGTACTTGAGTGGACAGTGCCTCCCTAGTTTTTGATGTACAAAACAAAATTGTGCAGAAGCCCTCCTGCTCCTGACTGCCACCTGCTCTTCAAACAGGAGCATGAGTTCAGAAGGATGCCCAGATTGAGCACTGGTTCTGTTCTGCAACCCCACCCAAAACCAAAAGTGAAAAGACATTAAATTAGAGGGCAGTCAGGATGAATCCCACATTCACAGTCTTGCAGGGTTGAACTGAAGCCTGTTCTTTTCCAGCCAAACCCCACAGCCTCCAGACACTAAGGGAGAATGGTATCACTTGCTTAGCCAAAATTTTAAAGCTGTGTATCTTCAATAAACTTATGATGCCTTACTCCATGTTGTTGGATGATCTCGCCCAGTGATTTCATGTAGATATTAAATAGGAGCAGGGAGAGCATTGACTACTGACGGTACATCCCACTCCTAATCCCTGGAACTGGTCCAGAAGGACACCATGATCAATGACAATGAAAGCCACCAAGAGATCAAGGAGACCCATAACTCCATCATACTCTTACCTCAGGTCATTCACAATTGTGATACATATCATTTCAGTTCTAAGCCATGTAAGAAATCTAACTGAAAAGTGTCCAGATAATCCAGATAATATGATAATCAGAAGATGTTAAGAAGGTTTAAAAAAATGTTGCCACAAAGCCACTTAGGAGCTAATGTGTACAGTTTGCTTCCTTAGTACTTTGCATCAGCACAGATGTTGGTATCAAGCAAAATCTTGCTAGCATTAAACTTTCCCTGACCAAAGCACTGCAAAAAAAGGGGGTGGGGGGTGGAAAGAAGATAGACTGTGCATAATTGTACTAAACAGGGATAAACCAGGGATAAACCAAAGCACTGCAAAAAAAGGGGGGGTGGAAAGAAGATAGACTGTGCATAATTGTACTAAACCAGGGATAATTGTATTTTTTAAAATGTTCTTGGAAAAATACACATTTGCATCAAAAATATATACTTCAAAGAATTTGAAAATTTGAAATTTGAAAAGAGTTGCTTAAACAACTCCGCAAATTAGAGGCACCATAATTTAATAGATGTTATGAATGTAGGTACTTATCTATTTTTTAAAATATTCCATAGCTCTCATTTGACTTGAATACTATCCTATTGATGTCCACCCATTCATATTTCAGGATAGATGTTCCAAGTATGTTACAAATTTTGGGCACCGACAAAGGGGATTATGTGGACAGTTTTACAAACTCTTTACAAAGAACTGATCCAAAGTTAGCTTTCTGATCCTTGGAAAAATAGGATTCTTCTATCAGAAGCATTCCTACACATTTCAATTCTTCCATCTCACTGGGATAGCTACTGTATATATTTCTTACTGTACATGTACTTCTGATTTAGGACAATATTATTTCTATTCATGTCCATTTTTTAAAATCTGTCACCATAGAATTGAATTTCTGTATCCTTTGGACTTACATAAAAAAGCAATGTGTTTAGAAGCACATATTTCAGAGAGTAAATAATTATACTGTGACAGATGATAGGGTGCTGAACATGATGTCAACACAAACATTCATAAAGCATTCCATCATATTTCAGTGTTTTTCTCCTCTGGATAAATTTGGCTGGATATTTATTATTCTCTTCTTGCCACTGACTTCCTGGAGTATAAGAGTCGTGGGAATGTATTGAAGATACTTGGGGAAGTTTTTCATCCTTTTTTTTTTTTACTCTGAATAACAATTTTGTCATCGTTTGACCGGTACTTGATCAATTAGGATATATTTTTAAATGCTTCTGTTGTTAATTATTGTTTTCTTGGTTCTTGTCTGGGGTAATAGAGAACTTCTCCCAAAGAGAAATTGGTTTTCATGATAATACAATCTAATGATTATGTTGGGGTGATTGGTTGTTCAGAAGATAATGATTGCCATCAGACTTTTATCAAGAACCATTTTTTATTCATTCAAATTGAGTTTCCTGGAAAATTTATTTAGGATAATAAACTTGATACATTAAGTAATTTAAATATGATTCAGTAAAAATAATCTAATATAAATTAATCACATTTCGCATTTTGTGTTGCTCTGACAAAGTGTCATGCATTGCAAGAGCACAGCCAAATGTCAATTACTTGCATAATAAAAATAGAGACAATTACAGGTAGTCCTTGACTTATGTCCGGTTGTTTAAGAGCCATTCAGAATTACGATGACCACATTTTGAGCACCTGGCAGCCGGCTTACATTTGCAAGTGATTGCATCCTACAATCGCATGACTGTAACTTATTATTATTATTATCAGTCTCAGTCTTCCATCCTTCTGAAGTTGGTAAAATGAGGACCCAGATTGTTGGGGTCAATATGCTGACTCTGTAAACTGCTTAGTGGGAGCTGTAAAACACTGTGAAGTGGTATATAAGTCTAAGTCAGTGCGTCTCAACCTTCCTAATGTCGCGACCCTTTAATACAGTGTCTCATGTTGTGGTGACCCCCAACCATAAAATTATTCCTAAAACCATTGAAAATATGTGTTTTCGGATGGTCTTAAGCGACCCCTGTGAAAGGGTCATTCGACTCCCAAAGGGATCTCGACCCACAGGTTGAGAACCACTAGTCTAAGTGCTATTGCTATTGCTATTATTACCTTTTTTGCCAGTTTCCAGCAAAAAACCTCCCATTCAGGAGAATGGATTCAGACTTATGACCATGCGATTTGCTTAACAACTGCATATTAAAACATTGTAAAATCAGGACTGGTCATATGGTTTCTTTGACTTACAACCATCATGACTTACAATTGAAATTCCAGTTCCAATTATGGTTGTAAGTCAAGAACTGCTTGTAAGTTATTTCTGTTTGGAGCTGGTTCCCTAGTGAAATATTTTCCTCTGCATTCTAAGTACTTATCTTTCTTTTCTTTTCTTTTTTTGGGTAATTTTTATTAAAGTTTACAAATGTAAAGATAGAAAACTAATACAAACCACAGCTAGTCCTTGACTTATGATCACAATCGAACCAAACATTTCTGCTGCTAAATGAGACATTTATTAAGTGAGTTTTGCCCCTATTTTACTACCTTTCTTGCCACAGTTGTTAAGTGAATCACTGCTGTTGTTAAGCTAGTGATATGGTTGTTAAGTGAATCTGGCTTTCCCACTGACTTTCCTTGTCAGAAGGTGGTAAAAGGTGATTGATTACATGACCCCGGGACACTGCAACCAGTGGTGGGTTGCCCCCAGTTCACACCGCTTCTATAGAACCGGTAGTAAAACTGGTAGGAAGCTCCGCCCACCGACTCCAACGTCATCAAAACGCTTCTGCACATGTGCAGAAGCTTCTGCGCTTGTGCAGAAGCTTCTGCGCTTGTGCAGAAG
>WNWU01000017.1:2056407-2077623 GCA_012654045.1 Ptyas mucosa | reverse complement strand
GCAGAAGCTTCTGCGCTTGTGCAGAAGCTTCTGCGCTTGTGCAGAAGAGCGTGTGTGCGAGTGAAGCACGCACGAGGCCCTGCTGCAAACCGGTAGTAAAGGTAAGTAGAACCCACCCCTGACTGCAACGGTCATAAATATGAGTCAGTTGCCAAACGTTCTGAATTTTAATCACATGACCAAAATGGGGATGCACAACGGTCGTTAAGTGTGAAAAATGATCATAGTTCACTTTCTTTCAGTGCCGTTGTAACTTTGAACGGTTACTGAATGAACTGCTGTAAATCGAAGACTACCTGTACAGAAGATATGAAAAATAGAAGAAAAATTGAGAGAAGCAAAGAGGAAAAAAAATACATAAAATATGACTCCACCTTCCCTCCAGACAAGCATAAGCAATTTTAATAACTGAACACCGTCTCTAATATTTCAATAGGAATAAGAATTTTAAAAAATCTTTTCATATCTCATCCCTTATCAGTAATCAAATTATTTTTAAAAATCAGTCCTAACCAGCAAAAATATATTAAGAGCTATCAGGAATAGTACCGTATATACTCGAGTATAAGCCGACCCGAATATAAGCTGAGACCCCCAATTTTACCACAAAAAACTGGGAAAACTTATTGACTCGAGTATAAGTCGGGGGTGGGAAATGCAGCGGCCACTGGTAAATTTCAAAATAAAAAAAGACTGGTCAAAAGTGCGAGGACCTGTCAGAAATCACTTTTTTTCAGCCCTCTGGGTAGTCCTTTTGTGCATATGGACTACTCAGAGGGCTGAAAAAGTAATTTTTGACTGGTCCTCGCACTTGTGACCAGTCCTCGAACTTACGACTGTCCTCACATTTTACATTTTTGCCCTATCTTATCACCATTTCTCTCTCCCCCTCTCTTTCTCATTCTTTCTCTCTCCCCCTCTTTCTCTCTCTCTCTCCTCCACTCTCTCTCTCATTCTCTTTCTCCCCCCTTCCTCAAAGAGAGAGGTGGTAGGTTTGAGGAAAAAGATTGCTGTACAATAAAAAAGATGAAAGGGAAGAAAGGCAACCCCAAACAAATATAAAGATATTAAGATAAAGAATGAATAGTTAAACTTTAAAGAATAAAAGAAAACAAATATGAATAAATAGCAATAATTAGAAACACACATACAAACATACAATGTATTTTCTTTGAACAGAGTATTTGGCTGGTTCACAAATTTAAACAGTGTTTAATCATTTCAATTAAATTTACAATTTCTATATTTCCTTTTTGCCATATTTATTCCTCATCTATTTTTTTAAAAAAACAATATTACCCTTCATCCTCATCTCTAATCTTAATCAAATTCAATTTTTCACTTCTATTCTATATTATACCCCTTCGCATTGTCATCTATTTTTATATCCATCCTCACATTGGTTAATTATGTAATATTACAGTTGTTCAATACAAATTCAACATTTTAATATAAATCAATTAGTTATATAACTATCTTTTTTGTATATTAATCAATATGAACATGAATATTCCAATTATTTCCATGCAATCCAATTTCTTACAAATCAATTACTGGTAATTATATTTACCAATAATAATAAACCAAATAATTTCCCCCATATATTCTTCCAAACCACAACTTAACCATTTCTGCTTT
This sequence comes from Ptyas mucosa, assembly GCA_012654045.1. Lineage (NCBI taxonomy): Eukaryota > Metazoa > Chordata > Lepidosauria > Squamata > Colubridae > Ptyas > Ptyas mucosa. The sequence goes on along the minus strand of WNWU01000017.1, from coordinate 2,075,985 downwards.
CAACACAATATACAATTAATAGTATTTCAATTATTACAATTCCCTGGTTAAATAAAGCTTTTATTTCTTTTGTGTTTTAAAATCTTGAACTCTCCTCTTTTGCCGTTTGCCATGAATTTCCCATTGTTTGCACCTACTTTTTTTGATGAGGAAAAAGAAATCTGCCTTTCCAACGTTGCAAGCAAAAGAAAAAGAAAAAGAAATCTCTCTCTGCCTCATTTTGTCAGGTTGCAGCAAAGACCCTGCTTTAGTTTCAGTTTCGCTTTTTTATCATAGCTGGGAGGGGGAGGGAAAATGCTCCAGCAATTTACCTCTTTGCAGCTAGCTAGCAACAGAGCCCGGTAAAACAGCTGAGAGCAAATCAGCTGAGAGTCGGGAGGCTCTTCAAATCAACTTATGGTAATTAACCTATACTGACACTGAAAGGGGCTGTTTTTTTCTGTTTTTGCAGACAGGGGTCTACTCATTTGTTTTCTTTTAAAAAGGCATTTTTTTAAAAAAAACGTGCTGAAAAACTCGGCTTATATTCGAGTATATACGGTAATATACATATGTAGTCTTAATCAAAGTAATCTGTTTTGTAATCTAAAACTAAAACAGAAGGGGAATATGAAGCTAGTAGTTTCTACGGCATTCAAAGAAAATATTTACAAGATGCTATATAGGTGGCATCTCTCCCCCGATAGATTGGCCAAAATGTTTACCTGACAGTCTGCTGAATGCTGAAAGTGTGGGTTTGAGCGTGGCACTTACTATCACCAATGGTGGACGTGCCCAGAAGCAGTAAAATTTTGGGGAAAAATAAAAAAGTGGCTTAACGAGATCTTAAACCAAGAGATTGAATGGCGACCAGAGACATGCTTGCTTGGCTCCAAACCGGAAAATATTAAAAAAGACTCATGGTACCTTGCATTACACATTATCACAGCAGCGAGATTAATATATGCTCAACTCTGGAAAGATAAAAATACCCCATCAGAGGAGGCAATTATTAAGAAAATTTTGGATTGTGCGGAAGCAGATAAATTGACTAAAAAACTGAAAGATAAGAGACCAAACACAAACATGTTTATCTTGGGAAAAACTATATATTTGGCTATCAAAGAGAAAACTATAACTCAAACCAGATTAGGAGTTGTATTTATTGAAAAACTTATACTATACAAGTAAAGTGAGGTCGGATAGACCTAATTGATTTACAAATGTAAATTAGGTTGTTCTGTCTCCCCCGGAATGTAATATAGATGTATTGTACTGAATATTAAGTTATTAAGATACTACCTATAGGCATGTATGTTATTTGTTTTGTTGTTCTGTTTGTCATTTATCTGGTGTGTTGTCTTCTTTTTTAATGATAAATGTAAATAAAGATTATTTTTTTAAAAAAATAAAAATAAAACAGAAAAATATTCTCCCCATTTATGAAGTATTACCTAAAGCCTCATTATTCAATCCTGATCAATCCCATTAATATTTACCAGGAACCACAAAAGATATACTGATCAGATAAATTTGCAGTATAAACTCTATATTTTCTTGTAAAAAGCTTGATCTTTGTATAAACCAGATTCACTTAATAACTGTATTACTAACTTAAGATCTGCAGTGATTCACTTAACAAGTGTGCCAAGAAAGGTGGTAAAATGGAGGAAAAACTCACTTAACATATGTCTCACTTAGCAACAGAAATCAAATAATCCCATCAAATAATGTCTCACAAATTGACATCTTACCATTTTCTAATTTGTCTCCTTTTCAGGAATAGCTTGAATAATGTTCCTTTGTCTCCTCTCAGGAACAGTTCGATTCATTTAACATCATCTTTTTGTAAATCCAAGATGAGAGGGTTTTTAAAGTCGCTCTTCTGATTTATTATTTATATGTCCCCTGTAATTATTAAAATATCGACTTGTTTCATTTATAACTCCATATTGGCATCGTTTTCCATATTACACTTTTTCTCTGGAATGTTTAAATCCATTTACAGATCCACAGCACCTTTTTCTATTGTTACTTTTTGAATATAATCCAGCACATTTTAAATTCCAAATCCACATTCAAATCAATCTCAGTCTCTATTTTATTGAATAATAAATTGAATTGTTCTTCTTTATCCTCTGTAAGTAACTTCTGTCTATATTGTTCCCTTAAAACCGCCTTAATTTCTTCTAAAGGCAAATATGTTGCTCCATTGTATGAATGGGTCTGTTCTCTTTTAAGAGTAATTTTTTGTTCCTGCCTCCCTCTTAGCATCTGTTTATTTTCCAATCAGCCAAACTCTCCCAAGGGAGGATTTCTTACAATTAATTTCAAAGATTTCGTATTTTCTTTTATAAAATTTTAAACGCGCCATAGGAAATATTTTCTCAATTCTGTCTAGCCCTTTAACTTTCCAAAACCAACATTTTAGTCCCTCTTTTGTGGTTTTCCAAAAATTAAAAGTTTTCCTGTTAATACTTAAACTTACTTAGAGCTTCTTTCATCCATGGTAGAAGGAAGATCTGGTTTTTGACAGCTTGTCTTTCAGAAGCATCTTAAACATCCGGAAACTCATGAACAAGCAATCTCCTAAAGTAATTAAGAAAGGCTGTAGACCAGGGGTATCAAACTCAAGGCCCAGGAGCTGGAACCGGCCTGTAGGGTGCTTAGATCTGGCCCGGGGGCCCACCCTGGAAACAGTGAAGGACTGGCCCGCAGTACCTCTGCCAGTGAAAACAGTTCGGGAGAGCCACGCACAGCCTGTCTGGAATCTGTTTTCAGCCGCGACTCCTGCAGCCCTCTGCCAGCAGAAACGGAGCCCAGGTGGGCCACGCATAGCCTCCCTGAGTTCTGTTTTTGCTGGTAGAGGGCTGCAGGAGGCCAACGCAGCTAAAATCGGAGCCTTGATGAGTGACATTGATCTGTCTGTGCCCACCCTGGCCATGGCCGCCTGAGGTCAAACACAACCCTGATGTGGCCCTCAATGAAATCGAGTTTGACACCCCTGCTGTGGACAAACTCAGTGTCCTTTTGAAGGCAAGGAATTGGGGCTTAGGCAGGATGTTTTCTCGCCATTCACAGACCTCTCAAGCCTGCTGGAGATCAGTGCTTTGTAATCTTTTTTCTATGAGCAAAGCAACAGACCAAATCTTTTCCGTAATCCAGAAAGGAATTCCAGGGAATCGATCCACTCACCAGCTCCTCCTTTTGCCTGGATTGTCTGCTCTGCTCTCCCAGAATTGTCTTCAGTCTGCTATTGCTCTCCCAGAACGTGTCTTAAGTACCTGGATTTCATGAAATTAACTTTCACTAAATTGAGAGGAATTAAGAAGACAATCAGTCGTGTTTCTAGGCATCCGATTCTGAACTTTTTAATTTGTTTTCTCCGCAGCAGTCTGAAGAGACTGCTAATTTGATAGGAATCTAATGCACTGAAGGAAAGCATTAATTTTGTTCCACCCTGCAGTTTCTTTGGTTTAAGTATTCCTAGGCACTGCAGCTCAGCAGACAGGTGAAGAAGAGACAACCCACACATCAAGATAAGCTAAAAGTGCTAATTACCAAAGACAAATGGAACTTTGATAAAGTTTTTTTCAACATAATATTGAATGTTTCTGGAACATTAACACTTATTTCTGTATCAAAGAACAAGAGCAAGTGTCAAGAACACACAAGTGAACACATCTTTGAAACCTTATTAAAATATAGTGGGGGGGGAAATGAAAATGAAATAAACATTCGTTTATTCTTCACAATCATTTGTGGCAGAGGTGGTATTCAGCAGGTTCTGACCAGTTCTGGAGAACTGGTAGTGGAAATTTTGAATAGTTCGGAGAACTGGTAAATACCACCTCTGACTGGCCCCGCCCCCATCTATTCTCTGCCTCCCGAGTCCCAGCTGATCAGGAGGAAATGGGGATTTTGCAGTAACCTCCTGGAGTGGGGAGGGAATGGAGTTTTTACAGTATCTTTTCCCCTGGAGTGGGGTGGGAATGGAAATTTTACAGTATCTTTTTCCCTGGAGTGGGGAGGGAATGGAGGTTTTACAGTATCCTTCCCTTGCCACACCCACCAAGCCATGCCCACTGAGCCATGCCATGTCATGCCATGCCCACAGAACTGGTAGTAAAAAAATTTGAATCCCACCATTGATTTGCGGGTCATCTGAGTTATTTTTTTAAAAAAAGAGGCTTTACTTTCCTAGTTATGGCTAAGTAGCAGTGTAGGAGGAAAAACTCTAGTGATATAATGTTGAGAAAGAAGGACCACTTCCTCCCAGGGTCAAATTATCTGCCCCCTGTTTTTGTAAGCATTCCAATTTTGACTTGAAATAAAAGGGAGAAAATACATAATGGATCTTCCCTGATGCCTCTCTTTGTGGCTATAAATAAGACAAGACCTGGCATTAACTCCATTCTTAGAAATATATTAGAATATATTAGGCAATTATAACTTTGCAGATATTAAAAATAAAGCAATTTAACAGTGGAGTGGATTCTTCTCTTGCAGAACATTTAGTACAATACTCTGATGGATGTTTCAAACAAAATAATAACAATTTGTAATATTTTTTAAAAATCTCCTAACATTTATGAAATAATATACATATTAGAAGGCTTAGGAATGCAGTATAATATTAGAAGCATAGGGCTGGAAGAGACCTCAGAGGTCTTCGAGTCCATCCCCCTGCTCAGCCCACCCTGGTCAAATAGTTGTCCAATCTATTTTTGAAACCTCTAGTGATGGAGTGGCAACCATAACCCCAGGAGGCAAGCTATTTCATTGATTAATTGTTCTCACTGACAGAAAAATTCTCCTTACTTCTAGGTTAGATGTCTCTTTAACAATTGACATCCGATTCTGTCTGTCACTGTTCTCTTCAATCAAAGTATTGTCAGTTTAATTTCCTACTCAAGCTATAGTAGTGTGTATAGTATAAAGAACTGCAACTGATGACAAAGAAGTTGCAGGAATATGTTAGAATACTTCAGTTGGATGGGGGAAAGAGAAAAATTGATAGTCTCTCTATATATCAAAGACTGCCTCTTATTTGCAGTTGGAGAACATTTTTTTTCACCAAGAAAGATGAAGAAACTCATATATAGCAGGACCAACACAAATTCTTTAGTTTGCATAAATAATACGACCTGCAGGCCATAGATTTTTTAGATCCTATCTAAAAAAGCTCCATGAGGTAAGATGAGAAAACAAAATGTATTATCCTCAGGGAATGCCTCCTACTAAGGCAGCATTTAACATCCAGCTGCCTGCAATTACTGCGAGTTCAATTCTCACCAGGCTCAAGGTCGACTCAGCCTTCCATCCTTTCTAAGGTGGGTAAAATGAGGACCTGGTTGTGGGGGCAATAAGCTGACTTTCTATAAAATATACAAAAAGTATGAAGGCTATTGCTTAACGCATTGTAAGCTGCCCTGAGTCTCCAGAGAAGGGCGGCATATAAATAAAAAATTTTTAAAAATTGTATGTACTTAAAATTTATCCTCATCTATATTATACTAAAAACACAAGATTAATCATTTATTGACTCTGGAAAGTTTTATAGTCATCCATATTAGGATTTTTATACATCATTTTATGTGATGAGATCATATTGACAACAGCAGCAGTTTTTTATTCATCGTTGATAAAGAAACAAGTTTTAATTTCCAGAGAGATTGTTGATGTTTCTATTTTAATCTCTGATAATAAGCTTTTTAATAAAGCAGCCTATGACTAGAAATTATGACAGATGATGGCCAAAATATATAGATTGATAACAAAATAAATAAATAGTTAAAACAACTCAGAACTGAACTGTTTCCAAATTCAAAAGTTAAATATAAAGAAGATAACGTTTAGGTGCTTATATGTTTGGATACACCTGTCCAATTGAGATTGATGCGCTCACAGCTCCTATTCAAGGAATAAGTGGCAACTGTGGCCAGGAAAACCTTTGAGCTTGTTTCTAGAATCTCTTTATATAGTGACTTGGGCCCTAGTCACCCCAGGGGGAGAGCCTTCTCTGTGGCAGCGCCCACCCTCTGGAACGATCTACCCCCAGAGATACGAGTAATTTCCAACCTCCGGACTTTTCGTCGGGCCCTAAAAACCCATCTTTTTCAACTCACCAGGCTGGCCTGATTTTATGTTGTTTTTTACATAATGATACTTAAATTTTAAATCTTGAATTTTGAATTTTGGAATACTTTTAACAATGAGCCTAAATTATTTAATCTATTTTAAAATTATTTTAACTTTTATATACATATGTTTTATTCTGGCTGCTCACCGCCCTGAGTCCGAAAGGAGAAGGGCGGTATAAAAGTTCAATAAAATAAATAAAATAAATAGTCACCCCATGGACTGTACTTGGGGCTGCCCTTGAAGACCACTCAGCAGCTAGTCAAAATATAGTGCTATGGGCAATGACAAGGACACCTTGCTATGCCCATATGCCATTGCTGCTTCACAAACAGTACTGGTTGCCACTTCATTTCCAGGTGCAATTCAGGTGCTGTTTGGCATTTGTAAAGATCTTCATGGCGCAGGGCCTGGTTAATGGAGGGACTGCTTGTCTCCAATAGTTTCTGCCAACATAGTAAGATTGGGCAAAGTAGACATTCTTCAAGTCCTTTCAATAAAGTAATGTACAGAATAGGACCTAGACTGTGCACCTTCTCTGTTGCAGTGACTGCTTCTGGAATAGCATCCCCTCATCACCCCTAAAGGTGCTGCTGTGGCACAGTGGTTAGAATGCAGTATTGCAGGCTAATTCTGCTGACTGCCAGCAGTTTGATCCTGACTGGCTCAAGGTTGACTCAACCTTCCATCCATCTGAGGTCGGTAAAATGAAGACCCAGATTGTTGGGGGCACTATGCTGACTCTGTAAACTGCTTAGAGAGAACTGTAAAGCACTATAAGCAGTATATAAGTCTATGTTGCCTTTCCTATCCCAGAGACCCCTAACATTCCCATTCTGCAGCTGATCTGCATGTCTTTGTGCTCTGCTCCAAGGTTTGGGGTTCAGGTAGCCTGTGATCATTTTTTTTGATGCATCGGGTTGTTTGTTCCAGATGTACTGTACATGTCTTTTTTCTTTCAATTTTTTGAGATCTAGCCATCCAGAATCAGGAGGTACACCAAACCCAATAAATAAACATTTCTTTTAGTTAACACATGTTCATCAGCATTGATAAATGATGCAGTAGGAGTCCTTTGGTTTGAGAATCATACAGTTCTATCCTACACTGTACCTATCTAATTCAATTCACTTGGAATTTACATTCATTTGTTTTGGATTACAATACATATAATTAAGGGCTAGTTGTTTTGAGAGAATAGAATAGAATAGAATTCAATTTTGGCCAATGTGATTGGACACACAAGGAATTTGTCTTTGGTGCGTATGCTGTCAGTGTACATAAAGAAAAAATAAAATACATTCATTAAGAATCGTAAGATACAACACTTAGTGATGGTCATAGGTTACTAATAAACAATCAAATTGTACTAGGAAACAAATAAAACGATATTTATTTATTTATTTTATTTTATTAATTTAATTTATATACCGCCTTTCTCCCGGAGAGATTCAGGGCGGTGTACAGCCAGCTAAAACACACTCATATAAAGTTTAAAAGCAATTTTGAAAGATATTAAATATTTTGGCCCACATCAAATTAAAATGAAACTACCCTATTAAAACAATTAAAATTATGAATTAACAATTAAAATTAAAAATGTATTTTTAAAAAAATTAGGCCAGCCCGGCTCGATGAAATAAAAGCATCTTGAGGGCCCGGTCAAAGGTGTGTAAGTGGGGAATCCTCCATATCTCGGGGGGCAATTTATTCCAGAGGGCAGGAGCCCCCACAGAGAAGGCTCTCCCCCTGGGGATCGCCAGCTGACATTGTTACAATATAAATTGTAAAGATACAAGCAACATGGTTATAGTCATAAGTGGGAAGAGATAGGTACTAGGAAGGATAAGAAGAATAATAGTAATACAGTCTTAGTAAATAATTTGACAGTGTTGTGAGAATTAGTTGTTTAGCAGAGTGATAGCATTCAGGAAAAAGCTGTCCTTGGGTCTAGTTGTTCTGGTGTGCAATGCTCTATAGCGTCGTTTTGAGGATAGAAGTTGAAACAATTGATGTCCAGGATGTGAGGAGTCTGTAGATATTTTCACAGCCCTCTTTTTGACTCGAGAGGAATGTCAGCAGTAAGCAGGCAGCATGGAAAATCCAATCCATGGGCACACTAGAGGTTTAGGGATCCTTGACTAGATCTCCTGAAAGCTCTTCTCTTTCCCTCTCTGGTCTTTCATTCCCATTTCTTATTCCCACAGGAAAAATAGAAACCTCTTCTGTTTCAATAGTCCACTGCTTGGTGATTAAAAAACTCTTCTTGACTTTCCTGCAAAAGTCAATGGAAGTTTTGTTTTTGTTTTTTTAAAAACTCATTGCTATGAAGAGGTGACTGGCCACGTTCCTTAAAATTTCATCCGACAATTGCAGTATGACTACAATATATCACTCTTAACTCTTGTAGGTAACTCGTCTCTGGACTTAAAGTCTATAGAGATTCTCAGTCATCCAGGTCATGGTTGTCCCAAAGATGCTTTTTCAGGAGGCAACTGGACTTTCTTGTTTTTTCTTTGAAGATGTTTGTATTCTGCAAGGAATATAAATCCTTCCATTCCCCACTATCCAGTCAGAGCTGAAGAAGCTTCTTGGATGAGAAGCAAAATGTCTTCAAAGAAAAAACAAGGAAGTCCAGTTGCCTCCTTTGGGACGATTGTCTCTGGACTAATATAAATTTGAATCCTAACCTTCTGCTCCAAGAATGGAAAAGTTTTGTTTGTGACAGGAGAGCTGTGCTTCAAGAGGGAATCCTCCTTTACCGAGGGCCCTTTTTAGAAGCACAATCTTTTTCTTTTTTTCTTTTTCTTTTTTTAATTATGTAGAAATGCATGAACTGAAAAGTTTGGCTTCAAGCCCAAATCAGTATGATTGGATGTTGGGATTTCCCCCCCCCCCCTGCTCTTTCAAAATGTATTCTGAAGAAAGTAAGGGTTTTAATCAATATTACCAGATTGAGGAAATATAAATATCGTGCCCTTCATTCACTAAGATGGATTGCACTTTTAGGCAAATTAAGGGACCTAGTTAAGAAAAAAAGGTGTTTCACCAAGAGATTGTTAGAGGTTTTAATTCATCCAGAAATCAGAAATGCTGATTTTACATGAACCTAGAATACTGGAATAGACAAGGATTTCCTTGATTTTTCTTGTCATTTGACTTCTCAGAGTAAGCTAGAGCTATTTTTGCCTGAGGCCTGGCCTTGATGTGGATTCTAGCTGACACTGCTTTGTTGGCCCCAAGAACCAGAAATGTAGCCTCTGAAGGCTGCTCATGGACGCTTTGGGCCAGGCACAAGACATTCCAGAGGGGACATTTCAATAGCAATGCTTAAGATAGTCTGACATCACACTTTTGGTTGGTGTGTATGGGTATACACACACACACACACACACACACTACATTGCTAGTCAACATGTTTTTTAAATTTTACTTCTGCTTCATTTGGCTTTCAGTGAAGATTCCCTAGTTCCTTTTTCATTAATTTAATTTAAAAAAGGAACTATACAAAAATAAATCAGTTTGACATAAACTACATACCAAAGCCATTTAGAAGAAGTCTTTCTAAAAAAAATGGGTCTCCAGATGTTCAGTGATGGAGCAATTAATAAAGTAAATATCCACAAGTACTGAATCTAATAAATAAATAAAATGTACCATTATAATCTGGACTCTAATTCCATTAAACAAGGAGTTAACTTTTCAAAGAGAGCTAAATATATATCCCTATCAATTTGTCATTGGAGATTAGTAGCTGATTTCCAGATGGTTGTCATTTCTATTTGGATCGCCCCTAAAATTTGATCACTTAACATTTGTGTCATGTTTACACAAGAAACTCCCAAAAATAGCCATTAACAATAAAGCTGGTTTTGGATGCCCTATGTATTGGAAGAAGTTATACATAAATCTAATTTTTAATGACTAGTAATTTTGGAAACAGGAAATAACAACTTATGGACAATTGAAAGTATCCTAGATCAGTCTCCTAACCTTTTTGCTTTCAGGAACTCTTCCCACTTTTTAAAATTATGAAGGACCTCAAAATGATTTGTCTTTGTGTGGGTTATATTTATCGATATTTATTTATTAAAAATTGGAAATGACACATTCATCGAATATTTATTGAATCAAATAAAAATGGAAATATTAAACCCATTAGATATTAACATAAATGTTTTTTTTCATACATGTCTATGTTTTTACCATATAAAAAGTAATAATGAAAATTCTTTTAAATTCTTTTAAATTTTTGCAAGTATCTTCAATATCTGGGAAATAATTTTGATTTTGCAGACTCCTACCAGTCTTATGGGACTCTCACTTTAGGAAACACTGCCCTAGGTGAAACATATATGTTGAAAAGAAACCATCTCATCATCATTTAGCAAATAATGTTTAGAGACTACAGGAAGCATTATAACTTAATTTGATAGAGTTTTTCTCGATATACATTCACAAACTTGTGAAAACTATTTTTTTTAATAGGGATTTCCTGGTTATTTAAACCACAAGTTCCCCTCAATCTGAGCATGGCTATTTTTAAGTTCCCCTCCAAAGTAGATGTAAAAGCTGAAATAATACAAGAATAGTAATTAAGAAATGGTTGCCAACTGGAAGATTTCAGTGAAAGACAGATATGGAGAGGAGAAAGATTAATGTGGGTAGATTAAAATGTTGAAAAACAAGCCTTAGAAAGAGGCAGAGAAAGAGGTAGAGAATAGAAAGCATAGACTCACTGTCCACAAGAGAATGGAGTGGAGATGGGGAAATCCAGAGAAGGAGATATACAGAGATGGTATTCAGCCAGTTCGGAACCGGTTTAGGTGAACTGGTAACTCCGATGATCAGTTGGCCCGCCCACCCTCCCCCGCTCTATCCTTTATTTCCTGCTTTGTAGCTCATCTCAATCACGTGGCACAGCTGATTCCGCCCCCCTCACTGTTCTACTTATCGTTGCTGACTTGGAAGGTAAGCAGCTGAGCTTCTAAATGCGAAGCACGTGCTCACCGAACCAGTTGTTAAACCTGCAGGATCCCACCACTGGAAATATACTAATTTAATGTGTCTGTCTGTTTGTCTGTCTGTCTATCTATCTATCTATCTATCTATCTATCTATCTATCTATCTATCCACACATAGACATACACACTGGGAGAGTTATTTCACACGTCCTTTCAGCTTGATATGAGGCCATTGATATGCACACACGCGGTACTTTTTTTTAACTAGTATTGTATCATCTGATGACAACATAGTGTAGGGTACAGATTACCATCATCTCAACTATGATCTCATGCTGTCAAATGCTATGGTGAAGCCAAGGTATACTATGTCCAATACATTACCATGGTCAGCTAAACTGGACAGTCTCATAAGAGATATGACAGTCTTTGATGTGAAAAGCTAATGCAACACTGTTGTTTCTTTAAATATTGGAATCCATGTAAACATTTCATTGTCGGTCTTCTGTTCACAAGCATCCACAATGTAAGGAAGAGTATCTATCTACAAGCTGCATTGTTTACAATAAGCCCATGGTACGTGTAAGAATGGACTTTATCTTCTAAACACCCTGGGGTGTTATTACTCAGATAATTAGATACTGGAACCAGGAGTGTTTAGAGTAAGGGTATAACAAATCAACTCAACAACAAATAAATCTCACACCTGTACACCCCCCATATTGGCGGAGGTTTCATCAGAGAAGAATAATGCAGCAATTAGTGTATATTATGTGATAAGTTCATTGCTACATGAATAGTTTTTGCAGTATATCCGGCACATTCTTAGTAATCATTATTTTTTGCTGCTGTTAGGATGTCGTGTGTGTCATATATTTCAACAGGAGCTAAGAATCATGGATGGATGTGCTCTGCCCTGTTATTTCTCACAATATTATATGATGTAAAGTTAGAGAAATGTTGCTGCCAGTGCATTTTGAGTGGTTGGACCATGATTCTGTGATCTGCTTTGGCACTACTATCTCTTCTGCATGATTCCTCCGATATAAATACCCCGAAGTGATATTTAATGCACCAGGTCTCACCGCAATCTAAAATGGCCGCACCAAATGGAGTTGAATGATTGTTCCAATCGCGGTCTTAGCACAACAGGGGAGAACATAGCCAGCAGGTGAACTAAATAAATTAAAACAAATGTAACAGTTGATGAAAGGGTGAGGCTGAATGACTCTTCAGTATTGGAATTTTGTAGCGAGGGAATACACAGACACTGAGGATATAAACCATCGCATTTTAAATAAAAGTTCAGCATTCACAAAATTGAAGGCGTTTTTAATACCACTGAAGCCCCAAGCAATTATAATTACACGAAATATATGGCTACTTGTATAGGTTCATGCTATAGTCACAGCAACAAGGAAGGAGCACATTTCTATGGAAAGTTTTTCTTAATAGATTCATATCAGATTGCATTATTACTAGACTATACATTAATATATTATCAATTTGTATAATATATATATTAATAATGTATACTGCTATATACCATATTATATTATTGGCTTTATTATGGATGCTACCATGTTATTATTGGCACATGGCAAGATGTACTGTCAAATTGCTAAACAATTGACTAGAAGTAGGATTAGGATGAGCAGCCTGCAGAGGGTATAGCACGTGTACAGGTCCACAATATTGGTTCCCCATCTAAGAGTGGAGACCTGCATTAATCTCAAAAGAAATAAATTCAATAAAACTGAGGTCCTGGAAAGAAAAACAGAGAATGGTTGAAAACTCCTGAGGGTTTGGCCTGGAGAAGAGAAGATTGCAGGGAGACATGACAGCTGCATTCAAATATCCAAAGGAATGAGATGAATAATACTAGGAAGAATTTTTCAGCTATTTCAAAGGCAGGACAAGAAACTACGGATTTAAAAGGCAAGGAAATAGATGTTGTCGGTTGAACATCAGGAAACATTTTCTACTACGGTAGTAGCAGAATTCAGCCATGGAACAGGCAGCCTTGGCAGGAAATGTCAGCAGCCTTGGGAGGGAGGGAGGTCTCCTTCAATGGAGGTGTTTCATCAGAGGCTGAATGACTATCTGCAGAGGATGCTATAGTTATGGATTCTTGAATTGGAAAGGGAGTTAGAGTAGATGATCTTGAAGCCCCTTCCAGTCGTCATATTTTATGATTCTGTGAAGATGCTATGGAATAGCTAAATATCTAAAAGATGATCCAAAGATCACAGTTCTTGATTATGGGGTAAGTTTCAAATATAGGCACTGTATTATTATGGAAATTAGGATACATAACTACAGTTACAGTATGTATAAAGCTGTAAGTCTATTCTATCCAAAAGTAAAGTACAGGGCACTTTGATTATTTTTCAGAATCCACATTCTAGCTTTTTTGACACTCATTAAAGTTCATTCTTAGTCACAGTAATAGGGCAGTTTCCAATGGCGTTCAGCTATATGAACTTTATCCTAGAGCAGAAGAGAATCCAAACAAATTTATCCTGGCTGAGAATTTGAGCCACTATTCTGAAACTGGCCAAATAAATTTCGCTGAACCATCTATGCTTTAAAACAAAACAAAACAAAAAATCTGGGTAGAAGCCCAGCATTTAATATCAATAGATGTGAGTGACTTTTAAAATCAATATAATCTTAACAGCACTGGGAAAAAGACTTCCCAGGAAGAACACTCCTAGAGCAGCCTCCTCCAATTACATGATTTTAGAATTACATCCATTTACATGATTTTAGAATTCCCTTATATCAGCTAAGTATTCCCCCATATTGGCCTAGGATGATAGAACATATATAACCTAAGAGATGTTGAGACTATCATGTTGTGAAGGCTGTATTACATAATAAAGCTAACAGATAATAACTCATCATTTCTTCATTATATTTCCCCGGTATTGCTTTAGCAATTAAATATTATTTCCAGAGTTAACTCCCACATTTCAGATAAACAAAAGCTTTGCTGTGTACAAAGAGGAAACATGTGCTTCTATTCAGTACACAATTTGTATTGTGTTACATCTCTGGAAAGCAACTAATTAGACAATCAATACTTTGTCATCCTGTGAGATGCAAAATTATCAAGGCGACTGGGTTCCATGTAAGCATATAATGGGCAATAGCACTTCCTTTCTTGTAGCAGTTGTGAGCATTGGCTGAGAGCATTAAAGAAGAGCCACTGCCACTGAGTTAGAACCATCTAATATCTTGAAAGCTTAGAATGAGATTTCTATACAAGCTAAGAAATAAATTGCACCTCTCTTAGATAAACTAGGACTTGTGAAGATCTCGTGAAATGATACCACAAAGCATTAATTGTAGCATTCTGCTTTATAACCCATAGCTTCTCTCATAGACAGTTCTATGAATTATTTTTCACTCTTAGAAATTATATTTCCCAAGATTCTTTTAGAAGAATTTCATGCTTAATTTGTATAGAATAGAATAGAACAGAACAGAACGGAACGGAACGGAACAGAACAGAATAGAATTCTTTATTGGCCAAGTGTGATTGGACACACAAGGAATTTGTCTTGGTGCATACACTCTCGGTGTACATAAAAGAAAAGATACATTTGTCAAGAATCATAAGGTACAACACTTGACGATAGTCATACAGAAACAGTCAATATAAATCTTAAGAATACCAGCAACAAGGTTACAGTCATACAGTCATAAGTGGGAGGAGATGGGTAATAGGAATGATGAGAAGATTAATGGTAATGCAGACTTAGTGAATAGTTTGACAGTGTTGAGGGAATTATTTGTTTAGCAGGGTGATGGTGTTCGGGAAAAAACTGTTCTTGTGTCTAGTTGTTCTGGTGTGCAGTGCTCTATAGCATCGTTTTGAGGGTAGGAGTTAAAACATTTTCTGTCCAGGATGCGAGGGGTCTATAAATATTTTCACAGTATGTAAGGTTTCTTGTAAGTTGCCCAATTCTCAACAGCCCTGCGGAGCTCGCAACGATAAAAGAAATTACAATAACATCCCCAAAAAATAAAAGACAAAAACTGACAAGACCAATGAAGTGAGGGGCTTCCTGCTTCCTCATCAAAGACCTGAGTGGAACATACATACAGGCTGACTTTTAAGTATCTATCCAGCTATTCCAAAATACAACTGTTTCATCAGCAGCCATAGCGACAAGAGTATATGTGCGTGTGTGTGTCAAAAATGGCAAAACAAGAGGAATGGAATCACCATGCAAGCTCCACCCCTTCATACACGCATGTACTGTAGTGCCAGTGCCTATATAAAAGAGGCAGACCCTAAGCGATCGTGCTGCTTCTGTTATCTTCTGTTTTTGATGTGCCCTTCCAGATGCTGCTAACTTCCAGCATATCTTTTGTCTTCCAAAAGGGCTCATTATACAATTCCCAGAATTACTAGCCCATTGTGGCCATTGCTTTGGAATTCTGGGAGTTCCAGTCCCAATAAATCTGGAGAACATTAGGTAGAGAAAAATTGGCTTACAATATTTTTTTAAATAGCGTAAATTTGGTGAAACCAAAATAGCCACTAATATAAGGAACTGAAAAGCCATAGATACAGGATCCTATAGAAGTAACAAGATGCACTTGGGCTAAATGAATCACATATATCCCATTTATTCCAGATTTGTTTTCATTTTTTTTAATTTATACATTATTATTTTTTTTTAAAAATTATTTATATGCTGCCCTTCTCCGGAGACTCAGGGCGGCTTACAATGTGTTAAGCAATAGCCTTCATACTTTTATATATTTTATACAAAGTCAGCTTATTGCCCCCACAAACTGGGTCCTCAATATTTAGTCTATTTATAATTGTAGACAGATCATTTGGAAAATATATAGAATTTAAGGAGGATAATTAAAAAGTTGTTCTGAGTACATACTCAAAAATATATTTTGTGAACACTGAAATTGCGTGATAAATTTAACTAGTCATGTTATTATGCAAACTTAATTATTCTCTTTGGCTTGGCTCCAGAGTCAGACTTCTGTGAACAGGAATGTTTCTTCCATCCACAAAAAATTTCTAAGCCAGTAGAACTTTTCTGCTGATGGGACGAGGAAGGAAGCAATCTTCATTGTTTCCCAACCTCTATAGTCCCCTATCTGTGTTCTGACATTGAACATATAATTGGGAAGGTTGAAGAACTCTTCAGAGCAACGTGGAAAGAAGAGTGAAGGTTGTAGAGGGAGCAAAGATCTGACAATTATTGCTCCCTCTGATCATGACAAGGGCAGCATTCAAATCATAGCTTTGCTGGAGATGATCTCACCAGTTCAGTAAGACGCTGGATTCTTATTTTATGAGTGTTCTAGGCTTTGCAATGGTTTTGCTTGAGTGTGTGTGTAAGAGGTAAAGTTTTCATACACTTCTCAAAATCTGTGGTTTCTTCAAATGCATTTATATGAATAGTTGAAAGTATCCATACTTCCAAGTATAGGTTGTGTGCCCTTACTCCCTTTGCACTTGTATATTCCTTTATAGACCTTCAGTTATTGAATGGGCCTTAGACTAGAGCCACAGTAAATCAAGATTTATTCTACTCATTTAAGAAGACTTTTCTACTCTGTCCCTTCTGATAACTATTCTCAAAATGGAATAGGATCAAAGGCACCTGTGTAAATGCAAAGGATAGCACCGTCCTTCATTTTCTAATTGAATTGTAGTTGTTTTTCTTGTTGTTATAGTTCCTTAATATATTGGATGCTTCCCAGCATCAGATGGAAAGTGTCTTGTGTGGAAATATGACTTAAACCTTAGAAATAATCCTTTTCAGTATTAGCTTTTTGGAAAGAAGAAGATAGTTAATCAAAAATACAGGTGGATTCAGGCAACAATAGGTGGCACAATTTTCCAGGAGCTGCCGCCGCCGCTGTTGTGCATTGTAAGCAAATTTTATTTAGGGGAGTAACACTTAGGGGAAAAGCAGTCATGCACAGCTAAGGTGAATTTTTAATGAAATTATATAAGGAAAAAACTTTGACTTGAAAATAAAAGTTTTTTTTAATCCTGTGTTAATCTATTGAAATTATAATTATTGGTATGCACAACTTTTAGTCTTGTCCTGTTTTTGTAATACATTTTTTGAGATATCCTAATCTCTCTCATCCTCCACATGTACAATGCAGTGGTCAAATCAGGAGCAAACATTATTCTGGATCATTTCACGGTTTGCTTGTAGTCTTAATGGATGATCTTAGGCAAGCCTATCTTATAGAGAAGCAATGCTATAATGCTTCGTATATAGTACTAAGTGTATCATTCCACTTAAATAGAGGAAGACCATTTAAATAAATGGAACAACATGGTTAGCTTCCAAGTTTCATCATTAATGCATCAAAGTCATACAACAAATTGACTGCTTTGATTGCATTTTCATGTCTTTCTCAAGGCCCTTGAAATTTATATAGGAAGTATCTGCATGTATTATAGGCACCCTATACATTATGAGAGGCAGATGTGAACCAACTATAGCAAAAATGGTTTTGGAAGAGAAAGCCATGCCACAAAAACAACATACAAATTAGGCCTTTTGCTAATTTGGAAGCCCAATAACCATTTAACCAATAGGCTTTATTAGATTCTGCAGTCAAAGCTCCTTCTCTTCCTGTTTTCCCTTGGTTACCAAACAAACCATTACTATCACTGGACAGAGTGGTGAATTGGTGTCCAAAGCAGTACAATGGAGACAACAAGACCACAAAAATCCAGGTTATATAAACAGAACTTTGTACATCTCCTAAGAAGTGTCATGGATTGTGGCTGATGATATTAAATAATTTTTTTAGATTTCTATCTATTCATCCAAGTTAGTTTTTTTTCCTCCTACAGGAAGACTTGAATTCATAGTTTCTAGTTTCTATGCAGACTTTAGCCATCAAATGGATGAACTAGAAATTATCTAAGCTTAATAAGATGGACATGAGTGTGCATTATAGACAATATAGTTTTAAGTAAAACAAACCTTATATTTTCTTCCTTCTTCTCTATTGGTTGAGGTTTATGGTCTAATTCACAGTGGATTGAGTTTGGATTTTAAATATGATGGCAATCAAACAAGATCTCCCAGCTCTAACCATCATATTCTGAAAACAGTAGCCTTCAACCAAATATTAGGCTGCGGCCCAGTACTTTCCATGTTTAGTCCAGCCCTGTTAAACACCCCTCTGAATTGAACTGAATTGAAAACTGAACATTGTTTTTATGTGTTAAGCCATATCAGTTTCCCTTAAACTAGCATCTTCTTGAATATTTAAACATCGCTGATAAATGTATTTCATTTGTGCTTGAACAGCACAAGACAAAGTAAAACAATATTCAGGAGGACAAATACAACAAATGTGTGCGGTTCATCTGTGGCAGATACATTTAGTAGTGGTAGTTTCCAAGTTTTTAATAAATAGCCTTCTGCTTTATAGTTAAATGACATCTAGGGCTAAGCGTTATTTTACGGGCTGGTCTTGAAAGTATTTATAATGCCAAAGGATGAACCTGCAGGGCATTGAAGAATAAGGTGGTGCACAGTGGGTTGGGATGATATACCTTTCGAAGAAAAAAGGACTAGTGTGTAAGGATTGCTGTTTACAATAATGCCCGTGAAATAAGAGGGAAATCCAAAGCAGGTGGTACAAAGGCAGAGAGAAGGGGGTGGTATTTGAAGGCAAAAGCTTTCACTCCTCCACTCCAGCTTCTCTTTATTTTAAGGACCTTGGGGAGGGAAAGTAAGAGAGTTTGCTGTTCCTGGCAGAGTCCTCCCACTAGTGCATAAGCAGAAGCTTAGGCAATATGTGAATAGCTGCATACCAAGCTTGGCAATGAACCTGAGGTGGGCTAGAGAGATTATTTATGCAGAGGGATGCAAGGGAAAAGGAAAATATCCCATTTTAATATGCAATACATACAATCAGCGATAGCAGTTTTGAGTTCTTTCAAAAACCCCCACTCCCCAAATGCCTTTAATTCACACGAAGGCAAGATTAATATCTTGCTCTCTCTCTCTCTCTCTCTCTTGCTCGCTCTCTCTGCTACCCCACCCCCACTCTTGCCTCGTTCTTTTTCTCCGCACAAGGAAAACGTGGGTTGGTACCATTTTATTGTTCTGCTGGGGAAGATTTGGGCAGGAGCTTTTGTCTTTTTAAAGGGCTAATCTAATCAGGGATAGGTGATTGTTTTTAAAAAGCAAAACCAAAAGATTGGCGGTGGGGGGGGGGGCGGAGATCCCTTAACACTCCCAACCAGCACTCTCCCCCCCACCCCACCCCACCCCACCCCCGAATACCCCTGGAACTGAGAGGGGAGGGAAGGGAAAGGATGAAATCGAGTTGGACAGGGGAAAGTCTGGAGGGCGACCAGGTGTCTCTTTGAAGATGTGGTGCCCTGCTGAAATCCACCCCACTGCTAGAGGCACGGCAAAAAAGAAAAAGAAAGAAAGAAAGAAAGAAAGAAAGAAAGAAAGAAAGAAAGAAA
>WNWU01000017.1:2005277-2056397 GCA_012654045.1 Ptyas mucosa | reverse complement strand
AAGAAAGAAAGAAAGAAAGAAAGAAAGAAAGAAAGAAAGAAAGAAAGGAAAGAAGAGTTGGAGGAGGAATGCTGTTGCCGGTTTCCAGGGTGAAATCCTCAGGCTTGAACGTTAAAAACCCAACCAGAGGAGAAGCTCTACCTTAACAGCAGCAGCAACGAGCGTAGCCGAGCAGCAGAGGAAGACCTAAGAATCGGCCAATCTCAAATCAGTCTTAATCAGGCAGATATCTCACGGCCATCCGCATTTAAATTGCACACGCGTCCACGAGAGAGAGAGAGAGAGAGAGAGAAAGAAAGGTTGTAGCCTCACATACGCGTGAAGCCAGACCCAGGCAGCGATGGTATGCACTGGGGGGTGGCGGGGGGGGAGAGAGAGGGAACGCCACAAGAGGCTTTTGTTTTATTCTCCCCGCGATGAGTTTTTGCAGTGCTCCGAGCGGTTTAAGGGAAGCGGCGGACGGCGGGGAAAAGCTTCCGCTTCTCTGGCTGGCAGAAAGAACTCTGAAGCTGGATGTGGTTTCAGCACCAAGAGCTTTGGACAGCTCACTGCGTTCGGCAGAGCTGCCTGCTTGCGTTCTATCCAACCCCCCCCCCCCCCACCCCCTCTCTCCCCCCCCCCCCGCATTACTGTACAGCTGGAGATGCATCTAAATTAAGTCCTATTCAACAACAAGTAGATCTCTTCTGTCCGGGAACCCACACTAGACTCTGCTCTCAATTAAACTGCCTTTTCTTTTCACGGAATTGACCGCCCGCCGTAATTATCCCGGTTTTTTTTTTCTCTCTCTCTCTCTCTCTTTCTCTTCCTCCTCCTCCTCCCCCTCTGCCTCTCCTCCTCCCTCCCTCTTCTCTCTCTCTCTCTCCCTCTCTCTCTCTCTTCTTGCAGGAACGACTCTTTGGGAACCTGGTCCACCCAGGGATGTAAAACTGTGCTTACCGATGCATCCCATACAAAATGCTTATGTGATCGTCTCTCTACCTTCGCCATTTTGGCTCAGCAACCTAGAGAAATAGTAAGTAACAAAGGAGGGGAGGGAAACTAAAAAAAAAAAATCCCTGAGTTTAATGGAAAGGCTGGGAGAATGTTTTAATGCATTCCGGATTAACTCCAGAGATATTTCAGTAACCTGTATTCAGGAATTATATCACTGCTGCGGGTCAGAAAGAGATTGGATCTTCTCCCTCGTAGCTTACAGTTTATGGAAATGAATTACAGATTTTTGCCACATAAACAACTACTATCAATTTCAGATGTCGAGCAGGTCCTATTTGTAAAGAGGAAATTTAGCAGCTGTAATAGATTACATTTAAGAATAAATTAATGAAATAGGAATGGGCGAGATATTTCTGATCATTAGTGCCAGTAGAATAGGGAACCTAGCCACTCTTGTTAAACAGATTGCAGTTGTGCGTTTTCAGTACAGGGAATATATATTATTTGTTGACATTTATGAGAGACAATTCTATATGCATAAAATGAGAACAAAAATGTAAAATAACTAAAAATAACTATGTATGGATTTATTTATTTTTTAAAAAAGCCCTGCCTATTAAAATAGATTTTCAAGTACCTGGGCAACCTAAGGGAAACAGTGTTAAGTGTACAGTCAGCAATCATCTTACCTGTAACCTAGAAGTGTATGACTGAAATAAACTCAAAATCCATTTTAAGCAATACATTTTATATTGCCTAGATGACACATCATATCTAGATAAAATGTAATTTACACTGGAGCCTTTAGGCTTTTCAGCAGCATATTGCTAAATCAAGCAGGGTATCTCTGAAAACTTCTTGGTTTAATTAGCCAATGACATATACATTTTGCAGTTAAAAAAACTGATAAAAGAAGTAGAACTGCTGATATGTATGAGGTATATTTGGTGGATTTAAAAAAGACTTTTCTTCCTCAAGGTCATTTATTCTTCAACTGTGAAAATATTAAACAGAAGAAGAAATTTTTGTCTGTTTGTTTTAAAGGTCCAGATTTTTCAATTATTCTATGCGTTTTTGTTAATTTCTCCCATACGTGTTTCTTTTCTCCATTTAAAGCCACAAGAAAAAAATGTATAGCTTTAAGGCAAAGTTATTGTACTGTCAAAAAGTTTGGTCATAAGTATTGGATAAGGAACTGGACAGCATTTAACTTGTCAAAATAATCAAATTATTTCTTCAGCTCAATACTTTGGCTTTCAAGGGAAGATGTAATTCCAAACTGTTGCTCTTTTTCTAAAGCTAAAAATCTGTAATGGCAATAAATATAATGGCCTCCCATGGAACTGTTGATATCACTAACCTTCTTGGAAAGAAACAAAACTATTTCTTTATTTGGTGAGTGAAATTGGGTTTGATCCTATTCAAGGCCACAATAGGTATTAACTTGGTATTCTGAAATCTCAGGGGCTTAAAAGCATTACAGTCTCAAATTGAGGCTAAAGTAGGAAGGAATGGCTGCTTACTGGTAATACCATTGACATGAAATAACTATGTACCAATTAGATTTGCAACATCTTTTTTTTTTTTGCTGCAGTTATTAGAATATGGTTTCCTCTGATAGATATTTGTTATGATCCACAGATCATGGAATCATCTGGTGCTCCCTCAGTAACCCTAATAGTAGGCAGTGGCCTTTCATGCTTGGCTTTGATCACCCTAGCAGTTGTCTATGCAGCACTATGGAGGTATGTAATTGATAAGTGGCTTTGTAAAACTACAAAAGCAGCTTTTCTGCTCTAAATAAAACTATGTGTCTCTTCTATAAGAGTTGCTAATTAGATATTATAATATGCAAATAATTCAGTTTAAAATGTTACATTTTGTTGTTAAGGTTGTGCTACTCATGATTAAATTTATATTTACCAACAATTAAAATAAATTTAACACAAAAGTAGTTTCTTGCGAAAGTGACTGCCTGCAAAGGATCCTGGATTGGGGCTGAAAGGCAAAAGCAGAAGCAGTATGCTCTGTTCCATATTCGGGTAGACCAGGTTGCCCTGATAAAAAACACTCATGATTAAATATCTATTTTTTTTTCTTTAATGACATTAAGGACATCAGTTGTGATCAAAAAATCTTTGTGAGTGCTGAAGTTGCAACGCACATTTCCATTATATTCAAAGAATGTCCCTTTCACTTCTATGAAGATATGTGTGTACCTCTATCCCTTTGGTTGAGAAGCCTAGATCCATATGGAGCTCTAATTTGAGACCACCATTCATTATGGTAAACAAAACAATTGAGTGACAAGTACTCCTAGTACTTCAGCATTCCCACTAATGTAATCCTAGTTCTTGTTGATTCAGTGGCACAATATTGCTTATTGCATAACAGGCCCTCACTAAGTTCTATCTTTGAACCACTGCATATATTCAATTTTTTTCTTAATACAGTGAATGCTCCCATGAATACACAAGTACAGAGATACAATTTGAGACACCTCATAATGATTTCCACACACCAACAGCAATTGTGGGGTTGAAAGTTTTTTTTTTTTTTGTATAGATTTTCACTAATTGAATTCATCCTCAATTATCACCTGAGATTCAACTGATTGTATGTGCTGTCCCTTAGATCACATTCACAGTGGAAGCAAGGGAAAAATCCCAATTTGAGAGAGATGACCATTTGCAATGTAGAAAGGCGGGGGGGGGGGGGGAATGAAGTAACCATTGATTGGAAAAATGATACTGAATTATAGCATGCTTACAGATTATTCTTTCCCATGACATCTGAATAAGTAGATGCTTCATCCAATTGATTCAGAAGAAACAGAACACTTCAGAACTAGTTTATTATTAATCACTAATATATATTCATGCATGACACTGAGGAAATAAATAAATGAATACATCTACATAAATTAAAATGTGTAGGTGAACACACTAAAATACAATGCTATCAGAAGTTGAACGTAGTAAGCATAATAGTTTTAGCTTGTGTAAACTGTAAGGGTAAAACACCATTCCTCCTGTGCCTTATTGTTTCAAAGTGATGGCCAGGGGCAATGGGGATGGCTTCTGTGGAGTTTTACAGTATTTATGGTCCAAGTGGCTCTAAAATTGAATTATAAATACTGTAAGGTATGTTTATGACTATATCTTTGGCTGTGTTAAAATGAAAGTAATGTGAAACTAGGACTAGGGATACATCAGTAGAGTGACCAGAGGGAAGAAAGTGAGATAAAGCCACCCAGAATCATTTAAAGAGATGGATGGTTATAAAAATAAAATCAATAAAATAAAATCAGTAAAATCAGTGGAGCAAAAAAACTGTCCAGAAGGAAGAACTAGGGGACTTCGTGTGTTCACTTGAAAAAGCATTATCCAGGGCACTTTAAGATACAGAGGTAGCCCATCTTGTCTGTAATAAATTGATTCGATTTCATACTTCTCTAAAATTACTCATTATGTTCTTCAGTAACCATGTAGCAAAATTGCTTGTTTGGGAGTGATTCATATTAAAAAAAAAAAACTTGTAAATCTGAGATTTTGATTGAGTAAATCAAATAGTAGTATAGTTCCTTGATAAAAACAAATTTTGTAGCAGCTTTAGAATATACTCAGTTTGGTATAATCCAAAATATTTTTTCAACATAAAAATGATGTCTTTCATTAATCAAGTTTCATACAGGATTTGCATAATTCGGACAAATATGTTTATATATATAAACCACATATCCAATGCTCCGTATTAGGTACTTACAATAAATTTTACTGAATTAAGAAAATAAATTATATCTTTACATACTAAATATATTTTATAAAGTATGATATTTTGGAGAAGTTTAAATTGTTTAGTACCGCTAAACTTTCTAGTTACTCTCTATGAAACTCACCATTTTAGGAGCAAATATCTTAGATTAGGACTGTCAAATTCACGGCCCGTGGCCTAGATGCATCATATACTGGCCACGCCCAGTTTAGTGAAGGGGAAAAATTGTGATACATCACATGACGATGCCATGACAACACTGTGACAACGGCGAGCTTGACACCCCATCTTAGATCAAAATATACATTAACGGAAGTTTGCTTGTGCAAACTTTCCCCTTTTCCCAATATAACTTTGAGTATCCATTATCTTCAAACCGTTTGATATGAGGTATGTGGCTACAGTAAAACATGGAGTTTGTGAAACTAATTATAAATATACCCCATTAATATAATTTTTGAGCCTGTGCTTACTCCAGACTCAGTTTTTGGAGGTGACTTGAAACATCAATCCTCATTTTAAAAAATCATATCAAGATTTGTAACTTATCTGGATAATTATCGGAGGGGATGAAAATGTATACCTTTTACAATATATGTATAAACATGTACAAAATATTATGAACTTTCTCTTAAATTGAATGACAAAGCCATGATTGTCCATCAAGTAAATGAGATGTTATTAATTTACTAAAATTAAGTTTGTGCAAGATTAACTCTTTAACAATGGAATGAGTTATCTCATCTAATGTCTATATACTTTGTAAAACATAATTAAGCAGTACTTTAATTAGTGAAACAAATCTAGGCAAACAATGTTCCATTTTGAATCTGAATAATCCATTTCTATATAACCATCAATTTAGCTTTGTTAATCGTATGAACATCCACTCAGATATTCCTACTGCATTTGTGAGCATAATCCTCCAGTAATGTCCACTGTATGTCTTATGAGAATGGGAAGGACATGAGTGAATTTATCATTCATACTTAATTCAATTCATTGTCATTTCTCTATGGCCTCTGTAAAAATAATTCCCCAGTGGACTGTAATCACTCAAACAGCTGCATCCTTTTGATGCATCCGTTAGAGTATCTACTAATTTCAGTATCAAAATAATTCGAGATTGCAAACTTTGAAATCCACCATATGTGTTGCTAATTTCTTAATGTTACTGAAACATTCTTTGTTTCTCTGTTCCCAATGCTGATATTAATTATTATTAGTCGGTACAATGGCAACTAAAAGATGTTTAAATACTCATTTAAATGTTCATTTAAAAAGTTAATTTTAAACTACTGAAGTTATATTTATGCTTTAAAATGCTTATTAAATACTTAAAAATTATCAGTATTAATGATTTGTTTTAATAAGAATTTACTACATTGATATGGAATGCATTTTTTAAAAAAAATCTTTTGTGTGTATGTATGTGTGTGTGTTTACTTGGACAGGTACATCAGATCTGAGAGGTCCATAATTCTAATTAATTTCTGCCTATCTATTATATCATCAAATATTCTCATATTGGTTGGACAAACACAGACACATAATAAGGTATGACTAAACTGCCTTTATATTTTAATTGCTTGCAATCTGTTTTTTTGTACAGCTGGGTTCTTTTCAGTTTTGGCAACAACAACAACAACCAAAAAAAAGACCCTTTGCAGAAATTGACAAGTTATCTTGTGAAATATTCGGAAGTAGAAAAAAAGATTCAACATGTTTTGTTGAAAATGTTTTTCCCTTCCAAATCTCCATTTCCTATAATGCCTTCTGGATAATTGGTGCTTTCAAAAGCAAACATATGTATATTTCAAAGTTCAAAGTTATGATGCATCAAAATCATATATTCTGACTCATTATGGTAGCTATAATGAATGGTGCTACAATGGGATTTTTTTTGTCTTTTCTTAGCACACTGGCATTCAGTAAAGACAGATAAATTCTTAGAAAGTAAAGTGTACTTGAACATCTGCATGTACATATATATATATGGTGAATGTTAAAGCAAAACTAGATTAACTGTCATAAAAGGGATTGTTGGTATGTTCTTCGCCTGCGTTGTTCAGTTTCTTTCCTTTTATCTTAATGGTGTTTGCTTAGTTTTGGCCAAAAAAATAAGAGTTTTATTTTTGTTAATAAGATATGACTCTCAAGCATAAATTCAGTTTTCTTGACCTGAAGCATGGCAATCCATTGACAAAACTGGTGTTCTGATTCTAAAATCAATGCACAATAGTTTTGCTGACTTTAATAACATTTACTTTAATACATACATTTCATACATAAGCATAAGCTTAATTTCAACTATTTTTCTGTTAGTTTATGGATCAGACTAAGAGATGTTCTAAGTAGTCTGAGTCAACCACAGTAATTTGTACAGGCGCGAAATGTAGCATTTGTGTAAATTCAAAGCTTAACCCAAACATAATCTCAAGAACTGTGTTTTTCTAATTCCTTTAATTTTAAAGTTTAAAAGACTTAAGGAAATTAGTACTTAAGGTTTCGTGTGGACCTAGTATGTGAACCCTGTAATCTATGATTTTCCAATTGTCAATTCTGTGATTTACTGCTCATATTACTATTTCCAGCTGTTGAGAAACTACTTAGCTAAAGATTAGTTGTATAAAAAGAATAAAGGTGATTTATACTCTGTTCCTAAGAGCTGTTGCATTGTCAAAGACATAATTGGAGGGGCTTATCATTAGAGCAAGCAAGTTGCACAGATCCTGTTCTGCAGTGCATGAACCATAACAAATGTTTGGGATTGTATTGTCACTCCAAGTAAAGCTGAGGAGCTAAGATAAATGTTTTGACATTAGCTGCACTGTTGATCCCAATCTCTCCTTCTCTCAAAATAATTAACAATTTTAGGTATTTCTTTGTAACATTTACCTTCATGAATCTCATTATATCTTTCAAGTTTATATGCAGATGAGATGCTGTCCCAATTTATTATAATCAGTGGTAATTTCACCATTGGCTTATCACATTGTTCAAGGAAAGAAAATCAAATTCTTTCACAGACCTATAGTGTTTTGATGATGCATTGGTGAATGCAGTAGAATTAAAGTTCATTATTCCACCTTGGGCCATTCCAATCCTTAGTATTGCAGTATCTCAAATCATAGGATAGGCTTCTTAATTAAATTAGCACATGAAGAAGTATGTGCAAATAACAGTACAAGGTAGAAGGAAGAAAGTTAAACAGCTGTCCAGCAATAATACCTGTGAAAGAAGGATGTCCCCAAACTAACCCGTTTTATGAAAGTCCCTGCACAGTGTGTTCACTTTCACTGTTTGCCTAAATCAGTTAATCTCCATGAATTCTGAAATATGAATGCATGACTCAGGTCTTCAGATGAGTGCCACCTTCATTCATCTACAGGCTCAATTTTATACGCATGCCAGTCACTTTGCTATGCATATCACGTTGTTTCAAAGCAAAGATAAATACTGTATTGGATATGCAGTATATACTGTCAGCTGTGGATCTTTCCCCCCTATTATCTTGCAGAAAGAAATAGTCATGCCTGTGTGAAAGTCACTGAATAGAGAGTTGGGTGAGGGAGGATACAGTTGTGTCAAATGTATTTCTTTTTAGAAAGTATTTTAAATACTTGGTGGATTTTCTTTGCCCCTTTTCTTCCCCATTCACCCACCACAAGCTTAACAATGAAACCAACATAAATTTACAATCCTATATATCCTCTTCCCTCCCCTTCCCTCCTCTCCTCTCCTCTCTTCACAAAAAGTTTCTTTTCTCCTTGATTCCTAAACTTAGTGCTCTGTACAGTCTCTTATAATTTGCTAAGAAAGTATTTTGTATAGCTAAAGGGTAGAATAAGAAATTCTATCTAACATGTGTCGTTATTCATTTATTAATTAGTAGCAAAATGCAATTTAAATCAGAGGTGTTTAATTCTGAGCTCATGTACCTGGCTTAACTTCATGCTTTCTGCATAATTTTATGCTGGATTTTCATATATATCCTTAATTCAGCTGTGTATTTAACTTTGGGAGAGGTTACCACTCCATCTAATGAAAATAAGTGTGTACTTAACAGTTCAAAATGCAGAACTGAAACTAGATATGCATTCTTAGTTCTCCTACATGGTTTATTTGACTAAGCACTTCAGAATATTTAGATCTGGAATTAGGTTGATTCCTAAACTTTCTGCAGAAGAAATATATCTAGACAAATATAAGTTGAGTGTGTATTACACTAACAAATCCTTATTCAGGATTACAGTTTAAGTGACTTTGTACTTTTATTCATAAGTGAATAGAAGAGTTGCACATTTTCCTGTGTCTCTTTTAATAGCAGTATCGGAAAGAGACATCTAGTTCTATTTTTTCCTATTCAAAAAGAACGATGGCCTTATTTAAGAACATCTTCTCTTAGAACAGAATTATGCAACTTCTAGTGGCTCAGAGGTCATGCCAGGCTTTGTGTATCATGTCAAGAGCTACATTTCAAACCTGGCTGAATTTGAATATTGCTTTATTGTTTCAAGGTGTTTTCATCTTCATTTCATTGCATTGCATTAATTTATTCATCAAATTTATATAGCTGCCCATCTCAAAAATAAGTGACTCTGGGCAATGTAGAACAAGGATAAAATAGTTACGTATGGTATAAAAATAATTATTATTGCCTTTATAAACTTTTTAAAAATGTTTTAAAAACGTAATACTAAGAGAGCACAGATATTTAGGCTAAGAGCAGATATTAATAACCATGGAGCCACCTCAGTATCTCACCAGTCCCCTGAGGTTTTCAGGTCTGATGGCACAACCAGGTTTTGAGATACTTTTGGAAAAGCAACAGAGATGGAGCCAGCCTCACTTGAGGGAGTGGGGGGGAGTGGAGATATTCCATAAAGTACCATGGCACTAAAGACCATCATCTGGAACCCACCAAATGTAGTTCTCCAGCTGACAGGACCACAGCATGCATACATATGGTGACACAGGTAGATGTGACTGAAGACAGTGTCTCAAATAACCCAGCTCAAGGCCCTGTAGGGCTTTAAAGGATAAAAACACCTTGAATTGATTCCAGAAACAGGCTGGTAACCAATGTAGCTCACAGAGCAGAGGTGTAATGTGTGTTCTAGAACAGGGGTCTCCAACCTTGGCAACTTTAAGACTTGTGGACTTCCACTCCCAGAATTCCTCAGCCAACAAGTCTTAAAGTTGCCAAGGTTCTAAAAGTTACCACTGTTCTAGAAGGCACACACATAACTGCCTACTGCATTGCATTTTGCCCAGTTGAAATTTTTGGATACTCTTCAACAAAAGTCCCAGGTGGAGCCTATTACAGTAGTCCAATCAGGTGTCTAAGGCATGAGCGATGGTGACTCTTGATCTAGGAGCAAAGACAATGGGCATACAATACAAAGTTGCAGAAAGGCCTCCTAACCATGACTGCCACTGTTCTTTGATCAGGAGTTATGAGTCTAGGAGGACACATATACCACAGTCTGTGCATAGGGTCTGTTCATCCCCCTCTGGAACCAAAAATGGCATAGTCCTGGAACAGGTGGTTCAAAAATTTAAAGCCATTCATTCTTGCCAGGCTTCATCTGAAGGCTATTGTTCTTCAACAAGACTTAGCCATGGTGGCACAGTGGTTAGAATGCAGTATTGTCAGAATGCAGTATCTGTCAGAAGTTCGATTATGAATGGCTCAGGGTTGACTCAGACCTTCCATCCTTCTGAGGTCGGTAAAATGAGCATTCAGATTGTTGCAGGACAATATGCTGATATTTGTATAAACCACTCAGCGTGCTATAAAAGACTATGGGATGATATATAAGTCTAAGTGCTATTGCTATTTATCCAGACCTTGTAGTTTCCAGGCACAGGGTAAGATGTTCATAGCATCACTTAATCAACCAGGGGCAAAAATGTGCAATTGGGCATCATCAGTTAACCAATGACCCCCTTCACCCCATAGCAATTGATGAGCTCACCCAGCACCTCATGTAGATGTTGAATAGGCGCAGATCCCTGCAACACTCCACACAGTAGGGACCGAGGGCAGGATCTCTCTCTGCCAACCACCATCACATGGATTGACCGCAGAGAAAAGAGATGAACTGGCAGAACACAATGCTGCCCATCCCAGCAGGCATTAGAATTCATTATAGCAAATAATTTATATAATATCTAGCCAATATTGAATACGAATCAGGATACTTTAAAAAAACTGTTTTGAAGTTAAGTTCACTAATCAATAGGCAAGAGAAATTTGTAGATTAAAAATTTATTCTGAGAAAGCAGTCAACATAGAAAGACTATAGGGTGTACTCTACTTTTATAGTGGGAAAGGTGAGAGTAGAATTAACCATTATTTCTCATTAATGGGCTTTATGATTATGTATCATAAAATTTCAAGGACTTAAAGGGACTGCACTTTTCCCTAACTAAATTATGAAAAATAGATTGGGATGTTTTTTTTATATCACTGAAGAAGCCTATGCTTGAATATGTATCAGGCTCTTGCAGAACTCTTCTGATTTCTTCAAAGCTGAAATAGCTTTGAAAAGGGTAGGAACAAGCAAAGTTTCCCATGGAAGTCATACATTTATTTTTTTATTTATTAAACCTCAGAAGATAACAGTTATATCTCCAGAAGTGCCCATAGTGAAACATAATTTCAGCCTCAGATATTGCTGGAATCCACAAATCGCTCTCTAAGACTACCATGCAAATTTTAGGAGTTTGAAATATTTGTAGCTTCTGAAAAATTTCCTGGACTCAGGCAAGTTATCTAGGGACAAAACCTATGAAAATAAATGCAATAAAAGACTTAACTGTATATACTTTCATAAATGCATGGGGAAATCCCCTCCTTCCACAAACAGGTGGCATTTGCGCAACACCTGTGAAACATATGTTGGCATGGTACTGCCTGGCATTTTCATTTACAAAAATGTTTAGCAATAGGCCAAATCCAATATTCAGTGTTAAACACAGGAAAAACTTATGATAGAACTGAATTGGTTTACATCCATTAAAGTAAATTTAGGTTGGCAACTGACAACCTAAATCTCTATTGGTTCTAAGTGTATGGCAAAACTGAGGAATTCTGGATGGTATTATGGCTGACAGTGATTTATTTATCTTTTGCCCAAAGTTATTGCTCAGTGCTGCATATATATGCAGGCCATGAACTTATGATAGTTCCACTAGAGCCTCATCTCCCTATTTATTTCTTCTCTGCTTTTGAGCAGCTCCACCTACTATATTGGAAGTTGCACCTGATATTTGTACCAAAAAAAAAGAATAAGGTTAAAATAATTTAAAAGTCATGTAACAGTTTCCAAGTTGGCTTGTTGAATCCTACTATGCTACAAAGAATTGAATTTTAGATTTTCCATTTTCTTACTTGAAGCTTGAAACCATTAGGTTGTGCTCTAATTTTAGCATACTGTATTAAGAACATCCCTTTCTCTCTTAAAGTTGGTGATTGGCACCCATGTTTGGGGGTGGATGGGTGGGTGGTAAAGAAACTGTACATCAAATCATGACTTCATTTTAAACACAAAAAAATCAAAAAGATATGTAAAGAAGCTAATTGGGATCAGCCTGAATACTTAGTGAAAATAATAAGAAAACGTATGTATTACCATTATCAATACTCCAAAGTGAGCAAACAACATTTCTGAGTTATTCTTGAAGGGCAAGAAGATTATTTAAAGTAATGGCAAAAAAGCATCAAGGCAGAAGGTAGCTAAGGATCTTTTCTTATTTCTTAGCTTTAGTTAATTGGTATGTCTTTGTGTTAAGTAGAGTTTGCATGACACATTATCCTTTGAGGTACAATCCTACTTCATCACAAAACACGTAGAATGTTGTTGACATCTCTAAATAATGAGACTTTTGTAGTACTCTAATTAAGACTGCTGAAGGAGAAGAGATTCAGAAACTAAGTGCTAAATGGGTCATCCGGTTGATTCTTACAGTGGTTGCTAAAGTCAGAAGGCTAAAACAAGGTCCACAAATAATTATTTCTAAAATGCTAATGCTTATCAATGGAGGATGTGGAGCATATATTGAGAGATGCAAGTCTGGTCTGATTAACTTAAGATACCAACTCCTGCTCTCAATTTCCTATACCTAATCTGTCAGGTAAACATCCAGAATAACAAAATTACCTTACCTTGTCAGATTGTTGGCTCATCTGTTTCAGTATTATCTATATTAATTAGAAATAGCTCTCCAGATTTTTGTTTCGAGGACTTTCCCAATTCTAGCTTGAGAGTCCTAAGGTTGAACTGGAATTGTCTGCCTGCAAAGCTTGTGACTTGATAATGAGTTAGGATTTGTATCAGTATAACTCTTCATGGAGTTTAGTTGATCAGCCTACTAACACTTCCTATTTTTCATATTAATTAGCTTTGTGTTTCTAACCAGTGAGAACTAGAGTATGATTAGATGATTCCTCTTCTCCTATCCCAGAGAATGTGGATCAAATTATATGAGAAAGACAACAAGTACATCATGCCTTGACTGATATTGCCCTTAAATATTACTCTATTTAATGTCACATATAAAATTCTTCTTTACCAATATGTCCAGACCCAGAACAAGAATCGTAAGACCAGTATCTCTTATCTTTGTTGCATAGTTGAATGGTGTTAGATCTTTTGAATTTTGTCTAAGTAATAAAAAATAGTTTATGGAAAATAGGCCTGTGCTAGGCAACAGTGCTTTGCTTTGACATGATGTGTTACATGGAGGCAACTGTGCATCTCATTTTGGGGCTCCTTGTAGCACCTCCAGTAGTTGGAAGAGACTTCAGTTTTTGTACAACCTTTTCCAGCGCTGTTACTTTCGCAGGCAAAATGAATCAGAATGGAACAAAGCATGCTTTCAAAGCTTTGTTTAGTCCTAACAGAATTTGTGGTCCTTCGCTGTGGCTAAACAGCACTGCCTTATACCTCCTACTATCATGACCAGTGCCAAAGGTTATTTGAAGTTCTAGTTTATCACAGACTCTCCTATCTGTGTCTTATTCCTTAACTAAATATTTTGAATCAGAAAATCCCAGTGTTCTAATAGGTGGGCTGAAATGTGGATTTCTTTCTCCTTCTGAGTCCCACATTGGGTTGTCAGTCTGTTCTTCCAAAAGTTCATAGGAATTTCAGAATATAGTAGCCGAATTAAAATGAGTGTGGAGGGAAAATGGCATTTCTTCCTGAATATTGTTCTTCATCTAGAAAGAAATAATAGAATTTAATCTTGGCTCTCAAATATAAGTGAAGAGGAGAAAGAGAGTCCCTCTAACAATTTCTATGCCTTCTTTTAGAAGCAGTTTTTGTTCAGCTTTTTCTCTAGACTATGAAGTATTCCTTGTATGTGACAGTTATCTAGAACTAAATATACTTTCAATGAATTTACACAGAAAGATATTCTGATAGTTGGAAACACTTGAGACATTTTGAAAACCATGTGGTTTCAAACATTGAAAATTGGAAAGGGTAACAAGGTACACCACTAAAATTAGCTTGTAGGGCAGTCATCTATTGTTCCATCATGAATTGATTGCTTTTTGCTTTTACTATCATCAAATGAAATCTTGCCCTCTAAAATCCATAGTAGTGGCTTCTCAATGGAAGCACCTCAAGCTGTGAAATACTCTTCCAGTAGAGAGTATTTGTTAGTAAGATGCAAACAATGGTATTCCAACTGTCCATTTTATCAATGTTTGGACATATGTATCACAACAAGGTGGCTTTTAATAGAGTGTCATATATTTTGATTTGGTTTTGGTAATGATAGCTTTCCAATGAAGGACAGACATGAAAAAGATCTTCGTAAAGAAATGAATATATTCTCCTTTTCAATCAGCTAGCCATTGCTACTCTATTCTGTTCTCTCTCTCACGAAGGTTTCCATTTTCTCTCTTCATTGCTCCCTGAAAATCTATAGCTTTTGAGCACGCCCACTCCTCAGTGGGTGGTTGGGGATTTATTTTTAATCTTCTTATGTTGCTACAAAACCAGATTCCCTTCTGAGCCTACTCTTTTGTGCTGAAGATTTGCTATTTTGCTTATTTATTGTGCATTTTAATTGTTGTTTTTGCTTCTCATTTGTTACCCACGTAGTATTGTTTCATGATGTTTTTTGTAGGCGTGGTTTAGTTTTCTTACCATGAATGTTTTGTTGTGTTCATGTTAATTTTTTTACTGAGGATGTTTTATTGAAATTTTAAGTGCTACACAGTCTAGATCAGAGGTTCCCAATCTTTTTCGGTTCGCGGCTCCCATAGCAATCCGACTTGCAACTGCGCATGCGCACTAGACGTTTCAGAAATGGCGCATCAGCGTTAGACCCAGCGGGCAGAATATTTCGCGGCGCCCTTATGACGATAGCGCGGCTCCCCAGGGAGCCGCGGCTCACACTTTGGGAACCACTGGTCTAGATCATGATTGTCCAACTTTTTGGCTTGCTTGGGCCTCACTGAGGGAAAGAGGAATTGTCTTGGGCCACATATAAATTTTTTAGTATAGTTAATATATATAAATAGCAAATTTTCTTTATTTTTTTACATTTTTTATTATATTGTGAGGCTGCATTACTAGCTGTCCAGGGCCAAATGTGGCCACAGGTTGGACACACCTGGTCTAGATGATTTAGTGGCATATATATTTAATAAATAATACTAATAATCATTGTAAGTACTGGTGCTCATATCTAAATTTCAAAACTAAAGGAAACAATATCCAATATTAGCTACCATGGAAGCCTCCCCTGTTGTGAGCCAAAGAAAGTCTTTGAAAACCGTGTTTCAGTAATGAAAGTAAACAATTTCAGATCTTTACTGATTGAAGTTGTGCTTGAGCCACTTCAATGTCATCCAATTTGCTGTTTGGAAAATGGAATTTGTTGATGTGCATTTTCAGATACCAGTTTTTAATGTCTTTTTCCTTCTGAAAATCATCTCCATATCCTAGCACTGAAGGGCGATAACATGATAGAGCCCAGTTAAAGCAGTTTCAAGCAATCTGTTGGTGAGTCAAGAAAATTATTCTTGGCATCCCATTCTTCCCTCCCATCTCACTCTCCAGTACTTCTATATTTGGTCGGATTCCAGTTCAAATAACAGATACTATAAACGAGAAACTGCTGCCTAAACGCTAATCCTATGAATTATCCTCTCTTATTAGGATTCTTCAAGGAGTTAATTCATAATTCTAACAATATTACCACATACTCCAACTTCCTGTTGGTCCAGAATTCAGGGTGGTGCCACTGAAAACGTTCAGAGGAGATTAGATAGGGAAAAGTTGCAATATTTTCTACTTCTTTCGAGTCTACATAGAATAAAGACAAAATAGTTCAGGTTATTATTCAGTTAATCTTTTTGGAGATATGGTAACTAAGGAAGAAATGAGACAATATGGAAACTGATGCTAACCAGAATCTGTGCTAGCTTCAGTTGTGTGTTATCCGTTCAGTTTTATTTATACAGAAGCACACATTCAGTCAATATTTGTCTCAATAGACATAAGAATTGTTGTGGTAACAAAGTCCAATTTATTGGAGTGCACAGGATATGTTTTCTTAAAAAAAAAGAAAAGAAAAAAGCATACTGTAGAACTTGTCTGTCGGTTCCCTATAGCTTGATTACCAGTAAAAATCCTTGTAGGATACAAATAGCAATGTAGCCCTGTGGCTGGAACCTGACCTCTTGAACTCAAAACAGGAGGAGGAGGAGGAGGAGGAGGAGGAGGAGGAGGAGGAGGAGGAGGAGGAGGAGGAGGAGGAGGAGGAGGAGGAGGAGGAGGAGGAGGAGGAGGAGGAGATTGCAGGGGAGACTTCTGGGAGATGTAGTCTCCAGCAGAGGCAATGAAATCAAAGTGTAGGGGAGCAGAACTATAGAGCCCAGCAGCTCAGAGGGGGGAAAAGGAAGAGGAAGGACTGGAAAAAGGCAGGAAAGAAAGGACTGAGTGGGGAAAGAATCAATGTCGTTTTGAGAGAAAGAGAACTGTTGTGACATTCTGGGCCATGGATGGCATTCCTGCTACCATAAAAGAGGAGATAATCCTAATCAAGGAGGAACTCAGAAGTGGCTGCATTCCTGATCCAGCAGAAGTTTGCTAATTCATCACTTCTGGCTAGAGAGGACTATTATTTTACTTAAAGCCTCACAAAACCCACAAGGAGTGTCTGTGTGTTTGGGCTAAACGGGCTGGCCCTCTGAGAAGAGGGAAAGAAGGACCCAGTCAGCAGCAGCTCCTTCGGAGGGTTTATTGGATTACCCCAATAAATATACCTGGCTGTCATTTAGCTTTTTTCATCCCCTCCCATGGTCACCGCTGATAGAGTAAAAGGACTGAAAGCAGTTTACAATGACATAAAATAAAAAGTAAAAATGCAGCAATGAAAAACTATCAACGGCCTATTGAATAAAGGCAGCCCAGAATAATTTGCACCTGAACACTCTGAGGACTAAAAATATTGTAAATACTGTCTTTAGGTTTGTGGGATTCCATATCTGAGGAGGCAGTGTGTTCCAAATGATAAAAGGCCACTGAGATCCAAATTCAGCACCTTTCAAGAAATGGGAATCCTAACCCTTAACATTTTAACATTTTAACAATTAACATTTCTTACGTGACTGGCTAAATCTGGATCAATGCTCAAATAGGGACCCTGGTGCCAAGCCATGTTAAAACAAATCTTTTTTCCAAATCCTGGAAATGTTTATGATGAAGTTTCTGAAGGCTGGCTCTGAATATCATAAAATGCAAATTTTATCATTGTAAGATTGAGTTTCATTTTTACTATCTGACTGCCCTTATTTGTGTGCTCCTACATATCTTCTGAAGATCTACGGAGTTTCATTGCTGATGAAACAAATCAAATCTGTCCATCTTTCACTGTTTACAAAAAAATCAGGGCTGATTTATGTTTCATAAGATTATTTTCTTAGACAGCTGACCTTGTCATTGTCAAGTGATTAATGATATAATGGGTACATTAGTAGATTAATTATGTAGCATAATATTTCTTCTTTCTAATAAATATTTGGATTCCTTTTTAAATATTCAGATTGATTGAATCCTGAATTGTGCTACCATTGTATATTTCAGATCTTAAATATTAAAGTCGAGTTATTTCTACTTAATCCTATAGAGGTTTTGTGCTCAATATATATCCATAGAACCAAGAATAGCCATATTGACAATTATGTATCAATGGCAGAGCGGCTGCAATTCTCAGGCATTTCATTGCTAGGCACTTGGGACTCCAAAGAGACTGTGATATCCCTTGCAGTAATTTTAATGCCTGTATTTGTATAGGATCAGTAGCTGAACATTATTTCTAAATACTTGATAATGGAATTGTCACACTGAGGATGATATGTGGTCAGTCTAGGGCATTTTTAAAGTCTTAACAGTGGCCAGTTGCTTTCAGGAAAATTGGCAACAAGTGTTTCCGAGAAAAATTGTCTGTTGTTGCAGTTTGTGTTTCAAGGCTAGCTTCAGTAAGTTAAATTTAATTAGACATTTTGGATATAAAAATAATTCCATATTCTCCCTGGCTTGCTGTCTTCTGCATCACATTTCTTATTTTTTTAATCATTTAAGAAAAGGCAGTGAAGCTTCATCCTTGTGGAAAGTGTAGTAACATACCGGCAGTATTATATAATTGTATCTGTTTTGCCTATGTAGGGGTGGTGGTTATCTTTTTCGGTAAAACGCCTTTAACTCGTTGAAGAAGTCACTTGTGGCCAGTGCTAACAGTAGTTGCAGCAGGGATGTGTTTCCAATTTGCTAAGAAAGAGGCTGTCCAGTCAGAGTTGCTGAGGGGCAGGGAAACAAGAGAGGTTTATAGCTCTTGGCCTGGAAAAACAAAAGCATCCTATTTCTCTTGCTTTCGCTCTTCGATGCTTTTTGCCTGGAATCAAGTTAGCAGAGGGATACAAATGGGATTAGTGCTGCCAAGCCATGATGCAAGAGCCCACACACTCTCTCTCTTCGATCTCCCTCAAAAGCTCTTCCATCTAGCCTCCCTACAGGAGATACAACTGCAGCCCTGACAGTCTTGGCTTTGGTACCTTCTCCCCTGCAACCAGAGCCCAGTCACTGTGAGGGCATCTTTCTCCAGTGCTCTTCTCTATCCTGTCTCACCCCTCTCTCCATGGTCACAGTGTCATGTATTATCAAATTATTTGTTGTTGTTGTTGTTGTTTTTAACAAAGCTCTGATTATCTCAAAGACAGATGAGTCCCTTAACAAGATCCTTTTAAAGATATCAGTAAGCAGAGCCAGCAGAAAGTGTATAGAACACCTCCTTTTCTTCGTCCCCTTCTCTTTTCTGTCATCGTTTTCTGGACACATCTATCCATTCCATGCAGAAATTGTTCTGCACCCGCTTTCTGAAATGAAGTTGCAGATCCATCATTTGTCCACTCTATCCTGGCATCACTGATACCTTTGGTTATCAGGCAGAGAAAGCATCTCTATCACCTGAACCTTTCAAAGGAAGATGTGAGTCTTTCTCCCTTCAAAGCCATGCTTCCTCTGTATAAACAATGATGTGCTATCCTAGACTAGTGTGATATAATAGAAAGAATGATAAAGATTCCAAGCTCTGTCAGTGTGAAGCTCATCAGTGATGCTAGACTTTCTGTTGATTGAAATGACCATTCAATCAACAGACTTGTTTGAAGATCTGTCCATCTGTTTGAAGATCCAATGGAATAGCTTCCAAGTTCCATCTATTCCATACTGAATTTCTTGAAGAGTGGCAGAAAAGTAGTATAAGAGAGTGAGAGAAAAAAATAATTCTGTATGAAACTTGTTAAAGTTTAATCAAATCTGATGTTGACTCTCATATACTGAAATATTGCATCAGCAGTCAGTGTGCTGACACTGAATTTAATAAGGTATGCTCATACAGAGAGGTGACAATTCTACTATGCGTTTCACTAGAGAACTGTACTACAGTATGAGAGCCAAACCATACCTTCTTGATTATCAACATAGGCTCTGACAGAAGCCATTACCATATTGGAAATCTCTTAAATTTTCAATAGTGCTGGGAAGCAAACAAGATCAAGGGTTCTCAAAATACATGAATTTGTATAACTGCCTACATGATGGAAGAGAAAGCTGCTGGGAAAATTAAGATTCATGTGGATATTAATAACTGCAATCAGACAGGACATGTGTCTGTGGAATCAAAATAGGTATGGGGATACTGTAGATTTGGGGGTTCCTGCAAAAGTAAAACAGAATTAAGCATTTTTTAAAAAGCAGCTGCAATCTTAAAACTTGCAAGGCAAGGTTGGCTTCTTCAGAATCCATCCAATAAACCACTCCACTCAGCTACTGTAATTTCTTCCTGACCCAGTGTTATCTAACTATGTTGGATGATGGTTCTACTAACTTAGCCATGCTAAGAAAACTGCAGCTGCAGCCCAGCCCAAGAGCTATATGTGGATGTTGTAGGGGAAGTGAAAATAGATTCCATAAATTCCAATCCAAAAGAATGAGACTTCCCCCTCTCTAACTGCTGAAATTCATTCCACCCTGTGAAGTTTAAAAGCTCAGTATGCCAACTTCTATCAGCCAAAATGCTCTCTATATTAAAACGCTAACTCACGGGAGGAAAAATTGCTGCCTACCTCTGCTCCTGGAAGGCCAACCAGCCTCAAATGACATAGCAAGCAAGCAAGACTATCCCAAAGAAGTAGTGTGCAAAGTACAATGCTAAGACAACTATCACAGGGCACAAACTGCCTTGAAGATTAGGTAAGAGGGCAGCCAAGTTTACAGTCCTCCTGAATGGTTGTTATCCCCTCAATAACAAGAGTGATCATGGAAGTCCTAAGCAAGCATGCCATTTCTATCAGCAGCTACCCAGAGTAGCAGTCTCTACCCAGCTCTGAAGACATACATTTCTTGCTTGCCCAGCTTTTAAATCATCTGATCGCCTGAAGCTGGAGTTTCTAATTTCATATCCTGGCTACATTCATGCAGTGTCAGGTGGACTCAGCCCTAGTGTTGATTTTTTAGGATAATAACTCCATGTGCCCGATCTACATGCTTACTCAAAAGCCAATAAAGGAGAATATTTGTAACTCAGGGTTGAAATGAGGAGTCCTTCATGCTCGCTGAGCTTGGTTGTTTTCTTGCAGATGTTTCATTACCCAAACTAGGTAATATCAGCAATGCTAGTCATCAGTGCTAACATTGATGGTGTTACCTAGTTTGTTAATGGAGTGTCTGCAAGAAAACAACCAAGTTCAGAGAGCACCAAGGACCCCTTAACCAAAAGCCTCGTCAGCCTTATCTACTGATTAGACAACTAGGAGTTTGCGCCAGCTTAATGATGGACCTCTCATATTAATCCCCTCATCTTTCTTTGCCGTTGACTAACATGCAGTTGTGTTCCTCTTGAGGTGGGCCAACATACCTCAAAGGGAGCATCCAATCTGGGTTGGTTTTGTCTTACGAGCTTTCAGACTCATACTGGAGCCCATCTTCAGGGAACTTTTCTATAGCAGCTAGACAGAAGTTCCCTGAAGATGGGCTCCAGCACAAGTCTGAAAGCTCAGAAGCCAAAACCTCTAGTCCCGGTGACCAACTCAGATTGGATCCTGCAACACTATCCTGGGACACGTATATTTGCCTTCATAGATCAAAAAGAAACCAATTTACCTAATTATGTTATAGGAAGACTAGTTAGAATAACTTGTAATTCCAAAATATTACTTTGGGGCCAATCAATGCTTCTGTGCCTTTTTTTTTTACCCATAATGCACTCAATCTACCACTTCTTTTGTGAGACCCAAGG
Organism: Ptyas mucosa; assembly: GCA_012654045.1. Taxonomy (NCBI): domain Eukaryota; kingdom Metazoa; phylum Chordata; class Lepidosauria; order Squamata; family Colubridae; genus Ptyas; species Ptyas mucosa. Next base: position 2,034,863 of record WNWU01000017.1, on the reverse strand, counting down.
AAGCCATGTATTGTGTACCCCTGATATATCATGCTATGTCCTTTTTGTCTATTGTTCTCATTGTGCAGCTGTCCAAAGAAAAATTGTGTAAAGAAAACTATAATGTTAAGAAGGAATAGCTTAATAATTATGGCCTTTATAACAAATGTAGCAGGCAAGATTGTTAAAAAAAAAACCCTGAAGGAAAACAATATCATTGTTACTCTCATTTTTCAAATATTTGTCTGATGAATTTCTACCATGTAAAAAGTTTGTGAGTTTTAAAGCCAGGATAAAGAACACATTTTAAATTCTTTTCCCAGATGAAAAATGAATAGTGTCTGGCATGAGAAGTCCTGCAGCTGGGTGAAAAAGCTATTGAACTTGGCACAATATTACCAACTGACAGCAAATATAGTTATAATTTGACTTTGAAACAAATAGCTGTATTTTGTCTGAAGTAGGACTGTTCATCTACTCTGTAATTATTAAATCTCCCAATTTACAGTCCCCATTAAACTACATCTCAAAGAACTTTCCTAGGCTCTCTTCATGGTTAGCTGATGTCACATAAGCAAAATGTTGTTGTTTCTGCAACCTTCAGCTCAGGCCTCTCAGGGATGGCTGAACCAGTAAGGCAGAAAAGCACATTGCTGTTCTATCTTGAGTTTTAAGATGGGATTAATTTGCTGTTCTTTGCACTGGGATTCCATGTAGCTTGTATTTCAGAAGGACTCTCAAAGTCTCTGCTTTGGCTGCTTTCCTCCTATGTCATGTCAATCGAAATTCAAACTTGAGTGTTAACAAAGTAATTGCTGCTATAAAAAGCTTTGCGTTTCTGTTGGTAATGATTGGAATTAGATAAGAGTTCTGTTGTGTCATTGAGCCAAGATATCCCAGCAATAGGACATGTCCTTATTAGAACAGAAAACAGGAGACTTACAATATTTCTCCAGCATATTTGATCTGCAGAGCATCTACAGAAGAAATGCACAATTTGAAGTCCCAGTTTTGAATTAGGACTTTCCAAGCCTTCTATTGTTGCCCTCTAAAATGTATTAAAGTTACAATCAAGGGAATTTTAATGTGATAGGAGACAAAATATATGACATTTATTTCTGATGCTTTGAACTCTTGTTGGAAATGCTGGATGGAACAAATTCATACATTTTGCCCTGCATAAAAACTAGAGGTGAGCCAAAGTAGTGGAAGGACAGTTTTGCAAAACACACCTTTCTTGGGGGGGGAGGGGGACATGGATTGTGACAGGATGCTTGAAAAGGTGCTTAAGGGTTTGGAAAATAAAGAGCAAAAGTTTTCATGTCACCATCTCAATTGGGATGAGATTCCATGGGTTTGACAAAGTATAATCCAAATAGTAAAATTTCTAGAAAGCAGCACAATAAGGCATATCTGCCAAATTTGTGGCTGGATATTGACTCAGACGTCCATCCTTCCGAAGTCCGTACAGTGAGGACCCAAACTGTTGGGGGCAATATGCTGACTCTGTAAACCGCTTAGAGAGGGCTGTAAAAGCACCGTGAAGCGGTAGAGTATATAAATCTAAGTGCTATTGCTATTGGATATGAAACTGTGTGAAACCCTTTGGAAGCCTCAATATGAGAAGCACAATTAAATTTGCAGTCCAGAGCACATTCAGAAGTATATCTCAGTTCAGAGAAGAGAAAAGGTAAGGCAATCTTGCAACCTTTCCCATTCCCAGCTGTTTTACTCTAAGCACAGGTTCTGTTCCTCACCAAGCCCCCACTAGCTGGTTACCCCCCACCCCCCACCCACCCCCAGTAAAGGCTTGATCTCAGGGAAGGACAGCATAGCAGGCAAGAGAAAGCTCCATAGGCTTTTCTTCCTTTAGCCAAAGGATACTGCCTGGGTTTTTGTACAGTCAATAGGCCTAAAGAGGAGACCTCTTTCCCTTCTGCAATGCAAATGTGTCCCTTTGGGCCAGGGGAACAGTGAGACAATAATGGAGGCCTAACATCAATTAGATCCTTTGTTTCTTGCAAAGGTTTGTAATTCCTCAAAGAACCTCAAGGGCCCCCTTTGATTTTGCAGGTGAGCAACAGGCAGTTTATCCATCATTTCTCTGAGGGCAGCCTGACTGCCTGCTTCACAGCAGAGGGGAAAGCCAGATGGAACACATTGCCGCGTTGTCACGGCAACACGGATGAGAGTCCCTATCTTTTTCGGTTATGCTGCAAGGATGAGCTTGTTGCCTGCCCTTGTAGCACAGCTTTACACAACAGACAATAGATGCCTTCATTGCCAAAGAAAGTGGTTTGTGCTTCTCCTGCAGTTTATAGATCGTACAAGGGCAAATAATGAAATTGCACTCAAAGGCGGGCTATAAAACTTAGACTGTATAAATCTGGAAAAGCTCCAGAGGGGAGCTAAACGATAGTGCCCATACAGTACGCTGCTGCTGTCTAGTAATTGTCCAGATTTGTATACCCCACATTTGGAGTATACAATTTGAGGTCACAGTGGTGACATCATCCAGTTGACCGTGCAATAGAAAACATATTTGCTCCTTCCACTATCCCATAAATTGGTTACATTCTCCCTTTCATCCAAATATGATTGGCTAACCAGTGCCACGACATCATCTTACTTGGTACCTGTTCCCTGAAGACTTGAAATCTCCTGACGGAGGCTAAAATAAGAATCGCACTGGAAGAGCAAAAGAAAGGATCCTTTTTTTTCCCCTCGCAAAGTAGAAAAAAATATTTTCCTGGTGACTTGACATTTCAGAACCGTTTAAAAAGCTCCTGTTTTGTTTGCTTTTTGGTTGGTTTGGATTGCTTTGGGTTGTGCATTAATATTTAGTGCAGCACTAAATAACCGATTGCTGAAGCTGTCCTTAGCTAAAAGGTTCATACTACATTTAATATAATTCAGTGACCACATGAGCATTTTCTAACTACCTTTTTAAAATTGCATAATGAGAATTAATTCCATAAATGTCTGAACTCTGTATTAGTTAGCCAGCAGTCCTTAACCTATTTTTCTATTGCTTATACATGAATAAAACATGCATTTTAAAAAAATAAAATAAAATAAAGAAGAGGGAATTCTGCTATTCTGAAAATGGGACTGGTTAAAAACAGCAATGTTTTCAAGAAAATGCTTCAGTTAAATACTTGTATTCAAGAGGAACAACTTGTCATTTTAACATGGGGAGAACTGGAAAGACTTTCAGTAGAAATTTCTCCTTATGCCATCCAAGCCTATAATTCTGCTTTTCTCAATTGCTTCTTGTATGTAGTCTTTCCCCATTGCTCTTAGTGTCATAGTTTTTCAATGTAATTCCCAGGAAAGTTGGAAATCTTTGGTTATATGGAAGGAATGAACTTCACAGCTCTTTCCCATTCTTGTGTAGCCATTCCTGTGAATTGGAATAACACCAGCACGGGAAAGAAACTGCGGTGTGAACTCTTCCTTTGCAGTCATGGATTTCTTGTGTGGTTGAGCAGTCAAGATAATTTGTTCCTTTAATTTAAAGAGAAGTTTGCAATGGATTCTTATCATGTAAGGTATCCAGGAATCCATGTGAGCTAATATGCCTGAGGTCTAGCCCGATATAATTAATCTGAAATACTTCATTTTTAACCAGCTTAGTTCAGTGTTGAATAACAGCCAGCCCAATCCCACTGTAAAATTAGTTTAAGCGAAGAACATATAACCTGTTTAGGCATAGGAAAGTTACTGTAACCTCAGCGATTCCTAGAACACAGCCAGCATCGTGTATGCACACCGAATGTTGAGAAAAGCACCTTCAAGCTACAATATATTGTATTTTGGAAATTTACCTTTCATTATTTTTCATTGCTTCAGAAGTCTCACCAAGAATTACAGTCTATACAAAAGACTGCCTGCTGACTTATCACATGGTGACCAGAAAGGGTCATGCAGTACCTGTTGATTGGCAGGTAGAAATAGAGATCTTTTGCAAAAACTGTCATTTGTCCTTTCATTCATCTACGCTGGTAGAATAAATTCTTCTGCTAGCTCCAAACAGGCCCTGTAATAAAAACAGCTCCATGGAGTATTAAAATGCATCTTTAAAGAGTACAGTTTACAGGGCATCGACAGTTTTTGTCTTGAAAGTCATAGGTTAAAACTTTGCTTCTCACTTCCCTTTAACATATCTTGCTGTTTTGAGTTGCTTATTTAATCACCCTGATGTGCATGAAAAAAGGTAGGTTAAAGCACAACTTTCCCATTCAAAATATTATCAGCTTGAAGCAGTGTGTTTGACCTTGAAAAAGTTGTTTTGAATTTCAAATCAGTTATTCACATATTACAAGAAAAATAAACCTATAATATATGTATACATAAAGAACTGTACCCTCCTTGTAGTTATGTTTGTTCATCTGTCTGTCTGTCTATCTATCTACTTAATTTGCTGCAAGTGTATGAATCTTATCCTTCCAGTACAGTACAGCATTTTTTACCAAAAGAAAAAAAAAGAGTTTTAGTTTAGTTTAGTTTTTAATTTAATAAAAGGAACCGTGGTGGCACAGTGGTTAGAATGCAGTATTGCAGGCTAACTCTGCCCACAGCCTCACCAGCTCAAGGTTGACTCAGCCTTCCATTCTTCCAAGGTCGGTAAAATAAGGACCCAGATTGTTGTGGGCAATAGGCTGACTCTGTAAACCACATACAGAGGGCTGCAAAGCACTATGAAGCGATATTAGTTTGCCCTTGGATCCTAACTCAAAACCAGTGGAGAAATCCAATTTATTTTTAGTACCGGTTCTGTGGACGTGGCTTGATGGGTGTGGTGTGGCTTGGTGAGCGTGGCAGGGGAAGGATACTGCAAAATCTCCATTCCCACCCTACTCCAGGGGAAGGATACTGCAAAATCCCCATTCCCTCCCCAGTCCTGAGGGAAGGATATTGCAAAATCTCCATTCCCACCCCACTCTGGGGTCAGCCAAAGGTGGTATTTGCTGGTTCTCTGAACTACTCAAAATTTCCACCACTGGTTCTCGGAACTGCTTAAAATTTCCACTACCAGTTCTCCAGAAGCTGCTGGATTTCACCCCTGCCCAAAAGGTACAGCTAGATAGAACAGACTAACTAATGAAATAAGAGTCCTGCATCTCTGTCAGGTAGCTCTAAGGTTCATTTAAGATTTTTATGCTGTTAACTTGGAATTTAAAAATTATAACAGGAGGCTGAAACACTTGAAAGGGTTCTAAGTATAAATGGTGAACAGTGTCAACCATACATGCGAATGTGGCAAGTCGTGGGAAGATAGTTTAGGAAACATAACAGAAACATTCAGGCTACAATTCAAAAGCCAGTTTCCTAGAAATAAAGTCCAAGGAACTCAGTGGGTATTGTATGGTGTTCTTAAGATCTTATCTTCTAATTCTAGTAGAAGATTTTGTGATATGAATCTTTTCTTTTTATGTTAGTAGTAGACTAGATGATCACTAGCTCATCAACTTTGCTCCTCATAATTATTACTAAAAGGTGGGGGGGATGGCTAATGACCAGATGATTGCAAGGAATATAAATCCATCCATTCTTCACCATTCAGTCAGAACTGAAGAAGCTTCTTGGATGAGAAGCAAAACATCTTCAAGGAAAAACAAAGTCCAATTGCCTTTTGAAAAAGTACCTTGGGGAAGGAGGGAAGTGTACCACTAATGAATAGAGGAACATATTCTTCTTTTGAGAAACTGGAAAGAATGTTAAAATAAGCTGTCCTTATTAGAACACTATATTTCCTTAGTCAATATTTTCTGAACAGTGCAAATCTCAATTGAGAATAAAAAAATGGACAAGTTATAGATTTTCATGGTTATTTACTTTGTATTTAATGGATTTTGCAATAATAGCATTATTTTGCCCCTGGTTGACTCCAGACAGTCTTTGGTTTTTGAAGCTTGTTCAGTGTTTTTTATATTGGATTAGAAAAGTCTAATTTCTTAACCACAGTTTTCCACCATAAAGATTTCTAAAGGTTTCCTCTTCCTCCATGTGTAGTATTCCAACCTGTTCTCCTTTTTAAAAAAAACCAAGTTCTTCAGTGAAAACATTTTAATTTTGTGATATTTTAATGCATCCTGGCTTGCCACCCATTCACAAAATGTTGGAAACTGTTTCTATCGATAACCCTAGATTGCTTGCCAGAGATAACCAGTTTATATTTGGGCTGGAAAAAAAATAGATTCACTTCTAAATTTTGTAGTTTTATTTGTTGTGCATTCCCTGGGATAGGGTGTACAGATAATAGTAGTGGAGATGGTGAGTCTCCTTCAAAAATTCCTCTCTTGATGTTAACCTCTTCCAATCTATCATCATTGGCCAGCAACTGTGTCTTCCATTATGCCATTGATCTTTGCACAAAGCTTCTGATGTTTCTACTGACTCCAGTTATTTCTAGGCACTTGATTTTCCAGACATGTGGCAGGGAGTCAAAGGCCTTCTTCAAATCAATCAAAGCTACATTGAAGTTGGTCTTCCATCTTTCATGTGTTGCCAGTTAGGAACTGATCTTTTGTCTCTCTGCTGTTTGGATGGTTTCCTTTCTGCTCAGATAAAAAAGGTTGTTTTCAATTACACTTAAAAAGCATTGATTCTGGAACCGTTCAAAATTAAGATGACACTAAACAAAAGGACTTACAACCCAGGCCCAAAGTTACATCTGTTGTACTAACCCTGAAGTCATATGATTATAATCTGAGAATTTGGCTACTGATTCACACTTACAACTGGTCCCCGTGATCATGAGATTGCCATTTGCAATCTTCCCTGCCAGCTTCCCCAGAAAGTCCATGAGCCCCCAGAAAGTCCTTGATCATGAGCCACTCACCTGCCAAGAAGACCCTCTATGGTTTCTGGTGTTGGTTGAAAAGGGTCCATGCCAAAATCCAAAGAGTGCTGACATTTGCAGCCACCACCCAGAGACAACCCAAAATCCAAGTAGGATTTTGGCATGGAGCGTTTTGCAGCATGGGGTATTCGCAGCCAGCTTTCTGAAATAGAGGGAATCGTTGAAAGAAGTGGTTGCATGATGCCTCACTTAATAATTGCTTTATTCCGTGACTGAGATTCTGGTCACAATTCTGGTTGTTTGTAGATCCTGTTGGACTGCATTGGCTACCACACCATTTAGCATTTGAAGGTTGTTAGTAAGCAAGCAATTGACCTGTAATTGCCTGGCACTGCCCCTTTTGTTGGTTGTTTCATTATCAGGTAGGTTTTGCAGATGTTAGCCAATCTTCAGTTATAATTGCTGTTGTGCTGTACATCACTTAGTTTGCTTCTTGCAGTAAGGTGTTATTTATATTGGATATTACAGTATTAGCATCTTTTAATACCTGTGCTAGCTGTTATTTTGTAACAAGCATCAGTATAGGCAACCTTATTGCATTGTATTTGTGGAGTTATTCTTCATTCAGATACTCTTGTTTTTCAATTAGAGGACTTTGATCTTTCTGAGGAGAAGGTAGAGGAGAGGGTGCCTGGTTTGGGAATGAAAATGGTCCAATAGGGATGCTGATGTCTATTGCAGGCTGGTTTGTCTGTACTCCCTCTTGCAAGGCTTTGATTTCTTTGCCTTAGACAGATCTTTGAGGTTCTTCCAATTCTATTTCTGTGAATACTTTATTTCATATTGTAAATCAATCTTGATCTGCTAGTCTCTGTTCTGCAATTTCTGACCCTGGGTGTTGTTCTTTCCAGAACTGGTGCAATCTTTTCAGATATCCTCATTTCATTGGACTTGATTTGGAATAGCAAATTGTTATTTCTTTGTTTTCAGTCGTTGTGTATTTGAGATGGATAAGCAGCTTTTCTTCCAGTAGTCCTGTAGCTGCTGGTTGCTGAGTTCTGAATCCTATAGCACATTTGTTACCAGATGTCCAGGAATTCCAACACTTAGAACAGATTTTGTTGACCAATCTGTTATACTTTAGATTTCCTATATGGTTTATGGGAGAGACTCTCTTTATCTGCTCCTCAGATGAGACCTCCTCAGTATGGTTGAACCTCTGGCCTAGCTCTCATCTTCCTCAGAGCATGCAAGCCACACCATCACATCAAGGTAGTGCCTCACTGGGCAGCGCTTGATTATTGTTGTTGGCATTATCATTATTTAAGTCTTCTAAAATCTCATCTTCAAAGTAATCCTTGAGCGCGATGATGTATGCATTTGATATGACCTGTCTGCAATTAATTAAATATTAACCTATTTATCTTTTGTCTTTTGGGATCAATTTTACCCCTATTTGAGTAGTGAGGTCAACTGAAAAATGCATAAAGCTAGGAATCAAAATTGCCCCTTGAAATGCTTTTTAAAGTTATTAATTATTTCTTCTGTCTACAGATGATTAACTGAGAGTCTGTTCTGTGTGATATGAAAAATAGCACAGAAGACTAAAAAAATGTTTATTTTCATAATATCAACTTGTGGTTTTTTTTTCAACAGCAAATAATATACTGATGATACCCAGATCTACATTTTAATCCTAACCTGCAGATTATGCTGATCATGTATTGATCCAGTATTTGGAAGCTGTTTGGATCAGGCTGGGGTGAAACAGATTTTGGCTCACTCCGCAGCCACTCAAGATTGAGTGGCTGCGGCTCTTTGGACCCCCTGGTTCAGGGATGTCACCATCTTTGGTCTTGGATGGGGCTATACTTTCCCATTCAAGATTGTTGTATGACTTGGGGTGGGGGTGGGGCGGTTCCTTATGGACTTGCAATTTATTGGTCAAAGAGCATCTGACGGTTTTGGCCAGGAGAGCATTTGCACTGCTTTGTCTTGTGTGCCAGTTGTGCCCTGTCCTTGATTGGGTGTAATTCTTTAGAGAGTTACTAGTCACCTCATGATTAAATTGTTGCAAATGAAATTTACACAGGGCTGCCCTTTAAGACCATCTTAAACCAGCTGGTTCAAAATACAATGGTGCAGTCAGTAACAGGTGTCCCTGTTGTCACCACTGCTACAAAACAGCCTTGGCTGCTGGTCAGCTTCAAAGTACAATTCAAGGTGCTGGTTATTATCTATAAAGCCCCACATGGCATAGAGCCTGGATATCTGAGAGACTGCTTATCTCCAATTGTTTCTGCTTGCCCAGTACATCCTGCCAACATTGGTATGTTCCAGGACCCTTCATTTAATCTGCGTCCTCTTGTGGGACTGATAAATTGTATCACGGACCCCAACCTCTGCCCCAGCGTCCCACAGACATAGGAGTGCCCACTCTCCTAGGCTCTGAAAACATGGTTTTGGTATCAGGCCTGAGGTAATGATTTTTGTTTATCTAGGGTCCCTGTCTTGGTTGATTTTTGTTTTCTGTAAGGTTATTTCAATTTGGCTTAATGTCTGTTTGGTTTAATGCTTTCATCTGTTTTTATGGTGGGCGGGGGAATTTCTAGCTTTGAATAGCATCCAAAGTCTATTGAAGCTGGGTAGCTTATAAATTAAATAATAATAATAACCAGAATCAATTATGCTCTAGAAAATTTAAAAATTTCTGATATATTTGATTTTTTTTTCTATTTAGAAACTTCCTTATGACTCTGCAGAGACTAGCCAGGTAGCGTGTGTACAAAATCACTAACCAGACTTTGAAATTAGTTTGATCCTAATGGTGGGATTCTCCTATAGGCTTTCCATGTAAAAATGTTACAACTGATGAGCAGTTACAATACTTCTAAGCAGTGGAAAGCAGCAATAAAGCAATATAAATCCTAAAGAATGGCTTATCGTTCCAAATGCACTGTGATTGCAAAACATCATTGCTGCTATATATAAAGGGGGTTATAGCTATTTGAAATTTAGGAGAAGGAGTAGCACCTCATTTACTGTGTTCCTGGTGTGTACAATAATTGATATGTTTTACTAATGAGCCCCTGGTGAGGGAGTTAGCTAAGAAATCTTGCCTCTGGTTGGCATATTGAAAGGGAAAGCAGCGTGCCTTGCCAACAGGTTCATTTTGCATTTTGATACTTTCCAAATAAATGAAGGAATCTAAGCTTCTCAGGAATCATGAGCTATGATTGCAACCTTTGAGAGATTTTTGTTGTTGTTGTTGTTGAACTATTATGTGAAGAGTGAACCACCCGGTCATTAGGTAGAATGAAAAACAGCTTCAGAAGGGAAATCAAGGATCTTGGATTGAGCCTGATTATATCTATTAATGGCATTATTTTTCACATTGCGCATACCTTTCATGTAATCTTTTTATGCTATGCATTGTAGAACCCTGTTGATTCCCACTGTGTCAACAATAGGCTTTATTGGAACAAATAAAAGTTTAAGAAAGGCAGGTTTTTAAGCAACTTTCGCTAAATATTTTGTCTCTGTAGCTTTCTTGCTAGAATATATTTGACCCCAGTACTGAATTGAAGCAGTTACTTTTTACTTTGAGGGGCAATTAAGATAAGATCGTGTGATATGTTTTTAAGTATGCTAACCAAAATGCATTGGATTAGATTTTCAGATTATGACATATATGAGGAGCCTATTACATTTTAAAAAGCAAATTAATATTTCCCATAGTGTTTAAATCCTTGCCTGATCCTAGCAGACACAACCTGGTCAATCTATAATTGTCTAAAACGAAGAGATATAAAACCAATCTCAGAAAGATATGGTAAGCTAGAATTTACTAATATTTCCTGTGCTTCAAAAGGCAACAGTAATTTGCTATGAAAATCCAGTTTAAACATTAAGTTAATTGCCTTAATTTGGCTTTCCTACTAATTGCCTCTGACTTGTAAATCTTAAAGCGATAGAAATTAAAAATGTATTAATTGCATAAAGAGTAATCATATTAACAGTATTTAATTTTAATTGACCCTGAATTGAATATTAATTGAATTTTAATTGAAACTGAATTAAAGTTTAGTTTTATATGGTTCTACAGTGTCCTTATCCCCACCTAACCCACTCGGTGTGTCACTGACGCATCTCTGACGCAAGAAGTAAAAAATGAGATAGAGCATAATAATTCACAGAATAGGGCTTGGTTACTTGTGGAACCACCTGTTCTTCCATATTTCCTGTCTGTCCTGTATAATCCAGAAGTGTCAGCATAATCCAAATTTAATTGATTATGCCATGCTATCTGATGGGACAGGCCTTCTCTGTTGCAGTCTCCGGAATGGCCCTTCAAGGCCCCACCATCAGCTTTATTTAGAAGAGGCTCACCTCTTGTGAGTACAGATAGTCCTTGATTTACAATCATTTGTTTAGTGACTACCCAAAGTTATGGCAGCCCTGAAAAAAGTGACTTGTGACTGTTTTTCACACTTATGGCCATTGTAGCATCCCAATGGACATGTGATCAAAATTCGGATGCTTGACAACTGGTTCATATTTATGACACTTGTCCCGGGGGTCATGTGATCAAATTTAAGACAAGCAAAGTCAACGGGGAAGCCATATTCATTTAACAACTGTGTTACTAATTTAACAACCGCCGTGATTCACTTAACATCTGTGGCAAGAAAGGTCATAAAATGGGGCAAAATTCACCTCACTGAGAATTTTAGCTTAGCAACAGAAATGTTGGGTTCAGTTGTGCTGAAGGATTACCTCTAGTGTTGTTTGTGCAATTATGTTTTTTTTCTCTGAACATTATTTTTGTATTGTGTGGCTTTTTTTTATTTTAAATTGCACATATTGCACACTGCCCAGATTAACAGATCAAGCAGCTTGTAAATGTAATAAAATAATTAAATACTTCAGGCAAGTTTCAACTCTGCTCACTTGTAGGTCATAAACAATTCTGCATGAAAGTACAGAAATGGTACTTTTCATAGTTTTGCTGTATTAAAAAGTGTTCAGTTTTTGCATTCAGCTATTTTTTTCTTTTTAGGTTGTTTTTATATTAGGCCCCTCTTTTAACTGTAAGGTCATGCATTTCGATGAATATATGATGAATGTACAGAGTTAAGAAATAAACCTCATAAAATATTTTTATGTTGGTTTATCCAGCAGCACCTCATTCTGTATCCGTGCTTTTATTTAAAGGACGACTAAAAAAAACCTTGCTAAAATTATACAATATTTTATAGATTTTCAAATAATGTTCCTTGTAATCTTTGTTCATTTTCAACCAAGTCAAAAGAATATTCTATTGAATTAATGTCAAAAGAAAATATTTTCAGTCACAAATTACTTTCATTTTACTTGATTTTGCACAGTGAATCTTCCTTAGGAGGCATGGACTTAGATGGTCAAGAAAATGTCTTTTCTTTAAATAGTTGTGAAGTCGTCTCCACCTGGATGATTGCTTTTTTTATTAAATGTGTCTCTGAAGAGTCGCAATATTGATAAGACTCTAATATTAAGGGTTGAAGCAGGGAAGTTGTTTTGCCAAGAAGCATCTGAGGCATTGTGGGTATTCCACAACGATTACAAGATTTGCTTCCCAAAGCAATTGTATTCTTTGCTGTTCCAAAGCAATTGATCTCCTAACGTTCTGGAACATAGCATGAAATCTATTATTAGAATAGACATTTTCTATTGATTTGCCTTGAAACATGATCCTGATAGAACTCTGCAGTTCTACAGTTACAGCTTTGAGTTATCATACATGAAAATGAATTAATTTTCCGTGTCATTCTTACCTTTCAGCTAAAAAGAAGTAATGTTTTTCTTTAACCTGACAAATTGGGTTGGATCGTACTGACAATTTTTATCAGTAGAGCAGCGTTCTAATATCATTTATTTTGACTAAACGAGGTTATGTTGGTATGAAATAAGCAGTAAAATATTGTACAAATTTCCCCAGAATTGAGGCAGTTAGCTTTGGTAGGCTACTCTAAAAATCAGTGTTCATATAATTGCGGTTATAGCTTTATTTGAGGAGCTTTGCTTGTATGATTACAATTTGTCTTGTTATTCCAGTTAGATATAGGACTTCATTTCATGAATAAGCAATCAAAGCATACAAATAGCTTTGGGGTATATCTGGTAATTCTGGTGTTTTCCTGTCTTACAGTTAGCTAAAACCATATGTGTAATTGAAAGTACAGGGTTATAGGAATCAATTCTCAGACTAGGTGGTTACACAGTTTGATATACATTAGGATACATTAGGATTCAACTGTGATATATGTTATACTTAAATGGCCTAGTATAACTTCATGACAGACATTTACTTTGCCCTCATTTTGTCATAATTTTGATTGTCTTCCCCTTTTGATCTGAAACATCTTTTATTGATACATCCTAACCGAAACCCAGCTCTGCTGAACATTTATGCATGTGCTGGTTCTTCACCCATAGAAATAAAATAGCATTCTGTAGCAATGGTGGGGAAATTGTTTTTTTTTTCCCCTTAAAGATATATGCATGTGCATACATTCATGATAATGAATGTACGTAGATGAGGAACATTTATACGTGACTTGAGGCAGCATTTTAGCTAGAACAATGTTCTTTCATCAGAATGTATTCTTTCATTGTGTATTCCCACACCTTCATATGCATTATGTGTATATAGGATATCCGTGTTGATCAAGTGTGAGCTTTTGTTTTGGCAAATAAAAGATTTTCACTTCTGTTGTTTCTGCCCAGTTCCACTTTGTTTATATATTTATAATCATGTTCACAATTCTGAATCCATTATCACAATAGCTGAGAATAAATAACATCTGCATATGTGTTTAAAACGATGGCCTTCTGCTGTGTATCACTTCATCGTAAAAACAAAGAAAACTCTCAAAACTCTCCATCAAGAAACCATACCTGTGTCCCCTTCCCTTTAAGTGCAGCTCAGGGGCAGGAAAAATCACCCACCCTGGGCCAACAAAAGATCACCTCCGCACTGGAACATAGGAAGCAGCATTAGTAGTCAGTCATTCCTTAGTGCAATATAGTCTTTCCCTGCTCTTCAGAAACATTGGTATATTTTTTCCCATCATCCATAGCTCAATCCTTTTAACTGGATTGAATTTGAAGTTCCTTGAACTGAAGGGATCTCTTTAAAATGCACAAAACAGCTTCCTTCAATAAACACCTTCCCCATCTTATCTACTATACCAGTGTTCAAAGGGATTAGGCCTAACTATGGTGATAGCAACAATGGTGGAGAACGGATCATCCAATGCAAACAAAATAACTTCTCATCGGAAGCATAGTCGGGAAGTGTAAGTCTACCATGCCTGCACACATCACCCTTTTAGGTGTTTGACTAATCAGTCATTAGAGAATAAATATTACTTGATTTGATTAGATATTTTATTGAGGGCTAAATGTCTTTTGCTCTGAAAGCAAAATCTAAGCGGGATTTATCCAACAATGAAAACCATTATCCAGTGATCACATTCTAATCTGCTGAAATTACTTACGTATTATGAGGAACGTTAACATTCAGTAATGTTCATTAACAATGGTCTCTCTCCCCCATGTTGCCCCCCCCCAGCAATTCCTCTGCTCTCTTTTCATATTAATAAGGCCACCTTGCTGCTTAACAGCCTCTTCCTGAAGAACAGGTCCTGAAGAAGGGGAGGAGGGATTTGTGACATTTGTGGGAAAACATACTTTAGAGTTTGCTTCCTCAAATAGATAAGGATATGGTGATCAGACAGTCAAGAACTTTACATTTATTCTCTCGCTATGGTCAAATCAAAACTTTTTGCGGTATAAGCGGGAAATGGTTTTACTACTCTGTAAAGATAAAAGAATATTTTAAAATCAACCTTGCTGATAGACTAATACATTCTGAAGGACCTCAAAGGCTCTGAGATATTTTTCTGTTTGCCGGCTGGAGCTCCCAACAAAGCCGTAGGTGTAGTTTGAAGATCTGCAATCTGAAACAACTGAACTCTTCCATTTTCCCATGAGGTGACACAGCAATCTGACAACCAAAGCACATTGACCTCTGGAATCCTTGGTGGACTCTGAATTTGGATGTTTGCTTGCAGACATTTCATTAGCTGATTGGGTAACATCATCAGTGTGCTGATATTATCATGTTAGATAATGAAACATCTACAAGCAAACTAGGTAGCATTGACTATGTTACCTAGTTGGGAGATGAAATATCTGCAAGTAAACAAGGTAACACTGATAATGTTACCTAACAGGGTGATAAAACATCTGCAAGCAAACTAGATAGCATGGATGAGGTTACCTAGTTGGGTAAGGAAATGTTTGCAAGCAAACAACCAAGCTCAGAGAGCACCAAGGAAGCCACAGTTCAATGCTGAGCTACATATATTCTTTTCTATTGGAACACAGACCTCTGCTATCAACAGTGCTTTTCCTTAGTTAAAATTAATTCTTGAGAATGGTTGATTTCAGATTCTTTTTTCTAATTCAAGAAGAAAAATTAAAAAGGATAAAAAAGTGTGGGGGGGAATTCCATCTTCTTCCCTGCACGATTGATTGGGGAGCGCATTTACAAAAGCTTTATTAACTTTACTGATTTATTTTCTTCAAGAGAATGACAATAACCATTCAAATATAGTGAGCAATGAAATCAGGGGTGAAATGCTCCCGGTTTGGACTGGATCGCCCGATCCAGTAGCGATGGCAGCAGGTGGTTCAGAGAACTGGTAGCAAAAATCCTTGCCCCCCCCCCAAATGCCCAGCTGAGCCGGGTGGTCATCAGAGGCTTTATTTTTTTACTTTTAAAAGCATTTTTCTACAACCTCTTCGGCCGAAAAAATGCTTTTAAAAGTTAAAAAAAAAAGCCTCTGATGACCACACAGCTCAGCTGGGATCGTCAGAGGCTTTTAAAAGCATTTTTTTCCTACAACCTCTTCAGCTGAAGAGGTTGTAGAAAAAAATGCTTTTAAAAGCCTCTGACGATCCCAGCTGAGTTGCCTGATCATCAGAAACTTTTAAACACATTTTTTTCTGCAACCTCTTTGGCTGAAGAGGTTGTAGGAAAAATGTTTTTAAAAGTAAAAAAAAAAAAAAGTTGGCCATGCCCACCCAGTCACATTACCCCCCCTGCCAAGCCACGCCCACAGAACCGGAGTAACAAATTTTACATTTCACTACTGAATGAAATGTAAGTGTGTGACTCATGCCAGGACTCTTGAGACTATGGTGAAATGCATTTGCTTCAGTTGTAATGGATATCTTCACCGTGTGCACAAACAAAAACTTTGATTTTGGTTTTGAATAAATATGGGGTATGGTAGGAAATATCTTCTTCTCCCCAACTTATGCTAACATTTTTCTTGGCTTAATTTCTTTGATCCTTCAATGAAATGATACCAACCAGCTCAATGATGATGTTTGTGTCTAGTAATTAGATGAGAAAGTGAGAAGTAGAGTTACAGTACTAGATGCTGAATGCCATGTAAACAGATCTGGTACCAATAAATACTAATGTATTTATTACAGTACAGCGTTGGTACTGGATCTGTTTCTTAACTTGATTCAGACACTGTCTTTATATTTTATCTATCTGGTGTCACTGTTTCTGGAGTTAAAATCAAATCAATATTTTAACCTAAAACGAGACTTCGACTTCTCTTCTTAGATGTCGTTGCCCTAGTTTCAGCTCCTAAATCCTTCTAACAAAGATGAAAGGACATTCATAACTTCTTCTAATGAAGCTTATTGAGATTGTCATAATGAGCCAGTCAATCATAAATCTGTGCTCAGAAGTCATCATTAGTTCACTATTTATGCCAACAAAAGGTACTTATTAGAAGAGAGGATATTTTATAATTTACTGTAAGAAGCAGTCAGATATTGCTCATTGTCTAAGAAACTGAAGAAAGATTGTGCTTACATGACCCGTCATGGTCTCAAGTTATCATGTCAATAAAATGGAATGGAGCCTCCTTTTCAGATTTATAATAAATCACCCAAACATGCTAATAGGTTTTGATACATTATTAGTTATTTAATCCTGCATTATGGATGTATTATATGTATGAAGGAGTTAAGCAGAGTGGTGCGGTGGCCTAGAGATGGAGCTCTCGCTTCATAATCAGGAGGCTGTGAGTTCGACCCTAGGTAGAGGTAGATATTTCTCTCTCTCAGCACAATGAGAATATATCTGCTGAACAACACTCCGCATTGGTGACAGGGAGGGCATCTGGCCGTTAAATGCTCTGCTGGCTCCACTCAATTACCCAGACTCCACCCTGCAAAGGATCGTTAAATGATGATAGTAAGGAGTTATTGAGAACAGATGAAGAGAAAATTTTAAAAATCAGCTTTTAGGACACTACTAAAAAGGAATAAATGTCAAGAGTTTTAAAAGCAAAAACAAGGTTTATGAGGTTAGCATATTTGATTCAGATTTTTTTTCCTACTAGCTTTTAATGTGATTTTCTTGACTAGGACTGAATGACAAGGCTTCAAAGATTTGTTTATAGACAAGATATGGACAAAAGATTTTTTGTTGCTGGGGTATTTTTAGAGAAAGTGATAAGCCATGGCATTAAATTTGAAGAAAGTGTGATACCTTCAAAGGAATTTCTGAGAAGAGGTAATAAGAAAATTATAAGAAATTAATTTGTGGAACATTATTTTTAAAGATCAAGATTTTCAATATATTGTTGTTTGTGGTAGCTCTTAACAGAATTTTTCTTGATTAAGTTTGAATGATGAAGTTTAAAATATTTGTTTATAGATATAAGACATGGGAAGAGAGTATTTTTGTTGTTGTATTCTTAGAGAAATGATAAATTACTGCATAAAGAAAAGGAATATAAAATTGATTTATTTCTTTAAGGTTAAAATGTACATTTATTTCTGGTATTTCTTAATGGATGTTTGCTAATTTAGATCAAATGATGAAACTTTCTTGTTTGCTAACATATAAACGATGAGATGTAGAATGACAAATTTTTTGGTTAAAATGTTGGAGAAGGTGATAAGTTACTGAATTTTTTTGTACTTGTATTGATGAAAGGAAAACCATTTTCCTTTGTATTTTGCCCTCCCCCACTTTTTCTTCTACTTTTTTCTAACACAAACATTTTGTTTTAATTTTTAACTTCATATTTTTACATTTCAGAAAAAAATATTATTAAATAAATCCTGGATCGTGGTTCTTTTCTATGTATAGGAATCTGTTTTGAGAAGCTATGTAGTTAAAATTGATTGTTATAACCATCCAAAATATCAGTCAGGTCAGTTTGATGCTGAAGTATAATTATTTTCAGTCTATCCCTTTATGGATTTCATCCTACACTCATTTTTCCCACAATCTTTATCTGTGAATAACTATCACTCCTCCTCCTTTATCAATCAGTTAAACATAATTTTGTTAGTAAGACAAAGTATCTGCACAATGGGAATTGATGCTGTCTTCTATTACAATTTGCTAAATTTAGTTTGCAATATTTAAAAATACTTGAGTTGATTCATAAGCTCAAATAAATAGTTTGTATTCTTGTTCGGCATAATTACTTCTATTAAGTGTCAGAACATGATATTTCATATTAGTACACTGAGATACTAAGAAAAATACTGGTGGAGTTGATAAACGAGATAAATATGCTACTTCCCTGCATGAAACACCAGTGCAGAAGGATATTCATTAATCGTTGGTCCTCTTCTGCCAGGTGGGTTCACGTGGAATCAAAAGAAATAAGGCATTTCTCTCACCTCTCTCTTGCCCTTTCTGCACCTACTAGCAATGTTAAAGTTACTAAGTGTTTAAGATCAAGAACTGAAGAAAAAGTGTTGGACCAGGGGTGAAATCCAGCAGGTTCTAACAGGTTCTGGAGAACCGGCAGAGGAAATTTTGAGTAGTTCAGAGAACCGGCAAATACCATCTCTAGCTGGCCCCAGAGTGGGGTGGGAATGGAGATTTTGCAGTATCCTTCCCCTGCCACGCCCACCAAGCCACCCCCACAGAACCGGTAGGGAAAAATTTTGAATTTCACCCCTGAGTTGGATCATAATGTTCTGGCATACTATTACTGAATTTATTTATCCATTTACATGGCGATGGGGTTAGGAGATATAAGGCTTGTACTGATTCCATGCATTTACATGGTACCTCAAACGCTCTCCCCATTCCTTTGTTTAGACAGGTGCTGGAAATATATACAGTCAGCTTCTCCATTGCAGCATATTCTCAAATGTTGGCCTCCCCGTCTTTTATTGTCAGCAACATTTCTTTTTTCCAATATTGTGCCAAATTGATTCTTGCTGCCATCAACATATATCTCAATAAATTATTGTGGGGTTGTTGTTTTTTTTCATTTATACTCTCTGGATCATTCTAATAAAAGTGTTTGCATTTTCAATTCAGATTTTATTACCAAATTTCACTTTTTGGTACATGTATCAAATGTACCATGTTTTGGTACATTTCTTTCTAGTACTTGATATTTTTTTTCTATATTATATATGGTACAATGTTCCTTCTTTATTATGGCATTTCCACCTTTAGTTTTTATAACATTTGTCCATCTTAGCAATTGCTGATACAGTGTCTTATACTATCCATAAAATATTTCATACTAATTTTCTCTTAAATTATACCTTTGAGTAAACACTAAGTTTTTTTCATAGCTGATCTCCATCTTGATTATTACTTTAAAATATTGCATCCATTTTATCATACAGTTTTTAAAATTGATCTGTCTTTGGGTTGTATTTATCGATGTAATTTTATATCTTATTTGTTTTTGTATAAATATTTCAAAATTCTGTCATCCTTCTCAAAATTCCTCCTTATTCTTTAAGATTGCTTTTTACCTTTCCAGTAATTAGCAAATACATCAGCCATGGTAGATTCCCTCCTTCATGGAGCAATGTCTTTAATCTGTTTCCTGGATAAAAAAAAATATTGGCATATGTGATTAAAATCTTTCTTACTGTAGAAGCTTTCTTTCTGTAGTAATCCTTAGAGCAAAAAGCATTTGATGACGATGCCAAAAATGATGTCAGCAGGCTTAACCTTGCCTTTAAAATATTCCCGATTTTTAACAAATTTTGTATTGTTTTATTGTTTTTTTTTTACCATAGGTAAATTTAAGATTAGAAAACAGTGATCTACCTCTTTCTTTTGAATGTTCCAAGATTGTGGCTTTTCCTCTTGGTTTCTTCCTATATAAATCTTCTACTTGTTTTTTTGACAGTCCTGTAAATTTTTGTTTGAAATATGGGACTTTTGCTGAGATATGTAGGTAGGGTTAATTTGTGAATATGCATATATCTATCATAATACAGGAAATAAAATCAGGAGCTTACAGAAATTTCTTCTATGTACAGAAGACGTACACTTGTAGGATGACTGTAAGTACCAGATGATGCGTGTAGGTGGATAGTTAGATTCGGCTTTCAGTATGGTCACAAAGAATGAAAAGATCTTTCAGACTGCTTTATTCACTTTAATAATTATGTTAAAAATGAAAAGTAGCACTTATTTAGTTAATCTATCAAATCCATTCAGTAGCAAGGGAAGAAAATAAGTAAATGCAATGGAAATCAAACAATAAATGGCAGAACAACTGTGGTAACAAAGAACTGTGTAACTTCAGAATTTTAGGAAAACTTTGTTTGGTAAAGGCTACAAAGGTAAGAAAATACTAAATTTAGTCTGGTGTTCAGAAAAGAAGAAGAAGAATATAAAGTTAAGTTTAATGTAATAGGTAACAAAGAAACATTTAAAAAGTTGATTACCAAGGGTAAAGAACTACCAAATACTAATCAGTGTTACAACTTTCATCTTGTTTGGTTCTCTTGAAGATAATTAAGACACAATTAAGCTCAAAATTTCCATTGTTAAGCAAGACAGTTGTTAAGTGAATCTGGCTTTCCCATTGACTTTTCTTGTCAGAAGGTCGCAAAAGGTGATCCTATGACCCCAAGACACTGCAACCATCATAAGTATGAGTCAGTTGCCAAGCATCTGAATTTTGATCATGTGACCACGGAAATGCTGCAATGGTCATAAGTGTGAAAAACAATCGTAAATCACTTTTTCCAGTGCCGTTGTAACTTCAAACAGTCACTAAATGAATGGTTGTAAATTGAGGACTACCTGTATTCTGGACTGGTTTGGTAGTGTTTATTTTATAGCATTAAAGTCTACATTTACCACTACTTCTTATTTCCTCTTTTACTATATAGATATCACATGATTCGATAATATTCTAGGTTCCAAGTACCAAAACTTCCTTAATTGAAATAATGGTAACAGAAAGGAAACTTTTGTATGTTCAAACCAAAAATTCTTCACTAAATGTTCATTAATTGAACTGAGTTTGGCTCAGCAGATTTTTTTTGGGGGGGGAGGATCTGAACTCAAGAGACCAGAGACTTTTTAATTAATTAAAGTTCAAAATTTCTCTTTGGATATCTTACTATCTCAATCATCCTTTATAATATCTGATTGTACTTTTTCTTATAAACTAACTACTAAAGGAACTAATATTAAGATTACAATAAGGGCAATTCCCAGTATGTTTTGACACTTCTATTGCCAAGAATTCCCTCTTCCCCAATATTTAGTTTAATTTTCTTCAAACTAATGAAACAACTAATCCCAGTTATTTTAGCATGAAAAACCAGATTCCCTTGGCCTCGTAAGTTTGATTAGCTAGCATTTTAATTCTGTTTGCCTAATGTCAGCAAGTATGGAAAGTAGTAAACCATCTAAATTTATACTATTGCCTTTCCAAAGAGTTAGCACTACTGGCAATGTTATGGAACCATTCACTGTTAAGGAACTGAATAATGTTCAGACCTCAGTGAAGGTGAGGCCATTATAAGTTTCCAGGTTTACTGTTTCTATACTAGGAATCATGTAGCACAAACTGTTATAGGACACTGAAATAACCTGTTCCCTCAAGTAAGCATTTACAAATAGGAATAAATGAGCACACACAGTTTTCTTTGTTTTAGGCCCTGTCCTGCTTAAATAGCAATAGCCTCAAACAAAGGACTTCAGCTCAGTTCTCTCGATCTTATAGTTCAGTACAATATGGCAATCCACGTGTCAATTTATAGTGGGGCAGATGTGGTATTCAGCAGGTTCTGACAAGTTCTGGAGAACCAGTAGTGGAAATTTTGAGTAGTTCAGAGAACTGGTAAATACCACCTCTGACTGGTCCCGCCCCCATCTATTATCTGCCTCCCGAGTCCCAGCTGTTCGGGAGGAAATGGGGATTTTGCAGTATCCTTCCCCTGCCATGCCCACCAAGCCATGCCCACCAAGCCACACCCACAGAACCGGTAGTAAAAAAATTTGAATCCCACCACTGTAGTAGGGGGTGAAGTAGAACAAGGGTCTCCAACCCCCAGTCCGTGGATCGGCACCAGGCTGTGGCATGCCAGAAACTGGTCCGTGCAAAGAACCAAAGCCTCATCCTTGGGATGCAGGCAGCACATGAAACTCTGCCCCCTCCAGTCTGCGAAAAAACCTCTCTCCACAGAATCGGTTCCTGGTGTCCAAAAGCTTAACGGCTGCTGTAGCAGAGAGCCAGTTTGGCATAGTGATTAAGGTGCTGGCCTAGAAACCAAGAGACTCCGAGTTCTAGTCTCACCTTAGTCATAAAAGCCAGCTGTTTAGCGTTGGTCCAATCACTCTTTCTCTCAGCTCAATCCCCCTCACAGGGTTGTTATTATAGGGAAAAAGAGGAGGAGGAAGAAGAAGAAGAAATATTATGTATGTTCACCACCTTGAGTTACTTATAAAGTAATAAAGGCCGGATAAAAATAAATAATAGTTGGATACAGTCTCTGACTCAGCCCTGTTTCATAATATTGACTCTGTTTTTAGGAAGAAACTGGCATGCAGTAATATAATTATGGATTTGGATCCAGAGATAGAATTTAACTCGTGCAGTGATGTTCAGTAGTGTCAGCATTTTTATTAACTCCTTGCTGCTGATGGGGACAGCTCAAATCATTTTAAATTCAAAAATGCCTCTTTTCAAGGAGCCACAAGAATCAGTTTCCCAGTTCTATCTATGTAACATCACACAGGCTCACATCTAGCTTGGTGTGCAATTGCATAAATCCACAAATTATTTTACATTGGATGCAGGCCCACAATATGGTCAGTCCACTAAATCATTGAATCATAAAGTTGGAAGGAGCCAGTTAGGGCATTGAATCCAACCTTCTGTTCAATATAGTGCAGAATCCAAACTAAATCACCCCAGACATATGCCTTTCTAGCCATAGAAAGAGAACATGGGCAGCGAATGGAAGCCTCTCTGGCTAATTGGTTTCATTTTCAAGCTGCTCTTATGGTTGGAATTTTAGTTTTTTGATCTTCAATCCAAATCTGTCTTTTTCTTTTTTCACTTTAATTCATTATTTTGTGTCATTCTGGAAAAACTGAAAACAATTCTTTACTTTAAGTTACTGTTGCAATTTTAGGCTGCCCGACTCCAAAGCTATTTTGGGCAATTTACAATGAAATAAGATTAAAAATAACAAAAACAAAAGGAAAAAAAATGCAGCTGACAGAAGACTGACCTTTAACACACAGACACACACACAGAGACACACACAATCCCTAAAAATACTTAAAGCAAAACAAAACAGAGCAGTTTGTGTCTTGTTTTTTCAAATATGTGAAGGGTGTTACCATATTCCTCCACCTCAGTTATCTTTTTCAAGTCCAAACATACCCAGCCCATTTAAACTCCCTTCATAAGACGTAGTGCCCAATTCCAGTGCATCATAACAATAGCAATAGAACTTAGATTTATATACCGCTTTACAGTCTCTCTAAGCGGTTTACTGAGTTAGGATATTGCTCCTAACAATTTGGGCCTTCATTTTACTGACCTGGGGAGGATGGAAGGCTGAATCAACCTTGAGCCCCATCAAGATCGAACTCCAGACTGTGGGCAGAGTTTGTCTGCAATACTACATTCTAACCACAGCGCCACCAGGGTTCTTTAATCATCATCCTCATTTCAATCGAAGAAGTGATCCTCAAATTAAAAGGCAACACAAATTCTGGTTTGGTAGAGAGTGTATCAGTGGTGCTATTCAGTCGGTTCTAACCAGTTCAGGTGAACCGGTAGCAGCGGCTGCGGGAGGCTTTGCGCACCCACCCAGACGTCATCACATCCTGTTTTTGATGCTCTGCGCATGCACAGAAGGTCCTGTGCATGTGTGGAGGTGGCATGCGTGAGCAAAGCGAGCTTGCGAGCACAAGCGCTCCCATTTGCAAACCAGTAGCGAAGCTAAGTGAATATCACCCCTGGAGTGTATCTCAGCTAGAACACAGATAACTCTGGCTTACAAAAATATTCAAAAACTCATTGTTCTTATCTAAATATTGCTTTGAATCCTTCCTAAAGTGTGGTGGTCAGAACTAGACAGAGCCCTGAAGAAGGGAGTCTCACCCAACTTGAGAATTATTTGCTGTGATTTGGAAATTGTATTTTTGATGATGCAATCTAAAATTGGGTTGCCCTTTTATAGCCACATGATACCGCTAGCTCCTATTTTTTTAATTTAATTTTATTTATATACCGGCTTCTCCAGAGACTCAGGGCACCTTACAATGTGTTAAGCAATAGCCTTCATACTTTTGTATATTTTATACAAAGTCAGGTTATTGCCCCCACAACCGGGTCCTCATTTTACCCACCTTAGAAAGGATGGAAGGCTGAGTCAACCTTGAGCCTGGTGAGATTCGAACTCACAGTAATTGCAGGCAGCTGGATGTTAAATGCTGCCTTAGTAGGAGGCATTAGCCTCCTACACCACTCAATTTCACC
The DNA here is from genome assembly GCA_012654045.1 of Ptyas mucosa. Lineage (NCBI taxonomy): Eukaryota > Metazoa > Chordata > Lepidosauria > Squamata > Colubridae > Ptyas > Ptyas mucosa. The sequence continues at coordinate 2,010,218 of WNWU01000017.1, read as the reverse complement.
ACTGCAATATTCAATTTGCAATTAATCGGTATGTTGAAATTTCTTTCGAAATACCATTATCAAGCCAGATATCCACCAGACTATACCAATGCATTTGATTATTCTTCCTAAATGAGTGAACTTTGCACTTGTCCCTGTTAAATTTAATTTCAGCCCACTCTCAACTCCATTAAGATCATTTTATTGTACTTCCCCTCTCCCACCCCACCTCCATCAGTCCGCAAAACCAAAAAGCTTGGGAAACTCTGTTCTACAGTATTAGATATCTGCCAATTTGACAAGCATTTTCTTTACATCTTTATTGTCATTAATAAATGTTGAAAAGGTGAAGACTATGACTGACCATTATGCTACACCCCTTCTCCCTTATTACCTCTGTCCAATTTGACGGGGGTCTGTTGATGAGCATTGTCTGAGTTATAACTCTCTAGCCAGCTATATATCTACTTAATTGCCATGCTATCCACTCCAATTTAAATGGCTTGCTAAACATAATTTCATGGTGTACTTTATCAAATGTTTTGATGGACTCAAAAAGTAATAAAAATGGGATGTCATTTTTGCAATTTTTTTTAGCAAATTCATGGTTTGGTTTAGTTGATTGTCATTGCACCTCATACAAGGAAATTAAATGCCATCTTCAGTGTACGTTATAACTATAAAAATAAAACACAAACACACATCTTGACACTGTATACAATTGAATTGAAAACTCCTGATATTGCATTAATAGTGCACTATACAATACAGCGATGCGGTGGCTCAGTGACTAAGATGCTGAGTTTGTCGATCGAAAGGTCGGCAGTTCAGCGGTTCGAATCCCTGGTGCCGTGTAATGGGGTGAGCTCCCGTTACTTGTCCCAGCTTCTGCCAAACTAGCAGTTCAAAGGCACGTAAAAAATACAGGTAGAAAAATAGGGACCACCTTTGGTGGGAAGGTAACAGCGTTCTGTGCACCTTTGGCATTTAGTCATGCTGGCCGCATGACCACGGAGACATCTTCAGACAGCGCTGGCTCTTCGGCTTTGAAACAGAGATGAGCACTACCCCCTAGTGTCGGGAATGACTAGCATATATGTGCAAGGGGATTCTTTACCTTTACCTTATACAGTAGAATTCAATACAGCTACTGTCCTGGGATAAAAGCTGTTTTTCAGCCTATTTTTCCTTGTTTTTATTATCCTGTACCGTCTGCCAGATGGTAATAGTTCAAAAGAAGGGTGCCCAGGATGAGATGGATCTTTAAGAATGTTTTGAAGTTTCTTAAGGCAATGGGAGCTATAAAGCTCTTCCAAAGAGAGGAGAGGGCAACCAATGATCTTCTGGGCAATGATGTTAACCCTCTGGAGCACTGTCCTATCTGCCACTGTGCAATTGGCAAACCATACACAAATGCAGTAAGTTAAAATACTCTCTATGGTGCAGAGGTAGAAGGTGACCAGCAGTTTTTCATTCAATTGTTGTTTCCTCAGAAGTTTCAGGTAGTTTAATCTCTGCTGACTTTTGACCAGTGCTGCAATGTGTGTGCCCTAGGTCAGGTCCTATTTTATGATAACACCCAGAAACTTAAAACTAGCCACTTGCTCCACTTGGTCTCCATTGATAAGCAAGGGCTGGATGTCTGATCTATTCCTTCTATAGACTCTGGCAATAACTGCACTGTGTCTAGATACTTACACACAGATCTTTTTATGACTTGCTCTAGAATTCCCAGATATTATTGTCAGACTGATTGATTTGTAATTCCCTGGAGCCTCCTTTTCTCCTCTTTTGAAGATATGGACAACATTTTGCCTTCTCCAATCATCTGACACTTTGCCAGTTCTCCAGGATTTTTCAAATGTAGTTTGACCATTGGGTAATTTATCTTTGTATGCAGTTCTTCAAATAAGTCTCATCCATTGATTACCATGAGCCAAGGATAGCTGATTCTCTTATCCTGCTGTTTAGTTACTGAAAGGGAAATTTGTCAGCAAGACAAATCAGGATTTTTCTGCCGGGATAGTGCCTAACAGATTTGTCTCCTAACATCTAAAACCTTGGTGCCTCTTTGAAACAACTGCAATTACAGAAAGGACCCATTGAATCAGCATCCTTAAATTCAGATTAGCAATCTGGATTTTAGAGGCTCAGTGTAGATGAACATATATAGGATGGGAAAAGACAGAAAAAATAATTTAGTTTGAGTTGCTGAATTACATTCCAATATTACCATCCTACTCCAAAGCCTTGCTAGAAGAGACTATCCTGAGAAATCGTGTGGAAGAGAGCCAATGGGGGGGCCGGGGGCTGAATTATCCCTAGTCTATCTTTTCTTCTGGGTCCTCTGGCACCATTTTATTTTGCTTTAAAAGGTAAAGTTGGCTCTGAAACTGAAAACAGTTTTTTTTGTAGAAATCTAAAGGAACTCAATTTAATTTAGTATAATTTAGTACTGTGTCACCAAAATGGCTGAGGAAGGTCCTGACTCCTAATTCTATAAATTGTGAATACTGAGGAAAATTATGTTTCTTCTCTCCTTCCAAAATCTTCAATTATCCCTATTTTCCTTTCTTCGTGTCAAAGGATAGTTATGCAACAATTATCCCAAGGGGTAGAGAACATTGTGCATGGAAAGAGCATTTAATGTGCTTCTAGAGAAGTCAATCATTCCATTCTTTCCTCTTGCCACTCCATAGGGTTCCTTACTTTCTCAGATACTGAGTGTATCCCCTGCCTCAGCTTAACACTACCAATGTCTCTTACACTGGAGTGCTTTTGGCCTCAACAACGCATTTTTAATATCCAAAATGGAAATCAAATTCTTTTGCTTTCTTACTTTAACATGCTGAGCTTTGAGGGCTCTCATTTGTATTTTTCCCATTATGATTGACATGTGGCTGAAAGCTATCTCAGCACACAAGGCAGCATTATGCCTTTGCCTGAGTACCTTTGATCTTTTAGTACTACAAATTTGCTCAAAACCTTGAATTTCCTTAATTAGAGGTTTCATATTCTGCATGTCAGTGATTTGTGAGTCAGAACAAGGAGACTGTAGGGTCATGTTTAAATGGTTCTGCCAATGCAGGCTAGAGAGATTAATTGATTAATGGAGTGCAGTATCATTAGCATAAGAGTATGGGAGGAGAGCGAAAAATCAATTCATGCACAGTGAAACCAGCCAATGATAATATACTATGGCATGGGCAGAAAACAATCATGTAGCCAACAATTCAGTGCAACATGAAACAGCGCAAAACTCTGAGTCAAGATTTGCGGTGAGCAGCTAGGAATAGGGAAGATTAATTGTGGGAAGATGGAAGAGCGGTAGGCAAACTCTCAGCCACATCCAGATGTTGCGGCAGCCCTACTTCTCAAATGATTAGTAACAAGGACGTACCATAAAGCTGTCAGGATGTTAACACCTTGAAGGATTGAGAGCAATTTATCTCCTGAAACGATATGCTTATCATGCACACATGAAGAGAATATTAATGAGGAGAGGAGAAAAGATGGAGCAGAAAAGAGAGTGGAATATTTAAAGGCGGGATAAAAAATAAAGGAGAGACTCCTAGAAAATAAATTAAGTCATTTATTTGGAAGTGACAGATTTTTAGCTTGAGCATCTGTGGAAAATTGAGACCTCATCTAGAAATGCACTTTAGACCTCAGGAGAGAAATCTACAAGCATAGTGCTTTGGTGTAGGTTTTGAGCAACATATAAAGCAGATCATTAGGAACTAAGCCAGCGAGTCTCCTGTAACCCAGACTTTAATTGTCCTTCAGTTTTGGTTTTTGCATGGAACAAAAAGATTCTGAACTTAAGCAGCTACTATAACAATATTCCAACTTATACCATTTCTAAGGAAGAACACAATCTATCCAACACACTGAATTATTTTGCTATATAAGAGTAACTGGATATTCTGGTCCTTCTTCAAGGTGACCGCAGACTAAGTAAGAAACAGCCAATCAGATGTGATTTGAAATTCTTAAGTAAAGAACAATAGGGTAATTTAGCATTGTGACAGACCAACTGCAAGATCCAAACCTCTTTTCTTTCCCGTACATGCTAGTGTACATGTGACTACAAGTTATAAATCACACTTTCACGTTATGTGTTTTTGTAATCGGCACTTTTACGCAGTCACATCTCTTTCAATACCCAGAATCATTGAGGGTTGAGTGTCATACAATTTTTTTTAAAAAATATTATTTTGACCTTTTTCAGGATTAGTAGTAGTAGTAGTAGTAGTAGTAGTAGTAGTAGTAGTTAACCTTTAATGAGATTCACAGCCTTTGAGGCTGGTTAATAGCTCAGCAGCTCGAGTCCTAACCAAGGACCTAGGAACTGTTAAGGTATCATCGGAGGATGTAAGCTGTTCCAAGTAAGGTGGTTTTTTGTAGAGTCAAAATGTTCAAGTCCGGTAAATTTAGGGTTTCTAAATAGCGGGGTAGCCCTTTGGGTATTGCTCCAAGGGCTCCAATTACAATTGGGACAATACACGATTTCTTTTTCCACAGTCGCTCAACTTCAATTTGCAAGTCCCGGTACTTTGTGATTTTTTCTTGCTACTTATCTTCAATCCGTGCATCACCAGGTATTGCAGTGTCAATGAACCATACTTTTTTTCTTTTCAACTATTGTTATGTCAGGTGTGTTGTGGACCAAGTGCCTGTCAGTCTGAATCCTAAAGTCCCACAAGATCTTGAGTCTCTCATTCTCCAAAACTTTCTCAACCTGATGTTCCCAGGGGTTTTTGCTGTACTCAAATCCAAACTTCTGGCAACAATTTCCAGTGAATGATCTTAGCAACGCATCATGGTGTTGTAGGTAGTCAGTTTGTGAAATTTTGCTGCACCCACTGATCATTTATTATTATTATTATTATTATTATTATTATTATTATTATTTGCACAGTCAGCCAGATGTTCAGACTGAGTTTGGCATTTTTGTCTATC